>VWZO01008070.1:0-22117 GCA_013396975.1 Bucco capensis
CTGCCCATTCTGTGATTCTATGATTCTATAAAACAATTCTAGGAGATGCTTCGTTTGGAAAAAGAATTACTGGGACCTTAGAATGGCTTTAAAGCAGTCAGTAAGTCAGTCCTGGGAGGATAGTGCATAAAGAATTCATACATAAAAAGAAGACAGAGCAAGAAATGAGCTTCTAACCCTCCAAATCAGATTAAAGCTATTGACATCCAAACTCCGTAGTCTGAGGCCATAGCCCAGGATGTAAATATCTATGGCTTGATTGCAGTGATTGGCAACACACAGGCTTGACTCTCGTGACAAAGGGCAGGTACTCTGGCCAGATGACTGGAGATGTTGACTATAATTGCCTGACAAGACTAAGAGATCCTGCTGTAGGAACAGAAGTAAATGAGAGTCATATGTAGTGATTTATCATAGAATCTACCTAGAAACATTTTTGTTAGGTTTTTTTTTGACGACAAATGTAAAAATGCTTCAGGATTTCTGTAAAATGTAATGTCTTCCCTGGGAAGCATACTTTGAGTAATAGAAGCCAAATTCTACCATAAGCAGGAAGGGTGTAGCAGTATAATATATTTTCCTCAAGGGGTCTCATTGAAAGAGAGATTGTGATTTTTAGTTCTATTTTTAAATATATGGCAAGTGTTCTAATACTATCTACAGTAATGCACCATATCTAACTGGTATGTGAAGAGATTCTTTTATTCCCTTAAAGAAATTACTTTATGTCACCTGCAAAAAAGTATTTACTGAATGAAGCACAGTTACTCTTGTATGATCATCAGACCCACAATTAAAGCAAGCTTGCAACATTTTTTTTCCTTTGTGAGGTGAAGTGCATCTGTGAGAGTGGCCCACCTGTTTTACCCACATCTACCAAAAGCCACCCATCTCACATGGCAAGAAAATCCTTTACACACAGCACTCTCCTGTGTCAGACTTTCTAATAGTAATCTGATTTATTTTCGGGGCAAAGAGTGAAAACATCAGGCAAATTTTATCATGAGTTTGGCCTTTTGAATGATCTTATTTTTTCTTTTTCTTTCTAGCAATGTCCTGTCCTGGAGGCAGCATCTACAAGAGCTGTGGTACTAGGTGTCCCTCTACCTGTTTGAACATCTCAGCAGTTGATTCCTGCAGTTCCTTACCAGTGGAAGGTTGCTTCTGTAAGGAAGGCTATGTTTTGAGTGGAGACAAATGTGTTCCAGAAAGCAGCTGTGGTTGTGTTGATGAAAGAAATCAGTATCACCAGGCAAGTTACTTCAGACATTTAAAGGAGAAAAAAAACCCCAAAAATACAGACAATGTCATTCTTTAGCATCATGAGAGAAAAAGAAATGTCAATAACACTAACAAAATTATTATTTACACTACTACTAATAACAGAGTAGACTCACTTTGCCAGCTATTTTAATCCATAAGGTGTATGGCCACAACTGCCCAAATGATCATATATCATGCACATTCAAATACTAATAATCTGATTGCCCTTTACATCATTACTTTCCTAATTTATCTTCTAATATATACTTCTACACTCTTTTTTTCTGCTCAGCTGGATGAAACCTGGTTTACCAGGTATCCCTGCACTGAACGCTGTACCTGCAAGGTTAATAACACTATTGTATGCACATCCTGGGAGTGTGGCGTTCGAGAGGAATGCAGCATTCAGGATGGTGTGCTGGGCTGTCATTCCAATGGTAAGTCCTGCCTGAAAATGGTTCTCAATGTCAATTTCATAATTAGACCTTTCTTCTCTGTCTAGCTTTATTACAAATATCTTCTTATATATTACGGCAAAGAAGTCCCAAATGACTGCTGCCAGTGCTGAGAGATGAAAAGACATGATGGTTTGCCTTGCGAGCAGAGATCTCCTCCTGTTATAGTGGATATCAGCAAAAAATGATGCTGCCCCAAAAGCTTGCAAGCTCATTTAGGTTCTTTTTGTCATTATATTACAAATTCAAGTCCCACATCACCAAAACTGCAAGTTGTAAATTTGGGAATAATTGAGAACTGCATTTCTGAAAGTCTGGGTGATGGCACTTGTGTTATGTATATAGATGCAAATTTATTTATTTTTATATTTGCACTTATATTTATACAAATAATTACATATTTTTATATAGCTAAGTAAAAAAGCTCTGTATTGCTCTCAACTACCATAAATCATAACTACAACAGTACATAGAAGTGTGTAGAAGTATATAGAAGTGTATGAAGAGACTAATGTGCTGCAAAGTTGCCAGTTTGTACATAATTTGAAAACTAAATTTAGAAGACACTTGTGCAAATTTCTTATTTCCAAATAAATGTCATTGTCATGAACCTGAAATACTTTTGTGGAAGTTTGCCCACATAATAATAATCAAGATTAGATTGCCACACTAAAGCAAATATCCTTGGTCAACTGAGTCCATGGTGAAATCCAGCCCACAGTTCTTATACCACTTTTTCACCTTCAGGTCAAGCAACATGTCAAGTGGCAGGAGATCCCCATTATTTCACTTTTGATGGAATGATGTACACTTTTGTGGGTACCTGCACCTACACCTTGGTTGAGGTTGTCAACATCAACAGTGTCATCCCTATAACCATCCTTGGTAAGAATGAAGACAGAGGACTTAGAGGGGCCACATACCTGAAAGAAGTCTACATAGATGTGTATGGTGTACGAATCACCCTTCAGAAAAGCCAAGGAATCCTGGTAGGTGGTGGTGCTCTTTATTCTGTCAAGAAGTATCTTAAAATTAGCTCACTACAATAGCTGTAGCAAAAACTATCTTAAATGTTTCCTAAGGAATATGTATGCATAAGCTTAAAAATTGCAGCTCCTCCATTATCTGGATATCATGGGGAAATATCATTTCTCACTACTTCTTAATGCTTCTGGTTTGGGTTTACTGTGCTATTGCCAGTACCTTAGAGATAGAGCCCAGAGCCTCCAGACTGGATGTTATGGTTTGGATGAAATAACGAGACTTGTGGATTGGAAAAGGCTGAATAAGTTTAACTATTTTAATAGAAAACAATGACAGAGGCAAATATATACAACCAAAGATATAGAGCCAGCATCAAAATCCAAACCTCCCACCTTCCCTCCCGGTTGCTATATTACCGCAGCCANACTGTTGCCTGAGCGAAAGAATGGGGCTCCTCACTTCAACAGTTGTTGTCAACCCAATCATCTATAGCTAGCTAACAAAAGCAGAGGAAAATCATGTCTTATTGTCTAGAATATCACAGGCATCCATGGCAGTACTGGAGGCAAGGAATCCACCACGTGGGTGGATATGAGCTTGCTCACTACCAGGGATCTTTCCAGCTCCCTGTTAAAGGCACAAGCTATGAGTTCTGCTCAGCTCTTCTCAGCCAAAAGGCTGATTCCTGCAACCCACAGTTGTAATATGCAATGGTGGAAATGTAAAGGAGCTAAAACTGTCATAGAGAAATCTTCAGCACTGCAAGGGATATAGATGGTGAGCAAAAATCTTTCATGGAATAATGTCATACTGATAAATGACTTGTCTCTGCAGTTGAACAATGACAGAGTCTACACTCCACTGGAGAACCGGTTGCGAGGAGTATCTATTAGAAATGTTGGCAGATTTATAGTGGTGGAAACTGACTTTGGTGTGATAGTAAAATATGATGGCAATCACCATCTGGAGATCACCCTCCCACAGTCTTATTTCACAAAGGTAAGATTTAGTATGTGAGCATCTGGCACAGTTTCAAAACTGCTGCTTTGTACATTTACTTTTAATTTCTCTAATTTCTGTATTTTACTATTGAATCTTTCTTTGCAGCTGGATTGTAACACGTCATTTTTTCCTTTCTATTTTTTTCTCTTTACAACAATTTCCTTGTGTTCCAAAAAGGTAGTTAAATAAAATGACCTGGCATGGGGAATACATCCAGCTTATAGAATAAAACACCTTGAAGCCTCAGGGAACCACAGATATACTGCAGTTTCTATTTTATTTCTGCAGTCAGACACTAGTGAGTATGTCTGGCATAAGATTGGTTGTTGCTGGTGATTTGGTCACATCATTCCGTAGGCAATGAATAAGAAATTCTTGGAGAAGTTGATGTAGAAGAGATTGGGCTTAGAATATGGTTCTTGTTCATCTGCAGGTACAAGGCATGTGTGGTAACTTCAATGATAATCGTGAAGATGATCTGTCTTTGCGCAATGGTACACTCGTCAGTGTCACACAGTTTGGAAACAGCTGGAAAGTGGAAGAAGACAGTGATGAAGGGTAAATATAACTTCTTTTCATACCTTTCATCTTTCTTTGGGAAACAGTCTCCAGTTGTTTTGACTATTTGCTACATTGTAACACACAAGATAGAGATTTTCTCTTCTTCAATTTGAAGATCAAAAAAAAGCTATCACTGGTGAAATATCACTTACAGCTGGTAAAATATGGGTTCGATGGATGGACCACTCAGTGGATAAAGAACTGGCTTGAAGGCCGCACCCAAAGAGTGGCTGTCAATGGGTCCACATCCAAATGGAGGCCAATGACAAGTGGAGTCCCTCAAGGATCAGTCCTGGGACCTGTCCCAGGTTTAACATCTTTGTCAGCAACACAGACAGTGGCAGTGAGTGCACCCTCAGCAAGTTTGCCGATGACACCAAGCTGTGTGGTGCAGCTGACACACTGGAGGCAAGGGATGCCATCCAGAGGGACCTTGACAGGCTGGAGAGGTGGGCCCATGCCAACCTCATGAGGTTCAACAAGAGCAAGTGCAAGCTCCTGTATCTGGGTCAGGGAAATCCTAAGCACTGATATAGGCTGGGCAGTGACTGGCTTGGGAGCATCCCTGATGAAAAGGACTTGGGGTGCTGGTGGATGAGAAGCTCAACATGAGTCGCCAGTGTACACTTGGGCTGCATCCTGGGCTGCATCAAGAGAAGTGTGGCCAGCAGGTCGAGGGAGGTGATTCTCCCCATCTTCTCCACTCTTGTGAGACCACACCTGGAGTATTTCATCCAGTTCTAGAGCCCCCAGGACAAGAAAGATATGGATGTGCTGGAACATGTCCAGAGAAGGGCCATGCATATGATCAGAGGGCTGGAGCACCTCTCCTATGAGGACAGGCTGAAAGAGTTGGGATTATTCAATCTGGAGAAGAGAAGGCTCCCAGGAGACCTTCTTGTGGCCTTGCAGGATCTTCAGNTAGGCTGGGCAGTGACTGGCTTGGGAGCATCCCTGATGAAAAGGACTTGGGGTGCTGGTGGATGAGAAGCTCAACATGAGTCGCCAGTGTACACTTGGGCTGCATCCTGGGCTGCATCAAGAGAAGTGTGGCCAGCAGGTCGAGGGAGGTGATTCTCCCCATCTTCTCCACTCTTGTGAGACCACACCTGGAGTATTTCATCCAGTTCTAGAGCCCCCAGGACAAGAAAGATATGGATGTGCTGGAACATGTCCAGAGAAGGGCCATGCAGATGATCAGAGGACTGGAGCACCTCTCCTATGAGGACAGGCTGAGAGAGTTGGGATTATTCAATCTGGAGAAGAGAAGGCTCTGAGGAGACCTTATTGTGGCCTTCCAGTATCTGATGGGGGCCTACATGAGGGCTAGGGAGGGACTTTTTAGGATGTCAGGCAGAGGTGGTGGAAGCCCCATCCCTGGAATCTTTTAAATCCAGTCTAGATGGGGCTCTGAGCAACCTGATCTAGTGGGGAAGCATCCCTGCCCATGTCAGGGGTGTTGGAACTGGATGATCTTTAAGGGCCCTTCCAACCCTGACAATTCTATGTTTCTATGTGAAACCACTGCACAGGCCAGAGGGAAACCACAGCCATTCTGTAGAACACACTTGGGGATTTAGGCTTTGAGGCAGTCCACAGTGTGGATAAAGCCTCTGTTTATTTTACACTGAAAATATCTACAGCAGGACAGTGGTGTGGGGGAACATTGGAGGCCAGCTGCTCCACAACGGATAGAGAGCCAAGTGTGATAACACAGCCAAGAGAACAGTGACCTCACTAGCCAAGGCCCATCTCACACCACCCAAGCAAGGCAAGCAAGGCAAGCAAGGCAGGCCAAAGGGTGGAAGAGTTGGAAGGTCAGCCAAGAGTTCAAGTCACCAAACAAGTTTGCAGTGATGAGACAAGTCCAAGGTCAAGCTGAGAAGTCAATTCTCCAGTCAGAGTCAAGTTCAGTGAGAGTAATGAGGGTCAAGCACAAGGATGGTGATTGACAGGCAGTTGTACATCTGCCTAGTCTTTCACTCACAGACAGAAAGAGGATTGTAATATGTAGCATTACTTGTTTAATACCTTTCATTATAAACAAACTTTTCTATCTCTGACTTATATATGCTTTTGAAACTTAAATGCAGCTGTGTCTTTTCTTTCATACAGTTGTTTATCAGACTTAAGAGAAGATGATGTTCCTCCTTGCACTGCTGAGAACAAACCAGTCATTGAAAGCCAGTGCAATGTCCTAAAATCTGACAAATTCAAAGCATGTCATAACCTAGTCAAGGCTGAAGACTTCATACAGATCTGCATCTATGACATGTGCCAGTATGATGGCATGAAGTCTGCTCTCTGTGACATTGTTCAAGTCTATGTGGACACCTGCAGGAATCATGGAATCACCATTAAGTGGAGGAACAGCACATTCTGTCGTAAGTACACAAGCAAGTGAAAAAAATGAAACTTGCTTGACTGACAGCATGAAAACAAATTAGCAGTATTAGATGAACAAGTTATGTAAAAGAAAATTAAACCCAAATTCTCACACAATGCAATTCTGACGTTATGAATCCATTGTTGCAGCAAACTGTGAAACCCAGTGATAACCCAGAACTAGACAAGTTATGGGTAGTAATGTGGAGTTAGAATAGTTCTAGTAGCCATATGAGTGCCATGAGAAATTGCAATGAGCCTAAAGTGAAGAAATAATATAACTAGAAGACTAAAACAAAGTGAGAAACTACTTTAGGACACAGCACTCAATGCCATTCACTGTTTTTTGAAGGAAAATGGTAATTTGGCCAGTTGCTTATTAAGGGCCACATTCTCAGGTTAATTTCCAGCGTATGTGCCTCATTCCACCCATTCAACAAAGCTACAAACAAATTATGTAAAAATGAGTAAAGATTTACACAGTGGGTTTCTTTTGGTTGTTGTTTTTTTTTTTTAATTTAGTATTACATTGTTCAATTAATTGTCACACAATGTTGTGGTGGAGAAAACAATTGACTGTTTATAAACAAGCCAGAGGAATGTTGTGTAGGTCCACCAGAAATTCCTAGTTGCTTCATTGCTACAAGTGGAGGAAAATATTGGACAAATGATCCCTTTGTCATGCTGCCCTGCTTCTCAAACTGTCCCTTTATGCATCTCTAATCATTGGCAGAAGTAAGGTTTAGAGTTAAATGAATCTTCAGTCTGACAGTGCATATCTGTTGTATCTGTTGGCATATCTATATGTCTGTGGTTAAGCTAGATATAGGCCTGTTTTACGTCACTGGAGGGCTGAATATTCTAAGGAACTTTCTCTAAAGATTCTAATTTTTAGCAATGCCCAAAGAGGAATTTACAGCTGAGCTGGAATACTGAATCTGAGTGATCTAGCACCAGGTGTCACCAGTTCAGGCATATATGTGATAGAACTGAATCAGCAGCTCCAGAGAGGGTTCTCTGGTTTGGTTTTGTTGTTTGGATTTTTTTTTCAAATAAAACATAAAAAAATCAAAACTTGCCAATGATCAAAATCAGCTCTTAAAAGGCAATTCTGTGCTACATTTTTATAGGCCAAGTTGTAGCTTTCAGGCAGGCACTTGTGCTTGCAGTGCACTTTTTACTAACGCTGGTTCTATTCTTTTCACCCACACAGCATTGCCCTGCCCATCCCACAGCCACTACACAGACTGTGTTTCCACTTGCCCATCAACATGCAATGACATTTTTGCCTCTTCCCTTTGTGAGAAGACAGAAGAGTGCACAGAGGGCTGTGAATGTGATGATAATTACGTGCTCAGTAATGGCAAGTGTGTACCTCTGAGTGATTGCGGCTGCAGGGACGATGACAACAATTACTACAGTGTAAGTAGTTTTCGGAGAAAATTTCTGGCTGTAAAACTTGTAGAAAGTTGGTCATCTGTCCATCTGAATGAGAGTGAAAAATCTTCAGGGTCTACCTCTTAAATACCTTTCATCTAGTTAGTAAAAGCTGCTGGTTTAGTTGTTAGAAGATGAAGGAGCTTGGTACTTCTCACCTGAGGCATACTCAAAACTAGTAAATTGATTACAGTTATTCAGGCAGTCTGTCCTAGTCTATTTTGTGTTCAAATTCTCATATAGCTAACAGTAAGATAAATGAACTGGGATCTTCCCTCCCAGGCTCTTGGTAAGACTACACCTAGACTGAGGGGTTTTGAAATCACCAACTGGCCAGGTTGTACCTAGTCAGCCCTCACTCCCTTTACTGTTGAACTTTCATTGCACTGCAAAGATGAACACCTTGAAAACATATTATTAACAAAACTTGTGTCCAGGCTGGGGAGGCCTGGATAACTCCACACTGCACAAAGAGATGCCAGTGTCAGAAGAATGGTGCCATCACTTGTAAGAGCTATAGCTGTGATTCTAAAGAAACCTGCGTGATCAAAAATGGAAAATACAAGTGCAATCCAACAGGTATGTGCAGGCAGGTCTTTACTTGATATTCCATGAGGGCTGGAGAAGGAGGAAGGATGTGAGTGTCCATTCTTCTTTCCATGGCACTCACGGTCTTTTCCACAGAGAAAGAAGACAGCTCTGATGGTGCTATTTATGACACATTATTGAAAACAAAAATTCTCAGGTTAGAAAGTTCCAGTAAAAGACAGAGAATTTCACTTTCCAGTAATTTTATAGCAACACATTGCTGAGGATTATGAAACTGACATCTCTAACGGCACACTGCAAGCCATACTGTGTGGCAGTCCCACTTCTGCAGATGACCAGTGTGCACAATTTAGTCTCTGTAAAGCTTATAAACCCTAATGTTCTGCATCACTTCAGTTGGCTTACACTGGTTCTCAGCCAAGGAATGAGTTTCTCAGACCATCTCTCCATTTGAGTGCCCGTTCACTAGGGTGATGCCTGAGCACCCATCTTTAAGAGACCTGTGTGCTAGCAGCAATCATTTTCATCTAGTTTATTTTAAACTGGGTTCTGTGCATGGGATCTGAAACATGCACATTCACACTGGAGAGTAATTAATCTGTTCCCCTTCAGGTTTTGGGAAATGCCGGATCATGGGCGACCCACACTACATCACCTTTGATGGTCCGGTGCACCACTTTCAAGGGAAATACACATATATTCTGGTTCAGACCATCCCTGGCCTACCTGATACTTTGACACAGTTCAGCGTGGAAGGCATGAACTACCCTTTTCATCGAAGTCGACATATTACTTATCTGAAAGAGGTTCTCATCAATGTTTACAATCACACAGTGCGATTCAGACAGAATAAGCAGCTTGTGGTAAGTCTCTTGCTGACTGTAGAGCACAGAGAAAGGCCCTTCCTCGGAGCAAAACACTCTTGAGTAAAAAATGGCTGGTTTGAAGCATTTGAGTATTAAAGCTAACTGTATTATTACACCAGTGCCATGGGGCAACCACAAACGTGATTTTCAGTTGTGTCTTTTTTCTCTATGACTGTAAATTCTACTTCTAACAAATGAATAAATAGAGATTTTTGAATAAAACATAAAATATTCCAAGAATTACAGAAAAGCTATAGAAATTTTTATCAGTTATATGGAAAATAAAAGCATGAATTATGCTAAGGAAACTTCATTTCCTTCTTATTTATGCATAAGAGTATACATAGATTTTTAACTCAATAGTAGAAATCTCTCAGGATGGTATGAAAATACTATATCCAGATCACTTTCCTCAATACGCGATTTTGTCAACTTTAAAAAATTGAATACTGAGGTTTTTACCTGTTACATTAACTGATATATTTATCAAATGAGTATTCTTTTGTAGCATTGACCCACACAGAATCAGACTTCGATTTGGCCTATATACTATGAATCATAACTTATTCTTTCCCTGTTAGTTGGATGGTGTGAGGGTGAGACCCCCTGCTCATCCTCATGAAGGTATTCGTATATATCAGAGAACCACAAGAATTTACCTGGAGACAGATTTTGGCTTATACCTGAGCTTTGATGGCAGTCAAAATGCAGGTAGGTGATAGTAAGAAAATGTGCAAGAATATCTATGCAGTCTCAAAAAATGTTCTCATTCCAAGGGAGGTCAAAATCTAAGGCAAAATTAGAAACCCTACCCTTTGAGCCTATAGCCCTTTGTGATGCGATCTTCCAGAAAATTAAAACAAGAAGTGTTTTCCAGGAATCTGGATCCACCTGAACTTAGGAGAAATGAGGTGTAGAACCAGACTAGTTTACTTTTTTTCATATGAGTAAGGCCTGAATTATGAAAATGAAAGCAAATCACTTATAATTGCTAGTCAGGATGATGGGGTGAAGTCTGTATCTATCCCTTTACCAGCTTAACCCAGTCACAGAACTGAGGTTCTCAAGCTACACAGCAGTGAGTGCATCCTTTTACCTTCTTCCTCTCAAGCCTATTCTGGATAATCCCATTCTTGTGTATTTGTTAGTAGAACTCTTATATTGCAAATACACAATTCACTCATGTAAACTGAACACACATCAACTCCTCTGTTATTACTGAGTGTATGGTGCAAGTGCCAGACCGTTAATACAGATGACTATCATTCCAAACTCTAAACTTCCAACTATAGAAAAGAAAGGTCTGTTTTATAGGAATTCTGTTTCTCAAAGAGCAAGTAGATTGTAAGTGAGGAGCAAAAGGAGGGTGGTGCATTCAGTTTGTTGCAAAACAGTAAGCAGTATGCACTAAGGGCACTCAGGTAGTGATGTTATGTTAAATAATATCTTATTGGCTCCAAGAAATAGCTTTTTTTCAAGATCCATTTGCACAATACAGAAATAGTCCTGTGAATGCACACATGAACATGTATTTTCAGGGCTGTGTTCACATCCTATATATGAGGCCCATGTCACATTACCAGCTCTGATCTGAGTCATGAAATGTGGTATTTGGCACTGCTTTCCACCTCTTCTACACTTCAGAGGTAAAGATTTCTGTGTAATGGCTTTTATTTCTTCTGAACTTCCCTAGATATAAAACTGGCCAACACCTACAGAAGCAGAGTAGAAGGCTTGTGTGGTGACTTTGATGGGAGATACAGAAATGACTTCATAAATCCAGATGGTGTTTGGGTGAAGAACGTGAATGTATTTGGTGAGAGCTGGAAAATTCCTCTGAAAAGAACCACTTCTCGTCTCAGGTAGTTAATTTTCTACTTAAGGTCCATGGCAAGCACAGCCACAGGAAGTGAGTGAATTAAGCCCCAGTTAATATCCAGGAGTAACTACACTGTCTTATTTCTGGTCTTTCTTCTTCCCTTTGTCTGTGTGTAGGGACTTCTCCTGCACATCACTAAGGTGAAATATCAGTGCCCTTCTATCAAGCCAAAAGAGGCCTGAACTATCATTACATTACTCTAGTATCCCTCTTTGGAGCCACAGCCATTACAATTGCTAGGGCACAGGGATGAATGAAAACTTTGTTAAGCTCATGGTTCCTAGCAAAACTAAGTATATTATGTTGTGCTGGATGAGCCTGAGGGAGGGCAAGTTCTCATTGTGCCATCTCTCCCTCTGGAACATGAAGGTAGCTTTGAAATCCATCAAGATAAATTTACAATTTATTGTAAATAACCCAGAAGAGGTTCTTCAAAATTCTCATTTCCATACTGTCATGGCTATCTAGTGTTTTCTGCCAGTACCTAAAAAGTAAGAGCATTCTTTTCAGTATAAATTAACATGATTTCTGTGGTTCAGCAAATTCTGTGCTAATTAGTGCATATAGAACATTGAAACAAGCAGGGAAATAAGTTTTCTTCCTTCCCTCTCAATTGTTTTGAAAAACCTTTGGAGATTGCTTAGCCACTAACACAGAAATTATTTTAGCAAGCAAATGGAATTGTATTAGCTGTCAGGATATAATTTGGCTGCCAGAACTTGTCTGCCAAAATATTAGAAAGCAGTATGTAGGCTAGTGTTGAGCATAAAGGGGCTCTGGAGGTTATGCCTGCAGGAGACGCATACTTAAGGCACACAGCCCATTCAGTTAAAGTGAACATATGTCCATGAACTAGTAGGCCTATTTCAGCTGCATCATTCTGACTAACATTCAAGTTGTATTGAATACATTTGGTGAAGGAGGCATTGGATGAAGCCTGTGTCATGCAGAACTTCCAAAGACATAATTACAGATATCCCGTTTGACTTAAATATCCATAAATCTCTGCAATGGTAGGAAGTGTTCTAGTACGTCTTTGGTTTACTTAATCTATCTTCTTCCCATTCAGGATAAATCATGAGAAAGAAATAAGCTTATGTTTAACACTACAAGCCAGAAGTACTCTTGTGGTGTTACTTAGAAAGGAGTACCATGAATGCTGAATATACGGAGAACTGATGGTTTCATAATGACTTCATTTACAGACGAGATATCAATCCAAAAGATGGGTCTGAGGAGGAACCAGATCCAGGGCTTTTCCAAGGCTGCAATGAAAATCAGCTGGAGCAAGAAAACAGAACTTCAAGATGTCAAATCCTGACTAACTCCAATGGTCCTTTTGTAAAGTGTCATTCTACAGTCTCACCAGATTTCTATTTCACGTAAGTGTCTACTGCAGACAGTTGTTCTCCCCATTTAGAATCTCATTTTATTGCCACTTTCTGATGAGAACTTTGCATCTCTAGTCTCCAGGATATTAACACAAACTGAGGATAGTAAGTGTCTTTGGAGAACTGGGCCCAGTGATTCCATTACTGATATATTTAAAATCTCTTACTTATTTTTAAATAATTGTCATGATCTGTCTTTTCATCTATTTAGAGTCTCGTTTTTCTGTTAGCTCTAGAAATTAGCTTTCCTCTTTTCCAATGCAGATAAAGCAGCAGTGTTAAGCATTATACCTGTAGTCTGGGATTTCTAGTGTGCTTATTGTTCTCATCCACATTCAGTGGGAATTTAGTATCTGGCTCTACTAGTTTCCTTTTAGCAATTCTAGCTTCATAAAATCCAGCTTTCATGCTGTAGCCACAAAGGCTGAAGCTCTCGGTGACACTTCTTGAATCTCTCATGGAGAAGTGCAAAGAACAGACTAGTGAAGAGTAATAATCCACGATCATCAATGAAGTTCTCTTTGCTGTGTTTCAAGGCTGCTCTGGCCTACTGCATATGCAATTCCTACACAACTACTTTGAGCTATATGAAACTGCTTGATTCATCCCCATATTCATTATTCGTCTATCATCAATCACAAAAGTGCCAAGTACCTGCCAGTTTTCTTTAGTCACACCTAATGTTTAAGGAGAAATAATGCCCACCTCAAAGTCCCTCTTAACTGTGAGAAGAAAGGGAAGGTATCTTAAGCCAAATAAAGTTAGCCACTGGCTTCAATGTATTTATCCTGATTCTTAACATAAACCTACTTTCCTTCTCTATCTAGAATTTGATTGGGCAGCCTGTTCTACCTTCTTTGTAGTTGCCTCATTTTTCTCAGGTGCTGCATACTTGCAGATCCTATTCATCTCAGATCTCAATGCCTCTGAAAATCAGGACATGGATATTCACATGACAAGCACGGTTGAGAAGGTAGCACTGGCAAACACACACTGGGTAAAAACAGAATTCTGTGTCAATATTCAAAACTGTGGTCATAGGGAAAGCACCCATGTATTGGACAAAGTGTGTAGTCCCGCCATAAGACTTAACAGCACTAAAAAGTGCTACATAAGCAAGATGCAGAGCCATGCTAACCCAAAACAGAAGCAGGTAGCAAAGAATAACTTAATATAACAAGCAGTCAGGTACCTGCTTGTTGATTGTTCATATACGAATACCTTGCATGTTAGCAGCAGCTGCACAACAAATGACCTGATCTGTCTTCCCAACCATCTGGCAGGGAGTGAGGGGTTATTCCTCTGTTTTCATAGAATCATAGAATGGTTTGGGTTGGAAGGGACCTCTGGAGGTCATCTAGTCCAACCCCCCTGCAGTGGGCAGGGACATCCCCATCTAGGTCAGGTTGCCCAGAGCCCTGGCAAGCCTCGCTTTGAATGCCTCCAGGGATGGGAACTCAACCACCTCCCTGGGAAACCTGTTCCAGTATTCCACCACCCTTGTGGTGAGGAACTTCTTCCTAATGTCCAGTTTAAATCTACTCCTCTCCAATTTAAAACCATTGCCCCTTGTCCTTTCCCTCCAGGCCTTTGCAAACAGGCCCTCTGCAGCCTTCTTGGAAGTTCCCTTTAGGTACTGGAAAGTCCCCCCGAAGTCTTCTCTTCTCCAGGCTGAACAATCCCAGCTCCCTCAGCCTGTCCTTGTAGGAGAGATGTTCCAGCCCCCTGATCATTTTCGTGGCCCTCCTCTGGACCTGCTCCATCAGCTCCATGTCCTTTCTGTATTGAGGGCTCCAGAACTGGACCCAGTATTCCAGGGGAGGTGTCAGCAGAGCAGAGTGGCAGAATCACCTCTCTGGATCTGCTGGCCACGCTTCTCTTGCTGCAGCCCAGGATGCCATTGTGCTTCTGGGCTGCCAGCGTGCACTGTTTGGTCATGGCCAGCTTCTTGTCCACCAGCACCCCAAGTCCTTTTCTGCAGGGCTGCTCTCCATCATCTCATCCCCCAGCCTGTATTGATAGTGGGGATTGTTCTGACCCAGGGGCAGGACCCTGCACTTGGTCTTGTTGAAACTCATGAGGTTCACCTGGGCCCAGCTCTCCAGCTTGTCCAGGTCCTTCTGGATGACATCCTGCCCCTGTCATCCAGATACAGGAAAATGGGACTAACTCAGTCAGGTAGAAAAGCAGCTGAAAATAAACAATAACAAAGGTATTGGGAATGAATGCTTTCTCTTGTTGCACATAGGAGCTGCCTGTTTGATATGTGTGTGGTGGGAGATGAGGATGCTACCTTATGTCGCAGTCTGGAGGAATATGTGCTGGCTTGTCAGCAGCAAGGAGTCAGTATGGAAGGCTGGAGGCAACAGACAGTTTGTGGTAAGCACAGGAAGAACCATCCAAGAGGTGTGGTTTCTGACTAAAGGACTCTAAAAATCAGAGATTTGAGGCTTTTCCTAGATGCACCCTATATCAAAGTATCTCAGGGAGTAAAATCAGCTTGATTCATGCTTCAGTCACTGTTCACAGTTTAGCATGAACACCTGCTGTTCTGGCCTCTCTTCTTGTCCTATGCTGACTTTCACATTTAGACCCCAGCTTAGAAAGCTACTTAGGAAAGCAGAGATGTCAGCTCCCCATCACCAGAAGTTTTGTGAGAGAAAAAAATGTCCCTATTTCCAACTCGACAGAAAAGTTAAACTGTTGGAGACCATCACAAGCCACACATCTGAAGGAAAACCATTTCATTTCAATCTCCTTTTAGATCTATACTAATCTACACTAATTCGATACTACACTAAATCTCTTTTTTTGCGTATGAAATTTCAAGTTTAAAAAGATTCAGCTGAAAACTTTAAATCTTTCAGACTAAAAAATGTTGAAGTAAAACTCAAACCCTTTTCCCAATTTTTAAATTTTTTTCCCAGATTGGGAGACTCATCAAACCATACTTGCCTTACGTCACCTGCACTTAAATGACTTTGTATTCCTGGTGGAAACACAGTTCCCAGAGCTGTAAAACAGCACTGGTACTTGCAGGCAGGACTACCCTGAACGTATGAGAAACTACCTAAGATCAGTGAACACCAGAAATAAGAGCACAACATACAAATAGCTTTGACAATGGATTTCCTTACTTACAGCTTCAGTACTATTATATTTGTGTGTATATCTCTGTGTATGTGTGTTCATCACATTGCCTCCTACAAAATGGTAACATCCTCTGGATCTCAAAGGGCATTGGGTAAGTAATGCACAGCAATCTGCTAAAACTGGACTCTCCTTACTTTTACAGGTATATTATGTCCTGCCAACAGTAACTACAGCTCATGCATGTCAGCATGCCCATCTTCCTGCAATGACTTCACCAGCCCCTCTGAGTGCGAATCACCTTGTGTTGAAGGCTGTGAATGTCTCCCTGGCTATGTTCTTAGTGGTTTTGACTGCGTGCCGTACAAACAATGTGGATGCACATACCTTAACAAATATTATGAGGTACAGTGCCTCTGTGGGTCAGACTGCTCCCACAGCACCAAACAATATTTCCTGCTGCTAATTATTTTGATAAGTGCCTCATTCTCCTCAGCATGTAATTTTACATTAGAAACAAAGAGCAATTGTTTAATAAAATTCTGGTCTCTGGAGGAAGGGAAGAGAGCAGATCACTTTGTCTCTAAAACTCTGCCTGCCAGAATACTGAAATCAGACACTTGGAGGAACGTATGTGATTGTACTCTGACCTCCATGTTATTTCTCCACCTTTATTACATTAAACAATAGCCTCATAGGCTCTAAAGTTTACAACACACCAGTTACAGAGAAATTCTGTCAGTCACTGTGGTCCATCTCCTCTCAGTGAAGAGTGGTATAGGCAGGGCTGAGAGTCTTAGTTGTCTATGACATGAAGAGACCCCCAAGCAAGGCTGGATTCTGGGGATTACAGAGAATCTTCCAATGTGGCTGCAGGATAGAAAAGCCCCATAATCTTACAGGCTTCCATGTTTGTGCTAGAGATTTGGTACAGAAAAGGCCTGAGTCAGTAGAGATTGTTTTATGGGAAGAGGGGACACTTACTATGAACAGGTGGCACTTGCCAGAAAAACAGCACATAGCATTACCACGTTGCCTTGCAGGCATGATGCCAGCAACAGTTAGACATTGTTGATTGCATATGTACCCACCTGGGGCTAGGATCTCATGCCTCAAGCTTTTCTTTTGCCTTCTTTCTTTGGCCGTCCTTGAGTTTCAGAGAGCTGGATTAGTAACCTGCCTGATTTGTGTTTTGTACAAACTACTAAAAAAAAACCCAAACAAACAAACAACAAACCTAAAAAAAAACCCCAAACAAACAAAAAATCACCCCTTCCCTGTTGCCCTTCATCAGGAAGGCATCAGTGAGAGTAGTACAGGGCCCCAGCACTACTTTCACAGTTTTCCTGGCTGATTTTATTTGACATTTTCTAACACTTAACTGCTGTCTTCCAGATTGGAGAAATATTTACCACTGACGACTGCTCTCAGAGATGCCAGTGCACAGAAAGCTCCACTGTCTCGTGCTCTAACATAGAGTGTGGTTCTGATGAAATTTGTGGCATTTCAAACTTCAGTCGTGGATGCTACAGGAGTGAGTCAACCACCACCATATTACTGTTGATGCTAAGAAGACTTTACTGTTTGTAGGACATTGCTGGGTGGGCAGTGGTTGCAACTGAGAGTACACAGAAGAAAAGCACACCAAGGATCTTGCTCTGATGTTTCACTTTAGAAACTGTTTTTTCCCTTACACCTTTTGTCAAGTACAAGTAACAGTTCTTAAAATACAGGGGATATCTAGCATTAGGAATCAGTATAATCTGAGCAAGAACAGTTCTCTAAGGGTTGGATTATCTGAGAGTGTGAAGCATTTCTTATTCCTTTTTACTAGGTGGACCTTGTATGCCAAATCCTTGTAAAAATGATGGAGTTTGCTCTGAAGCTACCAACAGCACCTCTGTGCACTTCTACTGTGAATGTTCAGATCTGTATACAGGACCAAGCTGTGAAGCTGAAAAGTTAGGTAATAAAACTATTTCGGATTTCATTGTCTGAATTACACAAACTACTTTCAAAAATGGGTGTCATTTTGGAGAAGAGTGAGCCATGCTGTAAATTAGTAACCCAGTGGGTGAGAGCCTGTGGCCATCCAAGTGGAAATGAGTCAGATCCCCCAGTGGAGAGGTGCTAGAAAGCATGACAGCAGGGTTCTGCAGAGCATAAACGACCTGGGTCTGACACCAGTCCAGAAAGCCATATGCATTAGAGAACACAGTATAAACCAAGCAGATAGTCAATGGTTGAGGAAAAACCTCTTTTCACGGTATGATTAGCTTTTGCTGACAGGGCTCTTATTTTCTTTTCAGCTGAAGACCTTCCCACAGAGGATCCTGCAGACCATACAGTTGCTATCATCATTGGTGTCGTGGCAGGTGTGGTTGTTATCATCATTCTCATCTCCTCTACAGTATACCTGTACAGGTAAGACTTTTCCCAGCTTTGCTACATTGAGCAGAATCAAGACACATACACCCTTTTTATCACCTATAAACCTCAAAACTCTCATTTGTCCCATAGCTGCAGGAGCAGAAAGGAACCTTAACATTCAGGATCTCATTTGAGAAATGTGAGGGAAAACTTCAAGGAATGTGAGGGAAAACTCTGCTTTTTCTACAAAAATGAACTTATGCCATTTTCTTTACACAGGGCATATGCGTTACTCACAAAACTTGGGCTTCACCAACATCTGACTTACTTCATGCTCAAACCATTGTATGACATCACTCTACAACTAAGGATAGAAATTTAAAATAGTTATTCTTTCTTTTTTCCCCATCATTTAGAAGAAAGAGAAATATGGGTACAGCTGTGATATCAAGGGATTCTTCTTTGAAACAGTCCGGGGATATAATGGATGACCGAGTAGAGAAGCAAGATTATGGCTGCGTCGTGAACACCGCATTTGATCAGGATGAATCCCAAAATACATACTTTTAGTTAAAAATATTTTTCCAATTCATTTGTGTTATTTTCTGTTCTTGTTTAATACTTTGAGAAGAAGTAGTAATAAATATATCATTGCATTTGCTGAATACCTTTGAAATTGTTCATCAAAAATATCTCTCAGATCTCATGTTGTAGACCCACACTGAAATATATCCTAACTCACAGAAGAGGCTGTGTTGTCTCCAGAGGCTGTTTGAAAAACAAAGTCCAGACAGAATTTGCAAGCACATAAACACCACTCATAAATGTACAAACTGTACACTGATTAAGTCAGAATTAATTATAGCGTCTCACGCAAGTCTTCATGAGATCATCTTACCCAAATCATTCAATGGGAGGGGATTAGCTGACTGAGTTGGACACAGTTGTTACACATCTTCTGGAAAGCCTTGTCCAAACGGGGAGAGAAATATAAGACACTGAGTCGATCTGGTGGCAGACGCAGTAAAAGGGATGATCCCCACTGTCCCGCTTGTGAGTACTGACTTGAAAGAAGGGAAAGAAGAATAGCTGCCTCCTTGCTGTCAGGGTGGTAGACAAGAAGTAAGGTTGTCATCAGTCCCCTGCCTGTGGGCGCTAAATAAGAGCATAACTTAATAAAGTCATTCTGAAGAATGAGATCCTGTCATAAACTCTCCTTGGAGTTCTTGCAAACTCTGAAGCTCTCACACTTGGATGACTGTGCATTGTCTCAGTCCCAGACCATGGTAAGAACCCCCTGCTACAGCAGAAGATCAAAGGTAACTATGGCATGGCCTAATAACATGGAGTGTGCAAGACACCCACCCCATGACAGACCATTCATAAGGCTCAGAGGACCAAGGCACTTCCAAGTGCTTGTCCAAGCCCTGAACAAATTTCCAGTGCCGTGAGTAAAGTGTTGAGACATAAGGCTTGTCCAAGCCCTGAACAAATTTCCAGTGCCATGACTGAAACGTTGAGACATAAGGAATGAACCATCAAGGTTTCTCTGACTTTTCTTCTTAAACATTTGCAGGTTTATTTCTGTTTACTTACACTTTCTCCTTTTCCTCCTATCCAAAAATTCACATGTGCTGTTACCATGAAATGTATTTGTAACCTCCATGAACAGTTAGGTAGATAAAAGGCATTTTTTTCTGGTCCGTTCAAGAATATGCCAGCTGCCCAAACATGCACAGCACAGCTACTATGGAGAGGACGTGAACAGAAAGGGGCTTTCAGCCTCAGTACGTAATGAAAATGAATCAGCGCGAGAGACCTACTCGTGTGCAAATGAACTGTTAACTGTGTGCTGGAAGCTCACCACAATTATAGAAGCATCTTTCCTGCCTGTTCAGTGGCAGCTTCCTATTGCACTCTTGCACTTGCTAATGGTGTGATTCAGTGAATGCTGAGTGATGCTGACCACTCTTGCCTGCCCTCGCCGTCAGTGGGAACACAGGCCAGTGCTGACCGTGCAGGATCCCAGCCCGGGCTTTCCTAAACAATAGGGCCCAGCTATGCCCAGGTAAAGCAGATTTCTGGGTTTCCACCAATATCCAGTAAATAGCTTGGCATTCCACTGCAAAGCTCTGCAAATACTTCAGACTTTATACAAGGGGTGATACAGAAAGCAGAATTACAATGCAGTGCTCCACTGAGCTAATTATTTCATCTCAGTGGAAGCCAGGAAGACAACATTTCTTCCACTGCTCTGATCTTTTAAATCAACCAGCTGGCTCATGCTGGGCTTTAAATACACTGCTAAGTTCAACCAGAGGACAGTTTTGTTGTTAGTGAAATCTCCCTTGCTATGCCAGCAGTAGCCACGGAGACAGCCATGCCTGTTCAGTTGTGCTCACCCCTCAGCTCAGAGGACTTTTGCTGGGCACAATCATGAGACTCCTCTGGTGTCCTGAAGGAAATTCCTGGGCCATCCTAGAAATTTCTTTGCCCTAAAATGGCCACTGGGATTTACTCCAAGCTCCACCTCCTTTGCTTCACTTCACCAGCAAAGCGAAATGGCAGCATCTCCTTTTCCTCTCGAAAGATTTCCTGCTGAGGGGTGCTCATGGACCCCTTAGCCCCGCAAGACATCTGCCCCTGCTCTGCACACCGGAGCCTACCCCCGTAACTGGCGGGGCCTTGGGAGCCGCGGCAGAGGTTCCCGGGGAGGAGGCGGTGCCTGCCCCTCATTCCCGGGGGTAGGACGAGCTTTCCTACGTCACGGACGAGCCGACTGTATGCTGGGCACCGCACAACAGCGGCCAGCCTGGAATCCGCCTGGCCGAGGGGATCTAGGACCCGGGCTAGCGTCCGCCGCTGCCCGTACCAGCCCCGGGGCGGCAGTCCGACCACGGCAGCAGCGGAACGGGCGGACAGGCGCTGGGGTGAGCAGGGAGCTGAGGGAGGGATGCGGGAGAGCTCCGGGGGTGGGAGCACGAGTTTGCCAGCGAGATCGAGGGAGGTGATTCTACCCCTCTACGCTGCCCTGGTCAGACCCCACCTGCAGTGCTGTGTCCAGTTCTGGAGTCCTCAGCAGAAGACAGACATGGACCTGTCCATGTCCGGAGGAGGCCACACAAATAATCAGAGGGCTGGAGCACCTCTGCTGTGAGGACAGGCTGGGAGAGTTGGTGGTGTTCAGCCTGGAGAAGAGAAGGCTCTGAGGAGACCTAATAGTAGCCTTCGAGTATTTAAAGGGGGCCTATAAGGAAGGTGGGGACAGACATTTTAGCAGGGCCTGTTGTGGCAGGATAAGGAGTAATGCTTGTAAACTAGAAGGAGAGATTTGGACTAGATCTAAGGAAGGAATTTTTTTACAGTGCAGGTGGTGAAGCACTGGCACAGGTTGCCCAGAGAGGTGGTGGATGGCCCTTCCCTGAAACATTTCGGACCAGGCTGGGCAGGGCTCTGAGCAGCTTGGTCTAGTTGAAGATGTCCCTGCTGATTGCAGGGGGGTTTGGACTAGATGACTTTTAAAGGCCCCATCCAACCGAAACCATTCTGCGATTCTAGGATGTGACCCTCTCAGGAGTGCTGGCTGTGCCGTACCGCAGGGGTGCTGGCGGGAGGGCAAGAGTCTGCTGAGCTCACGGGGGTGTCCCAGAGCCTGGGGGCGGCTTTGGCACCCCGGCTGGGAGCCGCAACCCTCTACTGGAGCTGGCCCGGTACCGGCACAGGCAGATCCCCGAAAGGAGCACGGCCTGGAGGGGACCGGCGGCGTCTGACAGTGCGGGGGAGCGGTAGGACAGCCTTGGTAGGACAGCCCAGGCACCAGCCCGGGGATAAGGGGGCGTGCGATGGGGTGAGCCGGGGAGGGGCGCTGCGAGCTGGCTGTCAGCT
>VWZO01008070.1:26873-37401 GCA_013396975.1 Bucco capensis
GGAATGTTTTCTTTGACCTTCCTTTCTTCATTGATGTACCTGTAGAATCCCTTCTTGTTATTCTTTGCATCCTTTGCTAAGTTGAGCCCTAGCTGTGCTTTAGCCTTCCTGACCTCATCTCTGCACCATCGGGCAGCATCCCTATACTCTTCCCAAGATCCTTGTCCCTACTTCCACTGCCTGTGTAGCTCCTTCTTGCTTTTTAATTTGACCACCAGGTCTTGATGCAGCCATGCAGGTCTCTTCCCTTTCTTAGCAGATTTCTTATACCTGGGAATTGAGAGCTCTTGTGCTCTATGGAAAGTGTCCTTAAAGATCTGCCAGCTCTGTTGTGCTTTCTTATCCTTGAGGACCATTTCCCAGGGTATCCTGTTGAGTAACTCTTTAAAGAGTTGGAATTTTCCTTTTTTGAAATCCAGGGCCAAGTAGCCAAGAGAATAATCCCTGCCTGTGTTCCAGGGCCCAGCCAGCACAGGCCCAGCCTGCACCTGAATGGATGAGTTTATGCAGGGATTTGAGATATCTGCATCTGGTCTACATCAAAGGATAAAGCACAGGCTGTTTGGTGCAAGCCAGAGAAGCTGCCAGCACCACAGTCCCATACTGGGTGCAGGGTCTCACCGAGTCCTTGTAACTGTGTTTGTAGGTGGGGTTCATGTAAATCTCATCTGTGCATTTTCCCGCAGTCTTTTATGTTTACAGGAGGCCAGGTGGGATCCCTCTGCAGCATCCTCTGCCATTTTCGGTACTAGCTGTTTGACTGGTACCCAAACCAGGCTTTAATCAGCAGCCAAAAGTGCTTGTTCTCCAAGATAACATCCTGTGAAGTGACACAGCATGGGGTCAGTGCTATTTCCTTCTGCTGGAAGGGAGGACTGCTGCGGGACAAAAGCCATCCCTTGTTACATGTGCAGCCTCCTGAGCCCCATAACACTGGGTGGGTGCATGTACTCCCCTTTGTTAACACTGCTGCCAAATGCCACCTTCCTCATCCACAAGAAAGCTCTGCTCAGTTATGTAAGGACAACACTGATCTTGTCTGTTTAGCTGAAGGGGATAATCAAGGAGCAAGGTTTTCCTCCGGGGGCTGTGGGACAACCATGCACTGCTACTCCTTGCAGGAGACAATACCCAGTGCTGGACACAGCCAGCCTTATACCACAAAACACTTCAGGGTGTAGTCGTTATTACAACATCCAGCAGCCCAAGCCAGCACAGTCTGTGGCCTGGTCAGTTGTAGGACAAGAAGGAAATGGTTGTTTCAGAATCACTGCCAAGTGCCTGACCCATGCGGCAGTTCGCTCCTCTGCGAGCCAGGGCAGCAGGCTCCTCCTGGGCAGCTGTATTTCAGCTCTCTCTCTTTCTAGAGACCTAAGCATCTCTGAGGCTGCATAAAGTGGATTTGACTGGCACACATTAAGTTTTAACAAAAAAGAAAAGGCCTGAGGATTTATGCTTCTGTAGAAGGAGAGCATGGCTGCAAACGGGGGAAGAAGGACCTGACCAGACACTGCTCCTGTTCCCCCTAGGAACAGGATGTAAACAACTACTCTCACCTCTATAAAGAAAGATACACAAAAGGTGGCAAGAGCATCAGTAAGACCTAAACTCTCCAGATCACAGGAGTGCAAAGAAGCTGTTGAAACAGACATGAGCAGCAATTAGGTTTAAAATCCTTGCCAAGATTTGCATCTGTTCCTAATGATTTGAGAAGCTGACTTAACATTTTCCCAGTGGGAAGCATGGAGGAGGCAGTAGGAAGTGACAGTAATTTCTTGTCACAGAGATCTTGGAAGATTTGATGCCAAATTCCCCACAACATGAAACTGCCTAACTTAGCTAATTAAGCTACTGCTGAATCCTGAAGATCAGGTGGTTGGGGCAGAACCTAGTGCCCGAATGCTTCTGAGGAGCTGCAGCCAAGGCACAATGTGTGGCTCCTCTCCCGCTGTGTATGCTCACCCTAACACCAGGCCCACGCCTGAATCCATCTCATGTGGGCTGGCTGAGGACAAGCTGCAGGGCTTGGCCATTCCCAACACGGGCAGCACAGCTGGAGGGAGCTGCCTGTGCTATTCCCTGGCTGAGCACCCAGGAGAGCCAAGGCATCCCCTGTGTGAACTCATGGTGGTTCAGGCAGGGGCAGTAACAGTCCCTGCCCACTCTCTTCTCTGGCCAGCAAGCCTCTACCAAAATGCAAAACTGCAATGCACCCTACTCTGCTTTTCTGTAGGAAGAAAAGCTCAGCAAGCTACAAGAACTTTTCTTCTCCTGGTTGTTGCCCAGTTGTTAGAGGAAAGGAGGACTACCTCATTAATCCAGCCCTTGTCAGAGGAGAGTTGGTAGAGAAGTTTGAAAGGGCTGCCCAGTCAGCACCAGATCAGCAAATTAATTTCCAGGTGACCATAGCTGTAGCTTCTGATCTGTATACTTAGGCAGAGGGCCAGCAAAATACACGGCATGAAAAGGAAATGCACATTTCATTTGCCCTTACCTGCATGCCGCTGTACACAGCAACAATGTCAGTGAAGAAGATGAAGAAGCAGATTGCAAGATGGAGGGCCAGAAGGACTGAAAACATATCTAGGGAAAGAAGAGCATTTGTGACCCTGGGAAGGAGGGGAGTTGGTGAACAAACTCTAAATATGCTGTCAGGAACCCCAAATACTAATGCTGTAAAACTGCCAGCATATAACATGCCTTTCTTTTTTTTTCCACCTAGAAGGAGACTTGTGGAATTGAAACTAGAGGAGCTGCTCCCCAGCAGCCTGTTGCAAAGCACATAGTCTACACTGTTTTTTCTTGCAGAGGCGATTCACCACATTCTGATTCTCATAGGACCACAGAAAACTGCCTAGAAGGGGGGCACTGCTGTAAGACACACCAGCATCCCTTCCCCTGCGGTTGCTCCTCCACATGCTCAGCCATAGGCATGGACTGCAGGCAGCAAAGCTCTTCTGGTGGGCTGCCCCCCTGCCCAGGGAGGGACAGGTTCTTCTGTAACTGACATGGTGCAAAGGTGGCTTATACCTGTGCTTTCCACAGGAAGAGTTTGTCTGGCTTTGCATCATCTTCCAAAGGAGCAGGAGGTCACAGAGTAATAGCAAATGGCTCAGAGTTGCAAATCTCCTGGCAATTACAAGGAACTGAGCATCATAAAACTAGCTGGCAAGTTGGGTCAGCAGCTCCCAAAAACCTGCTGGCCATCTTCTCACTTGCTTTCTCCAAGGGATTGTTCCCAAGCAGGGATAAAACACGAAGAAGTGCGTGTAGATTCTGAGCTGACTATTGCCCTCTTGCCTATCTCAGCCTGGCTACTTGCAGGGCAGCTTCTTTCTTAGTCTCACCTGTCTTCTGCAGGTGATTAATGATCTGTGAAATACATTTGGAACCTGCCTTTTAACAAAATACCTAACCAAAGAAGATGAAGCAAAGTCCTGCCCTCTCATCCATGAGCTGCAATTGCAATGGAGCTATCAGTCAAACAATGGCTAGAAGGGTTAAATCAACTCTGCAAAACTCAAACAGGGAAAGAAAGATTGTTATGAGAGGATTTTAACAGTGATATCATGGGTTTTTCTCTCATCTCTAGGAATGGAAGTCAGGCAAGGTAAGACTCTGAATCAGAGGAACTCTTTTTGATGTGTGTATTTCAACATATCCAATCCTCATATGCTCTCTGTGTTCACAATAATACACAGCTCTAAAGTAAATCCAGCCCATCAGCTTCTGCAAATCATGCATTTTTCAAAACGAGAAGCAGTTCTGCTACTTCATATCTCAAGGAAGAAGCTAACATAAGCAGTGCTCACTGAGCCTTTTTGCAATGGAAAGCAGGAGATCACATAGACCAACTGTTATTTTACATGCCAGTCATTGGTGCAGGTACAGAAATATCCATAGCATCCCTTCCCTAGCAGCCTCTCCTGCAAGGGTTATTTTGGGGCAGGAACAGGAGTCTGTAGAATACATGTCACTCCAGCTTTACTCACAGTTGGTGTAGACGGGCTTCCAGAATGGCTTTCCCTTGGAAAAGATGAAGGCCACAATGATGCAGTTGATAGAAGATGGGGCCACAGTGTACTGTCTTCGTAACTTGAGGACAGTGCTCTGGGCACTGCTTTGGTGTTGTTTTCCCCTGGGCTGTTGGAGAACATGGTCTGGTTCCCTGGGGGGCAATGTCTGTAAGGTAACACAAAACATTTTGTTCGTGATCTATCCAGCAACACTGAGCTGCAAACAACTCCCTCTTCTTTCCATCCGGTCTGCTATAATAACCAGGTATCACCCACAGGAGTGAAAACCATGCATTAAAAATAAAACAAAAAAATCTCCTTTGTTTTCTGGTGTGTGCCAAAATCTCAGATCTCAGGTGAGGAACCACAGCAGTGTTTGAGACACAGCTATGAAGATGTGTGCCCCAGGTGCCTGCACACCGCTCCAGCATACTCGCTCTGTGATGCATCCATGTAGGAGCAGGGAAATGTTTCTGGGTGAGTTCTGGCATGTGGGAGCATCTCCACTTAAATGCCTTGCCAGACATCCTGCCCTACAAGTTCATTTCTGCATGATGATATGCTGGTCATTAATATATTATATGTATATAATGCAAAGTATAATTTGGCTCTGAAATATGGAGAGAGACTTTTTACTTTCCACAACCACAGGAACAAGCTGGCTCCTAACCTCGCTGCTGTTTCTCAAGCCAGGTTGAATTCCAGATCAACTTGGTCCCAGGACTGTTTATTTGCTGCAGGAGTGGGCCCCAGGGAAGGGCAGTGGAGGGAACCTGGCTATGCCCACCACTGCCCTGCTGCCACAAGGATGGGCTCTGGCTGAAGTTCCATGGAATGGACACCACTGCTTCTCCCCCATTTCTCTGCCCACCGCAGAGAAGAGTGTTAGCCCTGTGGCTGGCCCTTTAGATTTCCATGTGGTGTCTGCAGCAACTTAATTCTGTCTTGGCAACACTGCTGAGCATACATACAGCTAGGGGTGGATTGTCCCATTGGGCCTGCAAGTGTGCCCAGCTGCAGTCCATGGTGAGGCTGGGCCATCCCAAGCACACAGCAGCAATGTGATCTGCAAGCTGGAGGTCAGAGACCAAAAGAGTGACTTACCTCTGGCTGCCCAGTGCTACATACCAGGGCTGCTGCTTCACCAGAAGGAAGCCACAGGTTTGCATGATTATGGTAAAGCACACATTAAGGATGATGGAGAGTAGCAACAGAGGAGAGGTGAGCTGACCAGGAGGGCAGTAAGATGCCAGCTTTGGATACGCTTCAGTCAGGCTCACTGGAAAGAAATCAAAGGCACTTGCAGTCCCTGGCAGCCCAGCCCACCAGCATCCCTCTGCATTTGCTAAGCAAGCAGAGTCTTACGCAGACCACCCCATCCGCTCTTCACAGGAGAAAGCTGCAAAGCCTGGCCCTAATAGCAGGTAATAGATGGCTCTGATTTCCACTATTTTCCAGCTGAACCTTCTCTGAATCTCCCCCCACATCAGAAAAACACACAGAGATGGTGGGAAATAGCATCCCATCCATGAGGATCTCCGTGGGAGTCTAAGAGCCATACTGGGTCTCTTGTCAGGAACACACATGAGAGCCAGGAGTCAAAGTTACACTGTCTGAACCCTACTAGGAGTCACCAGAGCAACTGCTCCTCTCCCAGTTAAGTCTAACATCCAAAACGTATCAGATACACACAGAGTTCTGCAGCTGTCTTTGCAAAGAACTACAAGCCAAATCCCACACTCTAAGTCCTAGGAACTGGTTTATCATCAATGGTTATGATGTTGCTGACAGCAGAACATGGCTCCTCATTTTAATTTTTATTGAGAAGTGGCCACCACTACTTACACTTAGGCTCTCAAAGAGGCACAGCTGGCTTTGCCAAGCTGCTTACTTGTTAGGCAAACCAGAAGGGTAATACTGGTGATTCCCAAAGATTTGCAGTTGCTGCAACAAAAACAAAGGCAGCACCACCCGAGAAACAATGCCAACTTTGATGATAGTACAAACTGTAGCATCTGATGCTATTTCAGGGAAATTTTATGTCAGGAACAGCAGCCTCATGGACCTGATGCAACCCCACGAGGACTAGCAAGCCCAGCTTGACAGCCATGGGCTGGGTCCTACTGAACCTCTTGCATAACACCCATAACACTTATGGATGACCCAACATTTGAATGTGGCACCTGAATGTTTTTCCACTCTTCTTCTGCCAGATACCGATGCCCCTTCCACCACTTAGATCAGGTCATGCACTCCCAGACCACAGTAATAGCAATGACAGCCACAGTTAAACAGTATGCCAGATTTGAAATGTCTTTGGGTAGTGGGGATGTGGACAAAGGTGGTGTGTCCAGAGTAGTGACTGGGGAAGCTGTCTCCATGTGGTGACTCATCAGAAATCCCCGTTTGCCACCTGGGCCATGCCTTGCAGATTCACAGCAGCTTACTTTGCCTTCTGCTCTTCAACCTCCATGGGTCTGTACACAGAAGATATCCATGAACTGAGGGAGGAGAGTTGGCTCAAAGTAAATCCATACATGGATTTTCTTCACTGTTTTTCTTATCATGCATAAAATTTTAGAGGACTCATCACATGCTGGTGATACACAATGGTAATTCTTCCTCTGTATTCTGCCTGATACAGTCAATCCTTTTTCAAGCTTTTTTTTTTCCAGCAAAGAGAGGCATCTGCTCTCCGAAAGCCCTATTTTACAGCAAGTCCTGCTCCTGGGCATTCACCACCCAGCTAGGCAGGACTCACCCCTCTTTTAATTCCCTTTCTTTGTTTGGAAGTGTTGAAGTTTTATCACTGGGCTTTTTTCCTGATTCTAGGGGTCCCTACAACCAATCTACCCCATGCCAGTTAATTACCCAGCCTTTCATGTCTTTGCTGTTCCCTGAAGCCCTGTATGCCTTTTCTTCCATGCTGAGTAATATCACTAAAGATACAAACCTACAGTGAGCACAGAGTACTGATAAAAGATGAGCATCAAACACTTATCCAAAACAACAGAGCGGTACAAACAAACTGGAGGGTCAGGTATTTAAATTTCCTTGCAAAGGAAGCAACCAAAGAAGATCAACCTTCCTGGCTCAAAACACAAAATAAAGCTAAAAACCCCATGCACAGCTACACAGCTACAGTGCTGTGGGTTTAGTGCTATGGATGGCTTCTGCATTTAGGGTCTTTTTGGAATCTCTGAGAAGAATCGTCCTGGCTAGGCTTCGCGAACGAAGATCCAGGGAAGGCTCCACCCACGCTCCTCCTCAGCACCTTTTCCAAGCACACTGATAAAAAGAGGATAGTGGATAGCACCCTCGAGCCTGCGCAATGGATTTTTTTTAGGTGAGACACAGCATGCACAGAGCTGGACCCACCCTTTAGTCCTAAGGTTCATCTGCCAGGGCCTAGCAAGCTTGGATGCTGGCAGCCAAGTCCTTAGGACGGAGGTTTAACCTCTTAGATGGAAGACCTCACAGGGCTAAACGAGCTCCATCTGCCTGGGTTTGGCATCAGAGTTGTCCTTCTCCTAGGATGACTGCCAGAAGGCTAATGAGCTCATCCTACCCATCCAAGGATTCTAGGAACATGGCTATCACTCCCCACACTTTCCCGTGGGCAATGAGTTTAATGCTCCCTCTGCTGTCGGCACAGTTATCACACCAGGGGCCACAGGAGACCACAAGGGATTTTCAGACTGTGCCTGTTAAGAAGAATAGAAAAGAGTTCAAATTCCATAGACAAGCATTTTGGCCTTAGGATACTGCAGAGCTACTTAACTACCCTTCATCTACAGTGTTTTGTTTCTTTGGTTTTATTCTGCAGCTACAGTTTTAATACCTGGATTAAACTGCTGTTGCTTTTTCATTACTAATTTGCTCAACATTTCTGGAAATCACACACATTGCTATACAAGCAGGTGATTATCTTCACATACATTTGGTTAAATGCCATTATTACTGTCTGTTCCATGACTGACTTTGTGCAGCATATGGATATACATCTTTTAAAGTAATGGCAAGCAAATTTATTCTGTGTTCACTGTTATATTTGTCCTTTATGTGACTCTACTGCTGTACGTGTTTCAAAAATACCAGCCACCATGGACAATGTTCTCCTAAAACCACTAAAAAGCCCTCACATAACTGGAATTTGAAGATCAAAACAAATTTAAAAGCCCTTCTGCTATATTTTACATAATTAGTGAGAAATAAAGTTTGGTTTATCAGCATCTTCAAGAGTTGTGCATTCCCACTCCCAACCCCACATGCTGAGCTCAGAGCAGGCAACTGTGCCAGCGCAGCACCCAGCAGACTCACCTGATCAGCTCTGGTGCACAGTGGATGTTGGGGAGTTGAGAGGTGAGAGGCAAGGCCACGGATGACAACAATATCCCTGCATGGGCCATTTTCAAAGCCTGAAATCCATGGGAGTCAGAATATGGGGAGACATCTATCCAATCCTCCCACCCCAGTGTGTTTACTGATGTTTTACAAGTTTTGCTTCAAGTGTCCTTTGTAGTTGATCTTCCTCTATTCTGCGGCTCAGCTGATCTAATTTTCCAGATATTTCCCTTCCCTGGAGCTTAAATATTTCTCTTGTTCATTTAATCCCATTATACCTATTTAAAATCCTTTGAACTACCCTGTATGCTGTTTCCCACACTGGAGTTTGTGCATACCTCTCCTGTTAAACAGTCTCAAAAACTATTAGAATTACCATCTTACCCTTTTCCTATTCCTTTCCCTCTCCTGTTCCTATTTCTTTTATTGCTCTGATGAGCTCCCTGGCCTTGTCACCTCTGGTTTAGTGCTCAGGTGTGGGCTATGAACAGCTTTTACAAAGCAGGCTAATGCATTATTATAAAACTATATTATGATATTTGTCATAATAATAGTATATTACATTGCATATCATTTACTAGCTAGAATAAGATACATAACAGATTATAATAGGTAATATAATTACTATTTTTATGGCTAAGACCCGTAAATTTGCAGTTGTGTAAGAAAAAGTCTCTTGCCCCTAATTTTGAAGAGGAAAAAAACCCAAACAGTAATCCTCTGTTATTGTTTATGTTAGTATAAAAACAATGCAGGTAGATGATATTTTACTGTGATATGCTGATGGAGTGTACCCATGGGCTAGCTTGGGAAATGCTGGTGACAACTGGTGTTGGACAGGCTCTCGTCACAGCACTCATTAGGTTGAATGAGAGGAAATCTACCAAGAACAGGAGATAAGCTCCTACATGTCCCACAGTCATTTGTGCCATCACCATACATACCCATGTAGTAATCGATGGAGGAAAACGTGGGAAAACACATGAGCTTTGCACATAGCTGATCCCATGGTGGAGCACCCTCTAGTTAGCATTTGGAGGTACATCAGAGCAGGGATTCATGTTGGTGATGGAGAAAGCAGTGTGCCTGTTTCCAGGGGGCAAGTTGCACGTGGGGAGACGATCAAGCAGAGTGCACAGGGAAAAATTAGCATTAAGTTTTGAAAGAGGCTGTAGTGGAAAGGGAACACTGCCACTTAATTAAAGACAGCGCTTTCACTTGGGTTCCAGAAGCCATGGAAAGGGATCAGGGTGTGCACACTTGCAGCAGCTCCTGCAGCTGCAGCTTGGCTTTTATCATTGTTTTCTCCTTGACTGTCTTTGTAGACCTAAAGACAGAAGAATTGCTGAAATAATACAACAGCTTCCAAACCACCACATGTGAGGTCCCTCTGAGAGTGCAAGGAACTTCATCCCCAGAGGAAGCACCTTGTAACCAAAAATTGTTTCTTTTCAGAAAGGTATCGCATCTTGTTTATTCCTAGCAAGTAATATCCATAGCTAGTGTATGTTCTATCTGGGGGAGGAAACATTCCTTTTGGGGACCTGAAGGAGCTTTTTACTCCCAGCTACATCTGGTTGTTTTCAGCTTTGCTGAAGCTGCAGGCAGGCCAGTCGGAGCAGCCATGCTTGGCTATTTGGATACACAAGGGGCCAGTCCTTGTGTTTTTGTCAGAGTCTCATATAGTGCTGCCCTCTCCACTGCACTGGCAAGAAGCAGTGGCTAAGTCTGGCCAAGGGGTGCAGGTACTCCTGATGTAAGGGAACTGGGAGGAAGGTAGCCACAAAGGATGCAAACAGGGGTTGAGTAGAGGAACGTAGAGTTGAGAAGATGGGCCTGGAGCAGTTCTAGCTGGGAAAATTACACTTTAAAGAAAACTTACTGATTTGGTTCAAGAAGGAAACAAAAGAGAACCTTAATTGAGTTTCTGAAACTCTTCAACGAAGCAGGACTTCTGGGCAGGAGACATCCTAGCAAAGGCAATTGCATTCACCAGTATCTGCAAGAAAGAGCAACGAGCTGCCCTGAGCAGGCATTTGCCTCCAGTGCTCCACCAAAGCAGGGTCAGGCCTCCCTGGTGGGTGCCTGACACATTTGTAAAGCCCTCTAATCCCATCTCCCAAATCCTGACATGGTTTTTCTATCATAGAATCATAGAATCATAGAAT
>VWZO01008102.1:3598-14335 GCA_013396975.1 Bucco capensis
CTGGAGAACCTCCGCTATGAAGACAGGCTGAGACAGTTGGGATTGTTCAGCCTGGAAAAGAGAAGGCTTCGAGGGGATCTTATAGCAGTTTTCCAGTACCTAAAGGGAGATTATAGGACAGAAGGGGAGAGACTCTTTAGGAGGTCAGACTGTGATTAGGACAAGGGGGAATGGATATAAACTGAAGAAGGGGAAATTTAGATTGGAGATTAGAAGGAAGTTCTTTACCCGGAGAGTGGTTAGGCACTGGAACAGGTTGCCCAGAGAGGTTGTGGATGCCCTATCCCTGGCAGTGTTCAAGGCCAGGCTGGATGCGGCCCTGGGTGACCTGGTCTAGTGATTGGCATCCCTGCTCAGTGTGGGGAGGTTGGAACTAGATGATCTTTTGGGTCCCTTCCGACCTGGCCATTCTATGATTCTATGATTCTGTGATTCTATGATTCTATGATTCATGTGCCTGTTAAAGAGAAAATGCTGGCTTTAAGGAGTGCTTCTTATATTATTCCATGCTTTATTTTTAAGGAGGCTAGCCAGTTTTCTGTAAACTCTTGGAGTGCACTTTCATGATACGTTTAATCTGCTCTAACAGGCAGCTGTGGAAAGGATCACATTGATCTGACAGAGAGCTAGTTCTTCTGCTGGGTTAGTTTTCTGTTGGATCAGGTTCCCTGTTTGACTTGCTGCATGGCTGCCTAGTTGATAGCTCTGATGCAAAGAAGAGGCTTTTCATGGAGCAGGAAGAAACTGTTCTAATTGCTATCTGTAAATGTGTAGGTTAGACAGTTAAGAGGAAATTCTTACTTTAATTCAGATTGATACAGGCTGTCCATACATGTACCTGTTTGGAAGTTAGAAAGGGGTTCGTAAGTTAGGACAGGAGGATCCAAAGCAAATTTCTGGTAGGAGTTACAGAAATAAGAACTGTAATTGCTATTAAGGGAAAGCAGATTTAATTTAGTGAAGACTTGGGAGATCTCTTTATGTGATTTTAGTGCTTTAAGGTAAAATTTGCATTGGATTTTAATGTATGAGCTGGGGTATTTTTGTGAGTTGGGTATGACTTAGGTTAAAAAAAAAGCAATACTGTGAGAATTGGGCTTATAACCAAGTATTTTTAAAAATATTTTTTTTTAAAAAAAGAAATAGGTTTCTATGAATTTATGTCACATATGTGTGAGGTTTTCTTCTCCTTGGAAGCAATAGAACATAATGGTTGTCAACATAAAAACCTGAAAATTGAGTAGTGTTAAAATTGTATTTGTACTTTCCAAATTGTAATGAGCCCTATATCACATACGTAAGACTAAGCAGCATTAAATCTAGATGGTTGTTGTTTTCTTTGTAAATTTTTTGTTTGTTTTTGTTGTTTTTAGAATGGTTTCTTAAATTAATATGAACAAGTGGCTTTGCCATGTTTTTGAAAAACTACATTGGAGTTGATGCTCCTTTGCTAGATGTAATTTGTTTGTCAGCCTGTGGAATTGTGGAAGGAAGATTCTGTTATGGAGACGCAGTGGATTATCTCACAATTAGGCTGGGTGCTATCTTTCATATAAAATTTTATTTCCATCTCTCCAGCTGCAACTGACTTGGAAAATTATTTTGGCTAGAAAACAGCCAGAATTAGTTGGAAAATAAAGGGTTACTGCTGTGTAGTGAATTATCTGTATTGGCTGCAACTCATTAAAAAAGTTAACCTCAGTTGAACTGAGGCTTTCATCTAGTTTTACCTTTCTAACTTTGGGCTCAAAAATAGGTTGTGGTTTGCTGCTTCATAAGGTGCAGTAATGGTGAGTCAAATGTGTTGGGATTTTGAGTAGAATGTTACTATTCGAAACAGTTCTGTGGATATTATAGTTCTTATTGTGAGCAGCCTGTAAGCCACTGTCAATTGCTCTGGGGTCTCTGCTGGTGTGGAATATTATAAGTTATTTACCTTTTGTTTTTCTTTTTGGTCTCCTGCTGCATGTATATTGCTAGTGGCTTGTTTCCTCACCAAGAATAGACTCTCTTATGTTTGTTATTATCAGAGATCTTTGTAGAGAGGTCTCTGATTATGGTACTCAGGAACCGATGGTGTATTCTGTTTTGAGAAGCATCTCTACAGTTAAAGGTAAAATTATAGTTCTGTGTTGTTCTGCTAATCAGATGCTTGTGTCTCGTTCACACTTTCCAAAATTTGTTACCCCTGTGCTTAATCAGGGTGAGGTTGAGGGTTTTTTTGAGTGGAAAAAGAACAGACGAAGGGCTTTCTATTACAATAGTATTTATACGTAAGCTGCAAATTAGATCACACTGTGCTCAGAGAAATACTAGCAACTAGGTCTATGGTAAACTTTGATATTTGCTCTTGCAGAGATTTATTTCCACCCCCCTGTATTTCTTGCATAAGAAGCTGCATAATTTGATGAGTAATACTTAAAACTACCTAAGACCTTGATACTAAAACTTTATGTAAAAAGAAACATATGCCTGCCTTAATGCTGCTCCAAAGCAAATTCTATTCCTTACCAGTCTTAAAAGTTACCACAGTAGCCTAAGTATATTGTACATGCACATATTAAACTGTTATGGTTTGAGTGAAATAACGAGACTTGTGGATTGGAAAAGGCAGAGTAGCTGCAGCTACTTTTAATAGAAAGCAGTAACAGCAGACAAATATATATATGAATATAGATGAAGAGCCAGCACCAAGATCCAAACCTCCCACTCTCCCTCCTGACTGCTATGTTACCACAGCAGAGCTGGGCTCCAAAGCAAGATTGCAAGGGAAAGCGAAGCAGAGAGAGACAGAGGGAACTGCCCCCCTGAATTTATATAGAGCATGACGTGTATGAAATGGAATACTCAGTTGGTCAGTTTGGAGTCACCTGTCTTGCTTGTTCCTTCCCTATAGGTGCAGGCTCTCACCCTGCACCCCCCTGACTTCTCCGTGGAATCACAGAAAGCTTACATTCCAATCCTTAGCTGTAATACAAACATTTTAGGCTTAAGCTATCAGAAGTTGGTAATATTTTGAAAACATACTGCCAGCTTTCAGAGAAATGCAGTTACTCTTAAAGGAACCTTAGTTAGAAGTAATACCACCTTAGCAGAATTAATTCTGCTCCAGTCCAAACCAGGGCATAAACATAGCCTTTGTAACATTAATATTAACTTAATACATATATAGTATGACAGGAAGAGTTTATTAATTAGTAAATTAAAATTTTACAGTTTGGAAAATAATTTGTCAAGATTTTTGTCAGCTAATAACCATTTGAAGAAACTGCAGAAATGTTAAATCCCTATTTTGTATTTTCATAAAGAGCGGCTTTTAATTCAGTCATGAGAGTAAAGATGATCATGGTGCAATTTAAAAATAAGTTGTCAAACTCTCACAGTGCTGTGTGACTAATGAGGCTGTGCAGAGCTCATAGTTGTTAATTATTCACCTTCTCTGCCCATGTTAGTAATACTGTTTGGAAAGGGAGCTCTGTCTTGGCTCTTTTGAATGAGAATGAACTTTCTGCATTAGAAATACCCAAACTGGAGACTAGGCTGTAGTTTTCATTGCTTCTAAGAGGTTAGATTCCGCATTTAATGATCTAACTTTGTTATATAATTGAATGACTTTTTAAAAAAAATTAACTCATGCAATTGGAATTCTGACTTGTCAGGAAGAAGATTAATTATATTTTCAAGAACCTGAATGATGTGAAAATAAAGAAAATTATGAGTAACTTGCTTTGGGTTTGTCATGACAGCAAATAACCAGTAAATAAAGCTTGTTTTAAAGTTGGTTTATTTTTTTTATAATTAACACATTAGTCAGTTGGCTGGTACTATGTAATAATAACTTAAAGAAAGTATGCTATGCTTTCTTGCTCTTACAATTTACCTGCTTCCTTTATACTTGGCCTTCCTGTTCCTATGCTTTCTCTCTCCCCCATCCTTCCTACAGATAAGGTATGAAACCTTTGAGACCTGGAAAGTTCTGGCTCCACAGGAGTTGCTGGAGTGCTACAAGAGGAGGAGTTCTGCTAGTGAGCATGTGGAAATATGAAGGGATTGCATAATTTTGATTCTCATTAAGCCTTAAAAGAGCAAGGCTTTACATCTTCAAGGTGGGACCACTGCTTGTGCTGCCATTGTATGGGTACCTTGCTAGCAGAGGCCAAGTTCAGACCAGGGGGAGCAATTTTAGGTTGGCTCATGCTTCTCTGAAACAACAGTGAAATTGTTTTCCTCTTATTTATTTATTTATTTATTTTTCAGGGAAGAATCACTTTCCCTTATGTAAGAGAGCAGTTGTTTTTTTCCAGAATCATCTTGTCAAAAGGAGCTTCTCTTTGTTAAATAGAAACAAAACCACATCTATTCTGACTGGCTTCAGGGCCCGAAACAGTGAGCTCTCCATGCAGAGGAGATGTATGGCTAATATAGTGGCTGCATGTGTAGGCCATATTTCACTTTTGTGTGACCCTTTGGGTTCTCTCTGTTTTTCCTGTTCATCCCTGCCAAAATAATACAGAACTATAAGGCAGCAGTAGACAGAAGCTGGATTTATCTCCAGTAATAATAGCAATTCTTAGTGTTTAAAGAATGGACCTTAAAAACCACGTTAGTTACTCTCATTAACTTCTTGGGTTTGCTAAAGTTACTGTGATACTGTTGAACAGCAGCAGCAATCTGCTTGTAAACTTGGGAGATAAACATGTCTCTAGGAAATTTACTGGTGTCCAAAATTAAAAGTGAGATTTCTCCCCCCCCCAAGGTAATCACATTTGACAGAAGTTGATACTACTTACCCTGTGTAAATAAATAGCTTTTTGAATGAGTGGATTTTACTTATTTCTGCCTTTTGCAGCACAGTCTTTCTGGGAGGATGAAACCCTGACAGCTGTGCTAAGATTTCACTGTTTCTTGCTAAGTTGGAAGCTGTTTGGGTCACATAATTGAAGGTTTAAGAATGTAATCATCCAGCAGTGGCAGAATGGGGAAATGCTGGTATGGAATCCTTGAGAGAAGACTCTGCTTTAAAATGTTTCTTTTTCCTTCTTCCTCAGTCTCTGTGTTCACTGGAGTAGGTAGGTTCTGTGTGGTTGGGCGATCAACTCTGTAACTGGAAGCTTGCCTCTTTCATGTGGTTTGGTTGCTGTCCTCCTCCCTTGCCTACCTTAGGGTTGTGTGGTGGCAGTGCAACTCTTCCTCCTCTCTGCCAGCTGCTGCTTCTGGCTTGCCACCATGCTGTGATATTAATATGTGCTTGGTGGACTGGGAGCACTAGATGAAAAAGATGTGAAAAAACCCCCAGCCCTGTGCTGGGACAGAAAACTTGGTAAAGAGGAAAACTAGGGAGAGTATACAGGGAGAAACAAGCAATCACATGGTGCCTGACAGTGCAGGAGAAACCTAATTTTTCCTTAAACTGCTGTCAAGTCAGAGTTACTGTACGAGAGTTGATTGCTTTTCAGGAAAGGATAGTTGAGGGATGACAGTCAATGGGAAGAAGCTTACTCTTCATGGGGAAGTGTGCATGCTTCCTGCATTTGGATAGACTTCAATTGACAGTGACTATTTTGTAGAAAGTTTCTGTAGCAGTGGTCAGATGCTGATAATGCTGATGAAGGTGGTGCGTTTTTAAAGAGTCTGAACAGTTACCATTGTGATTTTCCGGGGTTGCTGTTTGTGACAGTCCTGCAGCTTGCTCAGGAGAGAAGCTCAGTGAAAAGTTTGAACAGTGTTCTTTGTTCATCAGCAGAAGTATCAAGTTTGTGGCATTGGTAGGGTAGTATTTCAGGTCCTTTGTCCCTAGGTATTTGGCTTTACTCAACAGTTTATTGAAACATCAGTATGAGAAATTAGCTGTCTCCATTAATCCTTTGTCTTTATGATTAACAATTTCTAAATAATTTTATTAGTCTAATTACTCCTGTGGGTGTCTAAATGCCTCTGAGTCATTCTGACCAGAAGTAAAATACAGGTGAAACTTGAGGCTGATACAATGACTATGTTATATATCTTCTAAGTGTAGCAATGCAAACACAAAGAGAAATGAAGACTGGAAGCAGAATTAAAATTGGGAGTTTTTCTGTGTTTCTAGCTATGCTTTAAAAAGTAACATGGACTTAAATGTCTCAAAGGTCAAGATCAATGTTGAATGTCTGAAGCTTTTCTTAAGAGGAACAAATAATTACTATAGATCTAAGCAAACAATGTGTCAAGTATACCTGCTTCACAGGAGTGGTACAAAATGAATTTATTTACCAGATCAGAAAAACATTGTGTATATACTTGTTGATCGTGGTTTCTGCCCTGTAGGAGTTATATGGGCAAGATCGTAAGCTTGGGCTATTGCTTTAGACTTCTGAGAAGAAACATACTCAGATTCAGTTATAAAGTTGCTTTTCCCTTCTCACTTCGTTGCTTTGAAGACATTACAGGGACTGAAATTAAACTTATAATTTATTCCTGTTAGTGTTTTGTGCTTCCAGCCTCTGAACCACTTCAGACTAATAGGAACTTCATCAGAATTAGATGAGAACCACCTGATGAAAATGTAATGCTCTGATAGCATTTGTATTGCTCCAACTCCTCCATTGTTTCATGAGAAGCAGGATGAGAAATAGGTGAGTTTTTTTGCTTGTAGTGTGTGGCCATGATGAACTCAGATTCTAGCAGGCACATTATGTTGGGGAGAACTAGCAGAAGATGCTTTGTAGCTCAACACTGCAGTATTAATTAGAGATCTTCATGACAATGCAGTAGCAATACTGCCTTTGTTTTGGTAGCTTACTCATCTTCATTCTCGGAAGAGAATGATGCACTGTGTGGTAGCATCCGGAAGACGTGGAAAATTCTGCATTCATGCTATTAGAATTGTTCCAAGTGTTTACTTTCAAACTAAGCGAGAAACAATAAAATATGCCAACTAAATCAACACCAGCATTTGTTTATACTGGTACTTCAGAAATGAACAGTAATTCTTTTAACAGCTTTTTTCTAAGCAAGAAATCTGGTTCAGCATAGCAGATCTTCAATTTATCCTGCTTGTATAAGGTGGAGACAGGCACAGTCTGAAAATCACTTGGGGTCTTCTGTGGCCCCTGGTGCGATAACTGTGCCGACAGCAGAGGGAGCATTAAACTCATTGCCCACGGGAAAGTGTGGGCAGTGATACCCATGTTCCTATAATCCTTGTATGGGTAGGATGAGCTCATTAGCCTTCTGGCAGTCATCCTAGGAGAAGGACAACTCTGATTCCAAACCCAGGCAGATGGAGCTCGTTTAGCCCTGTAAGGCCTTCCATCTAAGAGGTTAAACCTCCATCCTAAGGACCTCACTGCCAGCATCTAAGCTTGCTAGGCCCTGGCAGATGAACCTTAGGACTAAAGGGTGAGTCCAGCTCTGTGCATGCTGTGTCTCACCTAAAAAAAATCCCTTGTGCAGGCTCGAGGGTGCTATCCGCTATCCTCTTTTTATCAGCGTGCTTGGAAAAGGCGCTGATGAGGAGCGTGGATGGAGCCCTCCCTGGTTCTTCGTTCGTGAAGCCTAGCCACAATGACGACGACGATAAGGTGGAGTTAAGCAGTGTTCAGATGGTACCCTTGTAAGGTAACTTTTGGTCCTACAGTGACTATCAGGTATCAGGTTCTTATGTGGTTATACAGAGCCATTTCCAGTGTGAGTTTTGCCTTCCAGATGTCAAGATTTGTCTGTATATTGAATAATGGTGTCTGTGTTAATGAAACAACAGGGAAAATCGAATGATCACAACCCATGTTTCTTTTCTGAAAATATTTTAACTAAAAATTAGATCTTGCTGTTTGCCTTAGAGGGAAAAAATCTGGCCATATAACATAATACACTACAACAGGTTGCCTGCAGAGGTTATGGATTCTCCATCTGTGGAGATACTCAAAACCTAACTGGGCAACCTGCTTTAGCTGACCATTGGAGCAGGGGAATTGGACTAGGTGATCTCTAGAGGACACTTTTAACAATGATTCTGTAATTCCATGGTTTGAAACAATTTTTGGTGGTATCTTTGTGTGAAACAACAGAAAAATACTTCTTTAGGGCTTTGTTCTTTCAAAGAACATCTTAAATTTTAGGAAGCAACTCTGGAGAAAAGTGTCGCTGTGAACAGAAAGGCAGATTTGGAGAATATTTGTGGATTACAAATAGATTCCACATTGGAATTTTGTTACTATCTTATCTGTGTGTATAAGTTTGTAGTGAAATGAGAGCAGATAAGAAGAGTGAAATCAATTAATGTTGAGGCCCCTACAATGTGTTTGGGTTTGGAATTTTACTTCCTTGGACCAAATATCCTACCTGCCCTTGTTTATTGAAAATATCCAAAGACTGCTCTGAACCATTATATCTTTCAAGGGTTAGAGCATGTCTCTGCTGGAGCAGAACTTCCAATTCAGGTTTCTCCAGAAAGAGTTTATTTTGCACACACAAGAGTCACTCTGCAAAACAAAGTAAAGCTCTGCGAGGAAGATCAAGGAGAGAGTATTCCTTTCAGAACTGCCCTGTTTGCTCTAAACCAAAATCACAGAATCACAGAACATTCATGGTTGGAAAGGACCTCTCAGATCACCGAGTCCAACCAGAAAAACAAAACAAAACAAAAAAACCACAACACCTGCCCTCCATGCCTGCCACTAGAGCATATCCTGGAGCACCACGTGTTTCTTAAATACCTCCAGGGATGGTGACTCAACCACCTCCTTAGGAAGGGTGTTCCAGTGCCTCACCACTCTTTCTTTAAATAATTTCTTCCTAATACCCAATCTAACTCCCCCCCCCCGCCACAACTTCGTACCATTCCCTCTGGTTCTGTCATTAGTTACTAAGGAGAAGAGGCCAACACCCACGTCTCTACAACCTCCTTTCATATAGTTGTAGAGGGCCATGCAAATATACAGGCAACCAAATCGTTCTAAGTTCAGGTTGGTGCTATTTTTAAAATTTTACTTTATTTTCTGTCAGTTATTTCTATTTTCTCTACTCCTGAAATTTTTAATTTCTCTTGCGTCTAGTGGGATGTGGAGGTTATGGAGTCAGGAGTGACCTTGGAGATAGTAAAATGTACTACAGAGCAGGGGTGTAGCAAAGCAGAGATGACTTGGCAATATGCAAATACTAACCAATGGTACCATATTATGGTTATATGTAACCAGTAGCAAAGAGACACATGTGCTAGAGAAAAGGTATATAAGAAGACACTTGTAGTTAATAAAGAGACTTGAATTTGCTGCTTCACCAGAAGATGAAACCTGTGTAGTGTATTTGACCACCCTGACCGCGACAGTGGGAGGCTCTGCCCTTGAGTAAAACTGCGTCCTGATATGTGTGTTTCTAAATTGCATTGCTGAGTTTTTTTGATACTTGAAGTATTACTGTTAAGATTTCCTGTGAAACTCTTGTGCTGACTGTTCACTCTAGGATAAAGCTCTAGATCCTTGAAACAAAAAATTTGGATACAAAATTTTTAAGGGAAGAATGATATCAGCTTTCCCTTTCTCTTTTAGATAAGCCTCTTTGTTGTTAATCTAACTGAATAATAAGGAAGTTTGTTTTAGCAGCTTTTCAAATGAATGCAGAAGAAAAGGTATTTTTTTATGGTGCATGTGTCTTGAGTGAAATGTTTATACTTCTTCAGATCAATGAAGGAAAAATGAAATGCCCCTGCTGGTATGCTTATTGAAGGGCTAATTAGGTGAAGGAGAAATTCTCAGATTTCTTGTAGAAACCCCCTCTTCTACATAAGCCCTGGAGATTTTTTTCTTTTTGATAAGAGATAGTTTGAAGTCTGTGATGTAAAAAAAAAAGAAGAAAAAAAAAGGGTTTAAGAAAGTATACTGTAAGAAATCATGTAAAAATACACAGTTAATAAGAACAAATTTATTATTCTCCCAAAATGTGAGTAGAATTCACCTAGTTTTATCAAACCTTGTAAAAACAGACACTGTCAAGACCCCTTACACATGTTGGTTTTTTTCCTGTGTAACATAGCATGAATGATGAGAAAAAGTTTACATTAAAAAAAAAAACAGGAACCAAACCCAAGTGAGACCTGTCTTTGACCTAATGACAGCATATTAAACCAGCAAGAAACTGCCTCATACACAGATTTGCTTTGGTATGTTGTTTGGTTTTATGAGTTTGATTTCAAGTTTTCAGTACACCTGTAACTAAAAAAAAAAATCTGAATAAAGAGGTTTACGTTATTGCCTGAGAATCCGACCTACGTTGTGAGGATGAATGGATAATAACATGAAAGACAAAATCCATTTTAGTGTTTGTAATAAATTCTTAAAGCGAGTTGTGTCCTTCAACTCGTTTTCATGCCTTTTGCTGGGAAAATGTGGAGTGAGTAGGTATTTGTTCATAGAACCATAGAATCATAGAACAGTTACAGCTGGAAGAGACCTTGAAGATCATTGAGTCCAGCCTTTGTCCTAAGCCCTATCAACCTGCTAAATGATGCCCCCCAATGCAACATCCACCTGTCTCTTAAACACCTCCAGGGATGGTGACTCAACCGCCTCCCTGGGCAGCCTGTTCCCATGGCTGACAACCCTTCAGTAAAGAAATTCTTCCTAATATCTAACCTGAACCTCCTCTGGAGCAATTTACATCCATTTCCCCTCACCCTATCACTCTCCACTAGGGAGAACAGACCAATCCCTGCCTCTCTACAACCTTTCTTTAGGTAGTTATAGAAAGCGATGAGGTCTCCCC
>VWZO01008106.1:0-10540 GCA_013396975.1 Bucco capensis
AAGCTTTTGTTTCATCATGTTATCCAATAAATATGCATCTTCAGCCCTCGATCATCAGTTAGTTTCTTGCTCTGTGGTTTCCGTTGAAGAATCAATGGAAAGGGCAACAGGAGATGAACAGATTCCTTGCACTGTTCTATGTCCTGTTCCATCATTCCAATTAGAATACTACTGTGGCTGAAAAACAGTAAATGTGATTGTATTAACCTGTTTCTCTCTTAACAAGTTCATCCTGTTGCAAACAATTGTATTGTTACTGTAAACAAAAATTTGTCACTGTTGCTCTGCAGTGGTAGGGAAAAGTGTATAATTATGCATTTGCAATTTACTAAAAATCGGAATATCTTGTAAAATTCTTACAGTACTGCATTACATGAATTTGAATAGAATTTGAAGTCTGTGCCATAGTTTTATTATGTACATCCTACTCTTGCTTCAGTTTAGGGATTTTTTAATTATGTATCTAAGTCTAGACATCTGAATTGTAAAAATTATTTTATTTCACTGAAACTACTAGTGTAACTAAAGCTTAACCTCATGCTTCAGTTCTTTGCTAGATCGAGGGCTGAAGATGCATGTTTATTGGATAACATGATGAAACAAAAGCTTTTGCTATGTATGTTAGTAAACTTACAAAAGAAAAAAGCACAAGAAATAACCTGTGGAATTCTTGTGTGCTTTATGCATAAGAAAATTCTATTAGTTTTGAGAAGTTGTTTAAAACTAATAATCAGACTAAATCTCAATTTAGGAATGAGCTATGTAATAAAGATAGGCTTCTGTCCTTTTGGTGAAAGTTAAATTTTAACTAGAAGAATACTGTTTTGTAAGCTCCTTGAAGTACTTTACATAACTGGAAAAACAATACTATTTATGCTGCATTACTGTTTGGGGAAGACTTGGCAAATGTTTAACTTAACAAAGCAATATAGATAGAACACAGTTAGCTGTTGTAATAGTAAATTAAGAAATCATTGATCGTTTGTTGATGACTGAAATAATTACGTTGATTATAAAACACTGTTAGATCCCTCCCTGAATATCACAGTAAAAATACAAAGTACTTATTATTTGAGATGTGGTAACAACCCCAAATGTGGATTGCTCTCCTTTTTTATTTTCTTTCTGTGGTAATGAAAACTCACTTTAGGTAATAGCTGTCAAAAAAAAAAAGATAAAAAGAAAACTCAGTATCTCAAACTTGAGAGAAACACTTCAAAAAAAGTATTTTTTTTTTTTTTTGCAAGTGATGCAAGATCATCATCCTGTTAAAATATTTGTTCTTAACTGTTCTCAGCATGTCGGTTGTGATAATATTTTGGGGTCTGATGCTAAGGAAGATAGATGCCGTGTTTGTGGAGGAGATGGTAGTACATGTGAAGCCATTGAAGGTTTCTTCAATGATTCATTGCCCAGAGGAGGTATGCATGTATATGTCCATTCTTATGCACAATACCTTTAAATGAGTCTGTAGCATGTAACAGTGCTGCATTGATTTCCAGCATGGCATTGCTACCGGTCATTCAGTTCAAATTATTTTGCTTTGTTCTTTCCTTTTTCTATATTAGTTTGGGTATATGTCAAATGCAAAAATATGTTTCATTACTGAATGCTTAGTTCTCATGGTCTTTAATACACTTAAAAAGAAGTAGGTGAGTTTTTAGTTGTTATTTAGTTATGGTGGTATAGTAAAAATAATGTTATATATGCTTTTAATATGTATGGTAGAATCTGCTATTTAGTCATATGCAAAATTTTTAGACTAGATAGCATCCAGAAATATATCTCTTAAGTTTCTGTTATTAAGAAATCAGGAAATGTATATGGGCCATTAGTTTAAAGCTTAACCCAAAATAGATAATATTAGTATTGCAATCCTAGTATTGCCAGTTCTGGGCTCCTGGATACAGGAAAATGATTGACACTCTGGAGTGAATTCAGCTCAGTGAGGGACCACTAAGATTATTGGGGTCAAGAGCCCTTGCTCCTTTGCAAATGGAGGCTGAGAGTTAGTTTAGCCTGGAGAAGAAGAGATTTGTTGGGAGTAGTATTAGTCTTCCAGTACTTGTGAGGAGATGTCCTCGTTTTGGCTAACCCAAGACAAGAGGTTATGGAGAAGAGAGAATCAGGATTTTCACAGTGGTAGGTGCATGATGGGTAAAGAGACAGTTGATATAAATTGAGACAAGATGTGTGCTGACCAAATGGAAGGTGAAACTTTTTTCCCAGAAGGACAGTCCAACAGTGGATCAGGTTGCCCAGAAATGTATAGTTTCCATACTTCAAGTTTCTCATGACCCAGAATAAAGTCTTGAGTAACTTGGCCTGAAGTTGGACTAAATGGCTATCTGAGGTCCTCTCCAATCTGAATTATCTTGTGATCCTAAAGTCATTTTGTGTGTTAATTACTTGTGATCCACTTCAAAAAATGAATTCCTGTTTACATGGTAAGTTCTTGTTATCGTTTGCAAATTTTTATATGAAATTTAAAGGTTGTTCCTTTGTATCACATGAAAGAAAATGTTCAGGTCCATTTGAATCTTACATCTCCATCTGAAACTTGTATCTCATACTAATTTTTAGTAATAAATAATTTTTAATGGTTAGTTTCATGATTAACATTGATAAACATAAACTACAACAAATAAAATTACCTTTGTTTTACAGGCTATATGGAAGTGATTCAAATTCCAAGAGGTTCTGTGCACATTGAAATAAGAGAAGTGGCAATGTCAAAGAATTACATTGGTAAGAGCATGGTTTGAATAGCAGACTGTTAGTAAGTCAGAGTTTATGTTGTGATTTGAAGGTACATTTTCTGGTTTAGTCAAACAATACGCATGGTAGAAGCAGCAGGGAAGTGGTTCCTGGTTAATAGTAGACTGATCAGACAGTTGCAACAGTTGGTTACAAGGTATTCTTTTAAGCGGAGCTAATGAGGTATGTTAGGTGATTCCTCCTTGTCCTCTCAGTGCAAAATAAGGTCAAACTCAGTGTAGTTAAGAGTGTCAGAAAGTGGTTGAGGTACACTGAAATGATCTACTGTCTCACTCTAAAGTAGTGCCTTCTATCTGGGAAGTCTCTGATCCTGGAGGATTATACTATCTTAAACCACAATTTTGTTCTTGAAATGATTATTCATCAATAGCCATAGTTACTTAAATGCTAACAAGGTGATTTAATATATTAATTCCACAGTGTTTCTGTGTTGCAGGGACTAGATGCTGTGTTTTACAGATAGGGAAAAAGAGGTGCAGAAAAGCTAGGTGCTTAAGTGAGGTAATTCAAGAAGCCTATTCTAAAGAACAGAATTAAATTCAAATGTTCAGATTATTATTCCTTTTTTTTTTTTTTAAAGGCTGTGTTACATTTCCTTTGTTGTTTTCGGCCTTTTTTTTAAAAATACTGATATGTATAAATCTGGCTTTGTCAGACTCAAGACGTGTTTCTGAGTCTCTGTATGCTGATTTATATAGCAGTCAGTTCACAATGAAGCAAGAACACTAATTTATTGGTCAAAAATAGATTAGAGGGCTGATTAGTTGTACAACAAACTAATAGATTAACACAACAAAAAGGTATTACCTGTTTAGGCTGAGCAGCAGCTGAGGAGGCTAGTTCGGTCAATCTGTACTCCATGCAGTTGATACATATAACACTAACATATTGGCATGGATTATGATGCCTTTAAGTATAGTCAAAAGAGCAATTATTCTTCTAGGTACATTAATTCCTAAACTGATTATCCTCATAATAGTATCTTTTACTGTTGGATGCCTGCTTTTCTTTCTTCCTGCCACTACCCTTCTCTAATTCAGCAGGTAATCTCCTTCCATTCTGTAGGAATAATAACACCACTACTCCAGCAGTACAGTGCTTATTATTCTCTCAGCATCACACTCCCTGTGGCCCCACCTCCATGTCAAAATATGCTATGGGTAAGGTTGCTTATGTACCCTAGACATTTCAAACAGGTGGTGGGAGAGAGGCATGCAATGAATCCTATCACAGTCATTTTCTGCTAAGAACTATTCCATGTGCAGCTGAAAACCAGAACAGAGAAGATAACATAGATAACACTTAGATATATATAACAAAGATAACAATGACTGCTTCATTGGTATTTAATCTGACTACATATCTGAAAGTGCAAAGTGATACATAAACACTTTTTTATATGCTTGTCACAATTTCAAGTGATTTTGTGAGTTTAAGGCTCTCTCCTCACTACCTTGCCTCATGCCACACAAGCCCTCACTACACAAATGGGGGATTCTTCTCTTTCACTAGTTTCTTCTGTCTCCAGCTTTCAAAGGTTCCATTATATCCTAATGGAAGATAATCTTGCTAAGTGATAGGGTGTTTTGTTCTGTGGGTCTGAACCAGATCACTATTTTAGGTTCACCAGTTTCTGCAGAAAGGAGGGCTTCTAGTTTGCTCCCTTAAAAGAACTGTACAAGCACAATGATAGTTAAAAATGAGTTTATTACATTAAGATACATATTTCAATGGTATTGCTTTATGGATATTTCTTTACTGGTAGTGTCAACTTCACTGTTCTTTCTCTGTCTTTAAGGAGTTCCTTCTTTTTTTCCAGTACAGCTTTTTGTGTGGCCACAAAATAAACCGGATTAGAGAACTGATTCGGCTGATCATTTACATACATTAATATATTTTCATTTGTGTGTACTGCTGCCAAATATACCACCACAGTCTAAGAAATCAATTTCTCCATCTGGATATGTACTAAAAAGGGGGAAAAAACCCCACTCTTTCTCTCTAGCTGTCTCACTGGCTTCGAAGTTTCTTCTTTGTTCATTTCAGTTAGCAGGCCTTCAGACTAACTTGAAACAAACATCCTATGGTTCCTTAAATGTAAGTTCCAGTTCTTTTGCAAGCCTCAAATTTAGGCTGCAGTTAGACATTTGGCAATTCAGTTAGCTCAATCAGCACCTGTCTTCCCTCCCGCTGTCTCTGGCTGGTTATTTCCGCACTAGTATCACTCCTAATTTTGTAACAGCAAAAGCACATTTCTGCAGCTGCATAAATAGTTCTGTATTTTAAATTGATCTGTCCAGCAGAACCAAAATTGACTGTTTACAGAGCTGCTCAAAAAATGTCTGTTTAGTAATTATGTTATCTTTCCTTAAACGGCTTGATCCAGGGTGACATATTCCCTTATGCAGCAGGGTGTTTTGTGCTAATTTACTGTGGGCTTCCTTATTCTCGAATTCTCATTAATTATTTGATTAAGATGTTAACTTACTCCTTCTGTCTCATATGCTAACAGCATTTTGCCAGTGCATCATCATTGCTATGTAATTGTATTATTGGAATGCTATTCACAATTGTGTAGCCTTCACCTATGCATAACAACTGGCATTGGTAAATCTATTTACTGACTGCGAATTCCTTTTTCTTTGGCAGTCAGACAGGTAACATATGAACTGCTTTGCTTCTGGATGTCCATTAGTTTGCGTTTATAGCACATACATAATTAATAGTGTATTATTTCAGGATTATTAATTACGTAAACATGTATGATAAAGTTAACTCTCCTGTGCTCATTTATATGTCTAATTTGTTGTTGCTCATGTGTCAAATAATGCAAATGAAGAATTCAGTTCGTGGTTTGCTGACAAGAAAATGTTTGGGATTGAGTGAGACAGTAAGAGAGACTTTAGTATGTCTCAGTAGCTTTGAGAGACCCTGTATCCTTCTTTTAATTAAGCTAGATTTTGTAAAAGCAGGATGGATAGAAATTTCCTAATCTTAAGCATATCAGCACTTCCACCCAACTTCATGTAATCTGCAAACTTACTTATTTTTCACTCAATCCTCTCATCCAGTTCATCAGTAAAGTTGTTAAACAGGACTCTGGCTTCTATACTGAGCCCTGGGGAACACCACTTGTGACCAGCCACCAACTGGATTTAACTCCATTCACCATAACTCTTTGACCTTGGCCATCGAGACAGTTTTTAGCCCAGCAGAGAGTACACCCATCCAAGCTATGTGCAGCCAGTTGCTCTAGGAGAATGCTGTGGGAGGCAGTGTCAAAGGCTTTCCTGAAGTCTAGGCAGACTACATCCACAGCCTTTTCTTCATCCACCAAGCAGGTTACCTTGTCATAAAAGGAGAAAAAGTTGGTCAAGCAGGACTTTCCTTAATAAACCCATGCTGGCTGAGTCTGATACCCCAGTTTTCCCATACATGCAGTGTGATGGCACTCAAAATGATCTGCTCCCTAAACCTTCCACTGCACTGAGGTCAGACTGACAGGCCTGTAGTTCCCTGGATCATCCCTCTGACCCTTCCTGTAGATGGGCATCACATTGGTTAGTCTCCAATCCTCTGAGACCTCCCCAAATAACCAGGACTGCTGATAAATGACTGAAAGTGGCTTGGCATGATCTTCTGTCAGAATCTTGTGTGGATCCCATCTGTCCCCATAGACTTGTGCATGGAGCAGCATGTCACTAACTGGTTTCTCCCATGTTATGATGACTTCATTCAGCCCCTTGTCTCTGTCATCCAGCTCAGAGGGCTGAGTACCCTGTGGCTAACTNTAACTCTTTGACCTTGGCCATCGAGACAGTTTTTAGCCCAGCAGAGAGTACACCCATCCAAGCTATGTGCAGCCAGTTGCTCTAGGAGAATGCTGTGGGAGGCAGTGTCAAAGGCTTTCCTGAAGTCTAGGCAGACTACATCCACAGCCTTTTCTTCATCCACCAAGCAGGTTACCTTGTCATAAAAGGAGAAAAAGTTGGTCAAGCAGGACTTTCCTTAATAAACCCATGCTGGCTGAGTCTGATACCCCAGTTTTCCCATACATGCAGTGTGATGGCACTCAAAATGATCTGNAGGGCTGAGTACCCTGTGGCTAACTGGTCTGACTATTAAAGACTGGGGCAGTGAAGGCATTAAGTACCTCAGGCTTTGCCTCATCCTTTGTGGCAGCGTTTCCTCCTGCGTCAAATCAGGGATGGAGATTCTCCCTGGTCCTTCTTTTGTTTCTAATGTACTTATAAAAACATTTTTTGTTATCTTTAAATGCAGTGGCCAGTTTAACCTCTAGCTGGGCTTTCACATTTCTGATTTTCCCTTGCATAGCCTAATAACATCCTTGTAGTCCTCCAGAGTTGTTTTCCCCTTCTTCCAAAGGCCATAAACTCTTCTTTTTTTCCCTGAGTTCTAGCGTGAGCTCTCTGGTCAGCCAGGCCGGTTGTTTTCCGCACCTGCTTGTCTTTTGACACATGGTCATGGCCTGTACTTGAGCCTTTAAGATTTCCTTCTTTAACAGCATCCAGCCTTTCTGGACCCCTTTGCCCTTGGAAACAGCCTCCCAAGGGACTTTCTCAGCTAGTCTCTTAAATAGGCTACAGACTGCCCTCCAAAAATCCAAGGTAGCCCTTCTGCTGAACCCTTTCTTTACTCCTCCAAAAATCAAAAACTATCATTTCATGATCACTATTGCTAAGTAATTGTCCTACTCCTTATGACTGTGGTATGAGTTTGTTCCCAGCTAGTAAAGCCAGTTGTTTGTCTCAACAGAAACTGATGTGGCTGTTTGATCATATATTTTCAACCATCATTTTGCCTTTAAGAATATGCTTTATTTAAAGCAAATGTGAATGCAGCATAACTTGGTTATCTTCACCTTAAGTCAAGAAGTCAATATCTACTTAACAGGATATTCACCTTAAGATACCAAGTCAGCTTCAAATTTAGAATCTTGATAACATATTATTGATAAAATATCAAATATAAATCCCTGAATAATATGGGGTTATCCAGCCTAATTGGTTGATTAGCTAAGAAATCTGTTTTCTGTACAGTACTTTTATGTTTTAAGGCTGTAAATTAGGAACAATAAAATATTTTATCAGAATAAGTAACTAGTGTTTGGATTTGTAGTAGAAATATCTTGGATTTATGCTTTAAGAAGGAAAAAACAAACCAGTGGACAAAGGCAGCAAAGCAAGAGCTAATCTGCACCACATGTAAAACTCAGTGCTTGTTGTCTTTTTTCCTCTGCACGTTATCTGAGGTAGCTATCCCATGCCGCAGTTTCTTAATCTAAAGATTAGATTGGTAATTGATTATACAGTTGAGACCTACATATATCTTACATAGAACAGCACATTGCACATGGGGTTGTTTTTAAAGTTGAGGATATATTGCAGGTTGCATGAGGCATTCTTTTTTGTTCTATATAGCATCCACATGTATACCTGCACACTGAATACTATTGCAGATGCAATATTGTCAAGCTGCATGAGGGATGGTTTGACCAGGGCTAAAGAAATGACTTTAATTGCTTGAAAATCAGTGATACTGATCTGAAGCTTACGTTTCTAACAGGTTAGTAGATTAAGTTGCAATGGTTTCTCCATTATAAATGCTGCTTCCAATTTTTAGGTGGCTTGTATTTTTTTTTAAGCTTTAAAATCTGAAGAGGATGACTACTATATTAATGGTGCCTGGACTATTGACTGGCCAAGAAAGTTTGATGTTGCTGGAACAGCTTTCCATTACAAGAGGCCAACAGATGAACCAGAGTCTTTGGAAGCACTAGGCCCTACTTCAGAAAATCTCATAGTCATGGTAAAGTTATAATTAATACATTTCTGAAATTTGAAATACACTTTTGTGTTCTGAGAACAGGCAAGTACAAAAATTAAAAAAATGCAAAGCTTGCCTAGCAGGGACTTTGCATTTGTGTTTTAATATAGTTTTGTTACTTGTGGTGAGAAACATTGTGGTGAAACAGGGATAAAGCCATAAAAAACACAGGAAATCTCAGAAAATGTCTCATTGCTGTTAAATATGGTGGAGAATAATGGCAGCCAAAATTGTAAATGGGGCAGATATTGAATCTCTGTGAATTGCTGATATATGGGAGTGTTAGGATACAGCATGACAGTTCCTGACAGTTCTGTAGGTATCAGTGTTTTAAGTGTTAAGTGGTATGAGTATTCATACCACAGCAAGAGTAGCATGATTTGACCTGTGGTAAAGTATGTTGCTGTGCTATACATTTCTCTGAACAGAGTGTACAAAATATGACAATATAACAGAACATGTGTCCAGGATCTTTTGATACCTGGTCTCTGACAGCAGGCGATAGTGAGCCTACTGTTGTACTACTACTGTGTTGAGGAGGAGTATAAGAACAAGGTGATGTTTACCCAGTATGTTCTGTCAGCTGCCGTATTTGCAGTTCAGGGATTGCTTGAGCCAGATGGGATATTTTTGTGTATAGAATGATATTCATATCATATGGATATTCATATTTAGGCAGCATTTTCAAACACCAGAATCCTGTTTTTAATTCTATAGGTGCGGATAAGCTAGAGAGTCCATGCAATTATTATAGTGCCTTTTCTCATTTAATGAGTGCCACTAACTTTCTTTCTGAAAGTTCACTGCTGTTTTGTCCAGTGGACATAGGCAGATATGCCTCTACAAAGTATAACATAGGGCAGAAGGGGATGAGTACTGTGTCCAGTTCTGGTTCTGGAGCCCCCATGACTAGAAAGATATGGATGTGCCGGAACGTGTCCAGAGAAGGGCCACGAGGATGATCAGAGTGCTAGAGCACTTCTTCTATGAGGAGAGGCTGAGAGAGTTGGGATTATTCAGTCTGAAGAAGGCTCCAAAGAGACCTTATTGTGGCTTCCAGTATCTGAAGGGGGCCTACAAGAGGGCTGGTGAAGGACTTTTTAGGATGTCAGGCAGCGATAGGACTAGGGGGAATGGACAAAAGCTTGAGGAAGGTAGATTTAGGCTGGTTGTTAGGAGGAAGTTCTTCACCAGGAGGGTGGTGAGACACTGGAACAGGTTGCACAGAGAGGTGGTGGAAGCCCCATCCCTGGAAGTGCTTAAAGCCAGGCTGCATGGGGGGCTCTGAGTAACCTGTTCTAGTGAGAGGTGTCCCTGCCCATGGCAGGGGTGTTGGAACTAAATGATTTTTAAGGTCCCTTCCAACCCTGACAATTCTATGATTCTATGAGAAGCTCAAAGATGTGTTGGATTGCTACAGCTAACATGATATATATTACTAGGGACTCATCGAGGATGTGAAGGTAGGGGGCACCCTTGGCTGTAGTGACCATGAGTTGGTGGAGTTCAGGATTGTGGGCACTAAGCACAGGGACAAGAGCAAGATTGCTACCCTGGACTTCAGAAAGGCCAACTTTGGCCTTCTCAGGGAACTGCTTGATAAAGTCCCGTGGGACAGGGCTCTAGAAGGTAAGGGGGCCCAAGCAAGCTGGCTAGTATTCAAGCATCTTTTCCTCCAGGCTCAAGATCAATGCATCCCAAAGAGTAGGAAATCTAATAAGAGCATTAGGAGACCTGCATGGCTGAGCAGAGAACTGCTGGATAAGCTTAAGCATAAGAAGGAAATATATAGCACATGGAAGAATAGGCAAGCCACTTGGGAAGAATATAGGGAGGTTGTCAGAGGGTGTAGGGAGGCAACAAGGAAAGCTAAGGCCTCCTTAGAACTTAAGCTGGCAAGAGAGGTCAAGGATAA
>VWZO01008106.1:16962-48204 GCA_013396975.1 Bucco capensis
CACTCCTGTTCAGCATCTTTATTGATGACTTGGATGAGGGGTAGAGTGCACCCTTAGTAAGTCTGCAGATGACACTAAGCTGGGTGGAAGTATCAATCTGCTTGAGGGTAGGGGAGGCTCTGCAAAGGTACCTAGACAGGCTTGATCAATGGGCCAAGGCCAGTTGTATGAGTTTTAGTAAGGCCAAATATTGGGTCCTTCATTTTGGTCACAACAAGCCCTGACTGTGCTACAGGCTTGGGGAGGAGTGGCTGGAGAGCTGCCCAGCAGAGAAGAACCTGGGTGTATTGATTGACAGCCTGCTGAACATGAGCCAGCAGCGTGCCCAGGTGGCCCAGAAGGCCAATGGTGTCCTGACTTGTATCAGGAATAATGTGGCCAGCAGGAACAGGGNGGCAGTAGTATAAGGCTTGGACTTGATGAAGGTCCTTTCCAGCCATGATGATTCCATGATTCTATAGTGGAGTCCCCATCCCTGCAGATATTCAAAACCTGCCTGGACACCATGCTGTGCAACCTGCTTTAAGTTAACCTTCTCGGGCAGGGGGTTTGGACTAGATGAGTTCCAGAGGTCCCTTCCAATTTCTAACATTCTGTAACTTATGTTAATTTCTGAACATCTGTATTTTTATATTATGTTTTCTTTTGTAAGTATATATATAACACTTAAAAAGCTGTCCTGAAACACCAAATCTGCAGGTATTTCAAAGTGAGAAAAAGACAGAATTAAAGATGACTATTAATCTTTAGTTATACTAACAATCTTTAGTTACATGGTTATGTGCTGTCTTTTCCATTGGACTTCTATATTAAGTTTGTCTCTACTGTGCTGATGAGTCATATCTGAACAATAAAAGCACTCTAACTTTTTGGATGGGGCCTCTCTTCTAGAATCTGCCTCACTTTTGTAGAATTGGAAGAGTATGGTGACTGGAATGGTAGGAAGGAGGAAAGTTTTCTGTTTATGACAGCTCAGTGCTCTGCCAGAGCTCTGGATTCTATTCCTGCCTCTCTTGTATGATGCTGACACGATACTGAGCAACTCAGAGCATAAATTACAGTCTTACTTGCTAATTATCAGTTCATCACTGTATGGGTACCTCTCTGGAATGTCTGACCTCTGAAACATGCAATGAATTTCATCATTTTGTGAAGTGTGTATAAAGCAAAGTATTCTGACAGCTCAGCCAGGCATCTGAAATCAGTGGACCTTTTCCACAATAGACGTGCCTCCTCTCCCCCTGTACTCCTCATAGAGTTTGTGAAACAAACAGTTACGTGTTCAGGTTGCCTCTAAAAAGCAGAAGGAAGTCTGTCCTCCTTTCATGAGAGATTGTGAACTGTGTATTTGGTAGTCATTCTTGTTGAAGGAGAAAAGGACAAAATATTCCATAGTTTCTCTACCAGTGAGCATCATGTTCTGCCCAGGGAACCAAGAAGAAATCTAGTCTCTGAAGTTTTTCTAAAAATTCTTCAGTTTTAACAGGTAGTTTAAAAGACTTGCCTGGACAAAAGACAACTTTTTACTTCCCTGGATTTGTATACTCAATATGTAGGATAAGAATACAATTTTAATATCTCTTAGTATCTGTTCTTAGAATTGGAAATCCAGAATTGCAGCTTTTCCTTTTGCACACTAGAACCAGTATTTTCTATATTGAAAAGCTTTTGTTTAAAATACAAATGTATAGTGTCTGAGGTAATTCTTTGTCTCTGGGAACTTCATGTAAAACTCAGTATTCTCCATATCAATTCCATTTTTTTCTGATACTTCATTGATAATTGTTCTACTGTGAGTTAAGAGTCTTCAAAAGGAAAGTTTATTACTATTTCATATAGGTCTTTATAGTTGGTGGCAGACTTGGAAAAGAGTATAAGAAAACGGTGCCAGAGAATACCAGAATGTACAGTGCAAATTTATCTATATGGAGGAGGGAGGGATGGGAGAGAACACAGGGAAGTCAGAAGGGATGGATGGATAAAGTTTGCTGGAATTCAGAAAAAATCCATGACAACAACAGAAGATTTTCTTTAAGGACCTGATTATTTTATTATTTAATGAGAAATTTTGAAAAAGAGAAAATTAGAATACATAGAGGATATAAAACAATAAAATAAGATCTGGAAAGGGAAGAATGAAGTGCTCAAATAGGAAAGGGTGATGTATATCACTTACAGATCACAGAACTGTAGTTTATTTACTCTTGTGCCTGTCTTTCCTTATATGTTATCTTGTAGCTTTCCAAGGGCAAGTGTGTGACTTTGTCCAGACGCATAAGTATTCTTAATAAGGAAGTGAACTGCCAGTAGTATTGTTTAAAAAAAAAACAACCTTCTATGTATTTTTACATTTGTATGCATTTTAAACTTCCAATAAGTGCATACACTCCTTTTAAAAAATTATTCCATACTTAACAGATTCTAGTAGTAAATGGTAACAACTGATAGCATTATCTGGAATTTAACACATATCCTGGAGTTTGTCTCCAGATGAGTTAAATGTCTTTGATATTATGTTCTTTTGTGAAATAGTCAGTGTGCTATTATAAGTAAATTGATTTCTGTCCAGTTTTCTTTGCTGTTTATTACTCTTGTAAGTGATGAATTATGAAACTATCTTTTGCTTGTCCTCATAAAGAAAATATAAGTTTGGCTCTGTGTTGAACATCTTGTGATCTGATGAGTGTGCTCAGAAAGTATGCCTGGGTTAACCAGCATGCACTAGTTTTAGTGATGCAGGACTCAATAGGTATTGGTACTGGCATCTTTATAATTAACTGTTGCAATCACAAACCACAATTTTGGGGAGTGCTTTTAAAAATAGATGTAGCAATTACATGGAGCACATTTTATTCTCATTAAAATTGCAGCCATTTAAATTCATTCAGCAGTCATGAGGACATTTTATATCTTGTATTATAAAGTATAAACCTGTAGATTTGAAATCAGTGTTTCTGCCTAACTGCTTGTAATTATTCCCAGAAGTGTTTAAATTAACTTGATTAGCTGTAATTTTTAGCTTATTTTAAGAGAGACCACATACTCTGGAAAGAGTTGATAATTTGAAAAGATTTTTTCAGGGCTGACAAGGCTTAACCAAGTTGTAGCTGTTGTCTGGGTAAAAATTGCACTTCTGGATCTTTTCATTTCTGTTTCTGTTCTTAAAATTAGAATCTGAATTTTGTCTCTGAGATTTTATTACTCTGTAGTGAGACAGCAATGATGTAAAGTTTACACACTGTGTGGCAAGATGCTGCATAACATTTTACAACTGTAATAATACATTGCCTCACATAAGTTAAAGATTCTTCTCCACTGTGTGAAAGAATAGTGATGAATACTGACTTAAATTTTTTGAAAACTGAGCACAATGGTACTTTGTGTTCATAATTCAGAATGCTTTTTTATTACATAGCTTGTCAGAAATGAATTTATTGAGGCTGCCAATTTTTAGCCAGAGCCTAGAAGGAAATGTGTCAGATGATGCCAATTGGAAATTCAGGGGGAACATACCATTAGTATGCTATCCCATAAATATATTTGTGAGAATTGTATGTATCATTAAGATGCTTAATTCTAAGCATTTAAGAAATTCTAAGTGTATAAGTTATTAGTTTTAACCAATTCTATTTGAGGGAAATACCATTATGAAGGCAGCATTCAGCCTATTCTATTAGCCATCAAGAGAATTAAGGCAGCTTGTGGTAGAAAGGATAGTTATTTATCAGTCAGAGCTGAACGTTCTGTGTCAAATAGCAGCACCATGTTACCAGCATTGCTGTTTGGCAAGACCTTTAAAATACTATTTCTCATCATGGTGAAGTTTTGAGTGGAAAATTGCAAAAGAAATACTCCTACTTGGAATGTCAGATCTGATTCGAATTATTCTCATCTGTTTGCAGTATTTGCGTAGATCATAGAATTTAAAGTGAATCACCTTGTCACAGCTTCTGACATTTTTATATCTTCAACTTATTTGTCAAGAACCAAAGAAGAGATTATAGAGGACAGCCTAATCTGGTAAACATTTCTCTTTCATGCTGCAATTGATATGTCTTTTCTCTACTAAAGTAGTACTGAAGGAGTAGAAAACTGAAGAAAATAATCTCTTGCTCTGTATGTGTGTATATAAACATAACAGTGACATTGAACTACTAAGTGATTTGAAATTTTGAAAAAGATGAAGGTTAGGAACAAGTGACAAATGAGACAAACTATAGCATTATAGGTCATGCTAGATAGATAGCTAATTTTTTAGCACAAGGAAGTGTAGTAGATTCATTACTCTGGACTCTGCTAAGGCTTTTGTTGTGACATACACCTAAAAAAAATTATGAAAGATTAATAGACAAGAGGCATGCTTAAAATATATATTACTGGGTCAAAAGGTAGTGAGCTTTGTGGGGTTTTTAAAAACGTTTCAGATGCTTCAGGTTCTCTTGTTCTGATGGCAGCATAAGAAGTAGAAAGCTCTGATGAAACTTGCTGACAGTGCAGTGCTAGGAGAGATGCAGGTATGTTGTCGTAATAAAAGCAGGTTGATTTTAGGATGCGTTTATTTAAAAGTGTTACTGACACTGGATAAAGCACTAGTAAAATCCCTCTGAAGTACTGGGCACGGTTTGTGTTGTGGTTGTAATAAAACTTAGGTGAGACCAGATGTGTGGAAGGGTTGTGAGGTTGACCAAACAAGTAGTGTATCTAACAACACAGAGATTGCAAGAATTGACTTTGTTAACACAGTGAAGTTACTTAAAATGGAAGACTGGCTTGCCTTTAAAAATTTAATTGGTAATTAATGCATCTAGAATGGAAATTGGAATGCTTATAGTAGTCACAGGTGTGAAGTTTAGAGAAGAAAAATGTGTCTGGACTTGAAGCAGAGCATGATCAGTTTATGAAAGGAGTTACATGGAGTGGTTCCCAGCAATACAAGGACATTGCTTCTAGTTATATGTTCCAAGTTCCTGTCTTCCAAGGTTATTTAATTGCCCTTATAGTGGAAGATCTCACTGAATTTCAGCTTTATGTAATTTCATATACTTGAAATATTAGGTGCTGAGAATGCTATAAATAGAACATCCCTATGTGAAGCTTAAAGATCTTTGGTACTTTATGGATGAATATCTGAAAGAGAATATCTGTATGTTAACACAACCAACTAACAGCTGTAGGGGCATATACTTCAGGCTCTTGAGGTTCCCCCGTGCTAATGAATTGTATTGTTTCTCAATTCTCAATTCCAAATGGACCTAAGGATCTAGCAAAATGATGCTCTTTTTCATCATACAAGGCACATAAATTGAAAATTAGGGAAAAAAATAGCGGTTGAATACTGTACAAAAATGATACTTTCTTTTTAGCTTATTCATGTAGATTTGTGTACAATCTGACAGTCTTCTGTGCTGTTTAGTAGTATCTGCTGTTGTCTCATGGGGCATCCAGACACATCTAGAAAGAAGAGCAAATGGAAGAAGCTGATGGTTTACCTGGCTTTCCTGTGAAACATGTCTCATATTAATCAGCATCTTTTTCATAAATAAAGCTTACTTTAAAATTATTGTGATATTCATGGACCACCAGAGATGTCAGATGTGAAATGACTTACAACCTAATTTGAAGTGCCTACTTTGTGAAGGTTATGCATAGCTGTAGTTGAAAGGGAGATATCCCAGCAGCAAAGCTCCAGGCTCTGGATTTAAATACTGCGGGTAGAGTGAAGTCTGCAGCGTTTGGCATCTTTGGTCATTGTGGTTGGTTGATTTCAAGGTGAGGAAACAGGTGATTTTAAGGGTTGATACAAAGTTCTGACCTGCTAAACAGGCATCCTGTTGGGAGATGTTGTTCCTGCTTGTGAGGAATGTGAACATTACAGTTGAGGATGCTTGGAACATTTTTGTGTGCTTAGGATCCAGACTGCTGGGATTTACTGAGACTATTCGAATTAACAAAGCTCTGTTTTTATTTGAGGGAAAATACCCATATTTGGAAGGATGTCATGACACTTACCTATTAAATAGCAATTCCCTGTTGCAGAGTGAAGAAGTATCAGTTGAGAGTACACCTCCAGAAGAGTAGCCTTAACTCTGTGCCATAGAAAGGTGAGGGGTCAAAGAGGGTAGGTAAAGGGAAGATTTTTTTTTTTCCAATAAGCATTCTGGGCCATGGTGCAGACATGAAAGGAGTTTAATCTGTAACCAGAAGATAAGACATTCATCTAGAAGAGGCAGGCATAGGTTTTTAATGCTTTCTCTCAAGATGGTTTAGACATTTTATAGTACACTGTAACTGAATAAAAACTGAAAATAATCCACACACTAGAAATCATAGTCTTGCCACCTTAGCTATATTAACTACTAACTAACAGAAGTTATGTTCCTGGGAATTAGGAATCGCCTCATAGATATTCCTGCAGCCTCATGGAGGAGTGTGTGCCATCCTCAAGATGCGTGAAAAAGGAGGTTACCATTTTCCCCATATCACTTCCACATAGCTTCATGAAGGAATTTCATTTATGTGTAAAAGGGAGACTTTTTGTTCATAGCCAATCAGGCTGTCTCAGGCCAAATATCAGACATCTCAAGGCTAGGCTTCACTTGTTGCTGGAATAAAATACCTGAATTCTGCATAGGTCACAATTTAGGAACAAGGTAGGAGATATGATTGTAGTCCATAATGAACAACAAAAAAAGCAATTGCAAGGTAAGTTGTGTAGCTTGTTTAAAATGAGCCAAAGGACTACAAATACTTGGTGAAAGAAATGCTATGTTTTTAGTGGGATGATTGGTGTCTGAAAAACATTTATATGATTAATTTTATTACTGCTTGTCTAACTCCTTTAAAAAGCTTGTCTGAAAATGAGGAGAGTTCTAGAAAGTTGGCAGATATTTGAAGCCAGGATGTTTTAATCCCTATTTAAATGTATGCACTTCACTTTTTGGGAAAAGTTAAATTATTGGTCTCTTTTCAAGAAACATTCAGGGCTTTTTGCAACTTTCATCATGCAAATACTATTTTAGTATTCAGACTACTTATGTTCAATAAGAACTGCGTATGAATTCCAGATCCACAGTCCTTTTATGCTAGTGAACATCATACAGCTTGTTCTAAAAAGAGAGGAGGTGCAGTGGGTACTCCTCTTTACAACAGTTCTCTTGAGCTGCATTGTTGTCGTATCAGTGGTTCTTTAATGCCTTTCTTTAGATCTTAGGTTTGAAAAATCACAATATGTTACTTTATAATGTTGCCTTGGCAGTGATGCATCATCATGTTTTGGGAATAATAATCAATTTGCCTTGTCGATGGTTAACAGTGAAAGAGGAGCTGAGAGAGCCAAACAAAATGAGCATTCACAGTGGCAAACTGCATCTTTCAGAATACTTCTATTCTTTTAATGAAGAAAATGTTTATAGAATCCATCTATAAAACAGAAACACTGTTTCCCAGTATTGGTGGTTTATTTTAAACCAGAGCACATAAACAATAACTGCATTGAAGTAGGACCACATTCTGTTTGGTGATGTTTTCTTTGGAAATTTAAGTGTCTTACTAAGACAGAAGGGTAGACAAAAAATGGATTTTGTGCAATATACAAATAAAAACAGTCTGTTAGTAAATCTATAAATATATTTCCTTTGTTTTAGAAGACAATAGCAATTTAAAAATCCTCTCAGTGCAGTAGTGTAAAGTTGAAGGAAAAGGAAAGATTTATTGTGTGTGGTCAGGGACATTCTGTCAGTTGGAATTCACACTCCTGCAGCATTGAGCCAGTTAAAGTGGGATGGTAGGATTAATGATCAGTAGATGAATGATGAGTAGCTTTCATTCAACAAGCAGAAGAGCAAGAATGATTAAATAGCAGTGTTTCCTTTTGTCCCAAGGTGTGCAGAAACAGGAGGTGGTGTGTAAAAGGCTGGATGACAACTCCATTGTACAAAACAATTACTGTGACCCTGACAGTAAGCCTCCAGAAAACCAAAGAGCGTGCAACACTGAGCCTTGCCCACCTGAGTAAGTCATTAATCATTAAGATGAACATGTGTTTTGCTTAGGTAGAAATGTCTTTCTAATCTACAAGAAATCCTGTTTAACAAAAGTTTATAGAAGTCTGATCTAATATTAGGGTCCTATTTTGTCAGGCATCCTTATTTTATTTTTGGTTTTGGTTATGGTTTTTTGTTCCTCTGAAATCAGTTGTGGAAAATACATACTTTGACTTAGAGGAGGCCTGATGTGACTAAGGAACAGTGGTGTTTAAACTACACAAAGCAGCTCAGACATTGTAAGTAAAAAGGTACTAGAAAAGCAGTTTCTTAGGGTGTAAGTGCCAGATGTGTTGAAAAGTGTTCAGAGTAGAACTGGGGAACATTCTTAAGGCTACAATGAGAGAATCTTGAGGTGAGACTAACTTTGACTAACTTGGATATTTCACTAACTTAGATATCTATATTACATACTAAATGTTTGCCATATTTTTAAAGTCTATTGTATTAAATTTTGGATTCAAGTATCAACATGATAAATGGCAAACGCAGAAATTGCTTAGTAGATACAATTTAGTATTAGTATTATTTACTGATAATTGTTTTGTCAAACAACTTTTGCTCTAGGATACTGTTGTACAGTAATGCTCTATGCCTTTAGGATTAGGTGCCTACTTACGGTTGTGTGTGTTTAGTTGTATTTTTAAGGGTAGCTCTATGCTATAAATTGAAAAGATTATTAAAACCACAGCAGCTCACTTGTTCAAAATGTTCAAAACTGAAATTTGGCAAGTGCCTATATCACAGCTTAATCTTGATACAAAACCTATTCAAAACTAGTTGACATATTTTGGCAAGAAGATAATTTCAGTATATGCACAACAGCTCCTTATGTTTTGAGGCAAATAAAACTTGTGGAAGAAAGGAGGAGGTACAACAGCTTGTCAACTCATGAACTCTGGTTAGTTTGAATTTGGTGAAAATCTGTAGCTGTATTCTAATTTGGCATGAAAATCATTAATGCTGATTAAAAGTAGATATTGGACAATAAAGAAAAACTGTGGTGTCTTTTAAATGTTTCTTAGAAGCTGTGAAATTGTAGAATGAAAGACGCCAGGAGCAATAGTACAATGCATTAAAATCCCAACAGGTCTTTGTGAAGCCACTTTCTTCCTAGATTATCAGATGCTTCCCTGGTGTGGTGACTGATTGCAGGATGGCATAGCAATGTCTTCTATTTATATTTGCCTTGTGTCATCTGCCATATTTGATATAAACAAAAATGATGTTATTACATTGCTGTAACCTTGAATTGTTTGAATGTGAATGTGCTGTCACACAGATCTAAAGTAGGTCTAAATTGTTGTCTCCACAATCTATGTGTAAATGCATGTTTATCCTGTGAGGATATATACTTGGATTCTGTTTAGATAAGTCTAGCATGGCTGTAAGTGCACTAACTAAACTCTCACAACATATACCTGAGAGCAGAATTTGGGAAGTGGTTGTGTTTGGTCAGTTCTTTTTTACTGAACATGTCACCACTCCTTCCTTTGGGTGGCTTAATTATTCACAAATTAGGATATTAAAAAGTAGTGTTAACACAGTTACTCAAAAGTAGTTAGGCTTTTTTCCCACTGATATTATTTAAAATAAAACAAAACAAACAAACAAAAATCCCTCAAACAAATCCCACCCCAAAACTAAAAAAAAACACCAAAAACCAACAACCAATCAAAACCTAAAAAAAAAAAACAAAAAACCCCAAAAACACAAGATGAGACACTAGATTCTCCAGCAGGGACATAGATGAACGTGATGAAACTCAAGTCATCAAGATTCAAAAAGTGGCTACTGTATATTAATAGGCATGCCCTTTAATATGTTCGACCAGTTCAACCCACATCTGCCTCCATTCTAATGTTCGCCATATGGTGAATGCAAAGTGCCAGACTCCTAAGGAAGGGTTCTTGATTCGTGATGCTGTAAATTTAAATAGGCAGTTACCTGAAGAAGTTTGGCCTGTTTGACTGGAAGATATATCACCCAGTAAGAGTTACTCTTTATGTAGAATGGCCAAATGTTTCCTTTTTCAGTTCCACTTTCCTTGTGGTGTATACCAAAACTTATAAAAATGTTGCATTTTGTAACTAAATGCCAATTACATTATGCTTGAAGTCAGCAAAGACTATGTTCACAATGTTTTGTTTGTTATTACAGTAAGTAACTCTCAAATTTCCAGAGTTCAAGAAATGATACAGGTGACTCTCATAGTTCTATGTGTAGTTCTGTCTTGTCACACAAGGTAAACATAAAAGGCACCTGTGAAGGCACTTGACCAAATCATAGTACCAATTTAAAATTAACACTTTTTTCAGTCTCTCTGATGCTCTGAAAAGCTTCTGATTCTTCCTACTGTGACAAAAGCATAAGTTTGGAGAAGAATCACAAATTCTTTTTTGCTTTGTAATTAAAGACAGAATATGACGTATTTTTTTGCATCTCTGCATTAATCTAGGGTCATGTTAGAATATATTACGCATTTTGTAACTCAAGACAGGATAGCAGTACGTTTTTTGTGACAGAGCCTTCAGAAAATGACAAAGCTTATGAGGCAGCTGCAAGCATACCTCCACAGTGACTAACATTCCTGGGCATTTTTGGCATGTTGGCAACATGTGATAGCATACTAGACTTTGCCTTCATCCTTTGCACAGATGATTCAGGCAAATCTGTCTAATCAGCATATGAAATATTGAAGACCAAATGTACTCAGCAATGTGAAGAGATATTTCTAATGAACTGAGCTACATTAAACATTCATCAGCAGCATAAAAGCCAAGATATTACAGATTAACAGGTGCTTTAATTTCTGCAGCAACACGAAGTAGTCTAAATATACTGTACAGATCCTGACTTCTGCTGTGCACATGCAAACACTTGGAATTTTTGTCTCGCAACTGTCATGCAGTGCTTTAATTTTTTTAAAATATCTATTGAGGTCCCTTTTTTATGTGAAGAATTCATGTTTTACTAGTGTTTGTTCTACATACTCTAATAAGAATATTTTGCATTTCAGTTTAGCCTTTTATAAAAAAATGTTTCATAATCAAATGATAATTAACTCTCAGCTCAGTTTTGAGATCAAATTATATTGTAATGATACTTGAGAGACAACCATGTTAGCTTTTAACTTGTGCTGTACCCTACAGCAGTGGTTCCCAAACATTTCTAGTTACAAACCCCTTTCAGAGAAACAATGTCAGGCAAGTCCAGTACATGTCTACTTAAAACAGCACTTTTGTCAGGCTCAGCCCTCATTTCTGACTAATACTGCCTAGGCTGGAAATTGCTGCTCTCGAAAAATACAAAGTAATATTATTATTGGAAGAGATAATTCCAGTGAGGCATAAATTAAAATGTTCAGTAAAAAGACCAGTAGGTTTCTACTCTCATCGTTGTCGTGGCTAGGCTTCATGAATGAAGATCNCTACTCTATTTCACTGTGAATATGAGTATTGTTAACAGTGATTTAGATTTAGTAATTTAAACTATTGAGTTCTGAGTTTCTGCAATTGTCTGTTTCTGAGAGGTATTAAACCTATCTCCTAATTTTTTCTATACAGATGGTTTATAGGGGATTGGTCAGAATGCAGTAAGACCTGTGATGGAGGAATGCGTTCCCGAATAATTCTCTGCATCAGAAAGATTGGATCTTCTGAGGAGGAGACACTGGACAATGCCAACTGTTTAACACACCGGCCTGTTGAAAAAGAGTCCTGTAACAATCAGTCCTGTCCCCCACAGTGGGTCACTTTGGACTGGTCAGAAGTAAGGAAATTTTGCTGTGTTAACTCATAGGTAGTAGTGGAGTCAAGAGCTTGCCACTGCTTGTTAAGTGATATTAAGAAGTCTAAAACCTCACAGAAGAAGTGAAGCAGTTTTTTCTTTTCTTCTGTCAGTTTCAATTTGTCACATGATTATGACCTTTTTTAATAGTCACAGTAGAAAAATAGTTAAATATAAAATAGAACTGTAAATTAGTAAAAACCCCCAATGAAAAAATTCCACCCTGTAATAGCCATTTGGTACATGTTATTTCTCTTAAAGAAAAAAATCAATTTACATTGTTTTTTGAGCAAGGAAATAGCTGTATAGTAGAGAATATGGGTTTATAGTATCAGAAGCCAGAACAAAATAGCTTTTTTTTTCTGAACTGTGCTGATGTAAAACATCACTTTTCTTCACAGCGTGCATCAAGTGGCAGACTAGAAAGTTGGTATTCTCTTTATTAAAGAAAGAATATATTTTGTTAAATATGTTGATATCTAGTATAAGCCAACTTTATACCATACTTTATACTGATACAGGTATTAAATTTGAAGAATGCGAGGCAGTGCAGCTGAAAGGAAAGGCAGATACATTTGAATGGGGTTGTGTCACAGGCAAATCAGGTTAAAAATATGTCTGTATACATTTTCAGCTCCTTGCTGTCCTAGACTCACATCTCACCCTGCTTTTTATCTCAAACAACCTTCTGGAGTACTTACAAGTTAGGATTTCCTAAGTTTCCATGTCTGTGTTCTTGCAAAGAAAATCTACTTCTATCAAATCAAAAGATGTTGTTGGAAACTGCTCTGGAGCTGGCTCATCCAGCAGCAGAGCCTTAGTTATCAGCATACATGGGTTTTGCTCGGGTTTTCCTGAGGCAGGGAAATGACAGATGAGCGCAGAACCCACCAAGAACTGGCAGCTCTCATGAGAAAGACCAATGAGACATGGGCATAGCCAGAGCAAGGCAATGTCACCTATTAAAGAAGCCGTTAAGGACCGCAGTGACCAGAGCGAGCAAACAGCGTGGTGCATCAGTTTGTGCAGGTAGGGTGAGCAGAGAGGGTGCCGAAGCTCTTGGCAGCTCAAGAGGTAAGTTTCAACTGGTGACCATCAACCTTTTAAAGAGAGCTTAGCTTTGGTCTCCACAAAGCTCTTTACTCTTACCAGAATGGATGTAGGAGCCGAGATGGATCTCCTGCAAAAACATGCAGCTGTCCAGGTCTCAGGTTCTAGGAAGTGTCAGAGCTTTTCACAGGGTATGGCTGGCAGTAACGAGAGTAGCTGTGTGAGTAGTGAATGGGTGGATGATCTGCTCAGCCTGGTGGTGTAGCTGAAAGAGGAAGTGAAAGAGGAGTATCAGGGAGGTGGAGCCAAGTTCTGCCCTCTCTGAGACAGAAACAGGAGCACACACCTGAAAATACTCAACATCAAGGAGACCCTGTATCTTCCCCGCTACAGTCTGAAGGGAGCAGCCAAAAAAGAAAGAAGAGAATGAAAGCAAGGGCATGCTCAGGGTGGCAGGTGAATTCCCTCCCTACCACACCCTCCCAGGTGCCTTTGTACAACAAGTATGAGGCTCTGGAGGTAGAAGGTCAATCAGTGGAGGATGTGGATGATAGTCCATTTATGCCAGAGGTGTCTCCAAGATTAGAAAGGTCTACCCTCCTCATCACAACTACCATTACAAGGAAAAAAGCAAGGGTTATAGTTGCAGGAGACTCTCTTCTGAGGGGAACAGAGGGCCCAGTATCCTAGGCAGGGCAGGCCCTCCTCATAGGGAACTCTGCTGTCTCCCTGGGGCCTGGGTTAAGGTCATCACTTGGAAACCTCCCAGCTTGGTTTCTTCAGCACTGGGATGCCTTACACAGCATGTGGCTTGTTGACATCTGATGGTGTTCTCTTTTCTCAAAGGGGGAAGAGCCTCTTTGCTCAGGATCTTGTGGGGCTCATTGACAGAGCTTTAAACTAGTTTTGAGAGGTGAGGGGGATGGTATCCAGCCTGCATGTGGCAAGCAGTGGAATTTTGTGCCATGGTTAGAGGGATGCGGTGCAAATGAGGACCCTCGACTTGTTGCTCTGAGGGACGCTGCAACACATTTGAAATCTTTTTGGGATGAGCCAGGGGCTTCTGAGGTAACATGACCCAATACTGGTGAAATACCTCAAAGGAATGAAGGGGCCTCCCTCTCAGAAGGTGAAATGGCAGTCGTCGTTGTCGTTGTGGCTAGGCTTCACAAACGAAGATCCAGGGAGGGCTCCACCCACGCTCCTCATCAGTGCCTTTTACAAGCGTGCTNCAGTCAGCCAAGCTGAAATGCCTCTATACAAGCATTCACAGCATGTATGACAAACAAGGACCTGGAAGTTACAGTCCTGCTAGAAAGGTATGACCTAGTTTCCATTATTGAAACTTGGTGGGATGAATCCAGTGACTGGAGTGCCAATATCAATGTCTACAGAGTGTTCAGAATGCACAGGCAAGGAAAGAGGGGTGGAGGCATCGCCTTCTACATTAAGAGATGGATAGAGTGTGAAGAGCTGTCTCCAAAGAATAGCTACAAGCAGTTGGAAGACTTATGGGTGAGAATCAGAGCCTAAGGCAACAAAGGGAATGTTGCAGTTGATGTCTACTACAGGTCTCCTGATCAACGGGAGCCTATTGATGAATTCAGCCTTCTTTCTCCAGCTGCAGGAGGCTTCATACAGGCTCTCATCCTGCTGGGGTACTTTAACGACCCTGATGTCTGCTGGAAAAGTAGCATGGTGAGCTGCAGGCAGTCCAGAAGACCCCAGAAGTGCATCAACAAGAATTTCTTAAACCGAGTAATAGAAAGCCATACCAGAGGCGTGATGATCACCAATACAACTGAAGTCATCAGTGATGTTAAGATCAGAGGCAGCCTGGGCTGTAGTGATCGTGTATTAGTGGAGTTCACAGTCCTGAGGGATATGGGACAGATGAGGAGTATAGTCAAGATCCTGAATTTTAGGAAAGCAAAATTCCAGCTCTTCAAGGAATTAGTCAATATGACCTCCTGGGATAAAGTCCTCAAGGACAAGGGAGTGGAACAGAGATGGCAGAGCTCCTGCTACCATAGAATGCAGGAGCTCTCAATCCTGAGGTGTAGGAAATCAGGCAAGGAATGGAAGAGACCAGCATGGCTGAGTCAAGAACTGTGGATCAAACTAATGGGCAAGAGAAAATTGCACAGGTAGTGGAAGCAGGAACAGGTATCCCGAGAAGAGTATAGGGGCGTTTTCTAGTCATGTAGGGATGAGGTCAGAAAGGCCAAGGTGCAGCTGGAACTGAACTTGGCAAGGGATGCTTTGAGCAATAGGAAGGGCTTCTACGGGTATTTCTGCCAGGAAAGGAAGGTCGAAGAAAGTGTAACCCCTCTGATGAGCAAGTCTGTTGAGCTGGTAACAACAGACGAGGAGAAGGCTGATGTGCTCAAGAACATTTTTCCATCACTCTCTCTTCACACTACCTGAGTTGGTGGGCTGCAAGACAGGGAACAGGCAGGCAAAGTCCCTCCCACTGTAAGTGAAGATCAGTTTCCTGACCACCTTAGGAACCTGAACCATACATAAGTCTATGGGTCCCAGTGGGATGCATCCCAGAGTCCTGGGGAAATCAGCTGATGTAGTTGCTAAGCCACTCTCCATGATATTTGAAAAGTCCTGACAGTCAGGTGTAGTCCGTGATGATTGGAAGAAAGGAAACATTGCATCCATTTTTTAAAATCATTAGCAAGGAGGACTCTAGGAACTACTGACCTGACAGCCTCACCTCTGTACCTGGGAAGATCACGGAACAGATCCTTCTAAGGCACCTTGAGGACGGAGAGATGAATTGAGACAGGTAGCATGGCTTTATCAAGGGCACGTCATACCTGACCAACCTAATGGCCTTCTTTGATGGAGTGACTACATCAGTGGACAAGGGAAGGGCTATGGTTGTCATCTATCTGGAATTGTGTAAGGCCTTTGACGTGGTCCCCCATAACATTCTTCTCTGTGAGTTGGAGAGATATGGATTTGATGAATAGACTGTTTAATGGACAATGAATTGGCTGAATGGTTACATCCAGAGGGTAGTGGTCAACAACTCGATGTCCAGACGGAGATCTGTAACAAGTGGTATCTCTCAAGGTTCCACACTGGGACCAGTGCTGTTCAGTATCCTCATCAATGACATTAACAGTGGGATTGAGTGTACCATCAGTAAGTCTGCGGATGACACCAAGCTGAGCAGTGCAGTTGACATGCCTGAAGGATGGGATGCCATCCAGAGGGACCTGGAAAGCTTGAGAAGTGGGCCAGTGTGAACCTCATGAGGTTCAACAAGGTCAAAGGCAAGGCCCTACAGCTGGGTTGGGCCAATTCTCAGTATCAGTACAGGTTGGGAGATGATGTGAATGACAGTAGCCCTATGAAGAGGGACCTTGGAGTACTGGTGGATGAAAAGCTGGACATGAGCTGATGGCACGCTTGCAGCCCAGAGGGCAAACCAAACCGTGGGCTGCACCGAAAGAAGCATGGCTAGCAGATAGAGAGGGAGGTGATTCTGCCCTTCTGCTCTGCTTCGGTGAAATCTGTTCTAGAGTACTGCATCCAGCTTTGGAGTCCTTAGCATAAGAAGGACATAAACCTGTTGGAGTGGGTCCAGATGAGGGCCCCAAAAATGATCAGAGGGTTGGAACATCTCTCCTACAAGGAAAAGCTGAGACAGTGGGGTGATTCAGGCTGGAGAAGACTCTGGAAAGATCTTATTGCAGCCTATTATTACTTAAAGGCCCATTGTGATTGGACATGGGGTAATGGCTTTAAACTAAAGGAGGAGAGATTTGGTTGGTTGCCCGTAGAGGTGGTGTGTGCCCCATCCCTGGAAACATTCAAGATCAGGTTGGGCAGTGCTCTGAGCAACCTGATGTAGTTATAGGTATCCCAGCTTGCAGCAGGGTATTGAACTAGATGACCTCTAAGGGTCCCTTCCAACTCTAACATTTCTATGATGATTCTATGGAAATCTATAAAAACTTGAACTTAATTAAGCAACCATCTATCAGCTTGTTTGTGTTTCTAAACATTTTTAAATTATCATTATCATCTTGGGAAAAATGTGATTATAGTTTAATTATAAGACCATGAATAATTCTTGTGTTTTCCATAATAACATTTCTGACACTTTCCATTGCTTTACCTTGAGATTTTCATTATTTATTTATATCAATACCTTTTCAGTGCACACCAAAGTGTGGCCCAGGATTCAAACACCGAATTGTTCTGTGCAAAAGCAGCGATCATTTAAAAACTTTTCCAGCTGCGCAATGCCAAGATGAAAGCAAGCCACCAGTCCGCATCCGCTGTAGTTTAGGCCGATGTCCTCCTCCTCGCTGGGTTACTGGAGACTGGGGACAGGTATGATAGTTTGTATGAGTATTCATTGCTGTTAGTCTCTGGCACATCAACACCTTCTAAGGATAAGAAGTTGCTGGAAACAAGTAAGAGGTATTTCCCATGGTTGAAACAAAAGCTTCTCCCCTGTTTGAAATGTGATTCTGAACAATAGTTGTCTGCTGAGCTATAAAAGATTTGCTGACAGCAATCTAATTTCTACTAGATGAGTTTCTGGATGCATTTAAAAAAAAATAGTCCTTATTACAGTTGGGAATTTGAGACACAGCAATGTTTCATGGCTCAGTACTTTTAAAACACATTTAACTTCTTTGAGAAACACGATGGAAATACAAAGCCAATTCTGATTTTACTAAAATAGATATAGCTGTAGCTGTCAAAAAACCTGAGATCCATATAATTTTATGTAAAATATGCGTAATTACCAAACGGGAGCTAAACTGTTACAGAACAGGCTGAACAGTGCTGCTGTTTTGCAGTGTTTCTAAATACGATATACTTAGTTTCCTCCTTTCTTTATGTTTTTGCATCTCAATTATGATTGATGGCCTGTTTTTAAAATAGGAAAGGATTGTTTTAATTCCTAAGTTTGCTAAAGAATTTGACTCTAATGAAAAAAGAAGACTCTAGCTTAACTAACCAGAAGACAATCATGTGTGCTATTACAGTCCTAATAAGCTTTTATTTTAGAATAGTTGTTCAGATGGGCATCTATCTTAAACTGATATTGTATGGAAACCACTGTTTACTTAAAGCAAAGTATTTTTGTTTGAAATATAGTTTCTTTTTTCCTTAAAAATGTCCTCTAGAAGATTTGATTTTTTCTCCTTAGTTTTTCTTTATTCTAAAGTTATTATTCCTGTCTTGAAAACATGCACTGAAACTCAAACATGATATATGAAATAGTGTAAACATTCCTATGCCTCAAATCTAAACTGTTCAGTAAGCCAGCATAGCATTGTGTTTTATTCTCTGTGAAAGACAAGTGCTTGCTTGTACTGGTAAAACCCCAAAATTCTGAACTATTTTATGAAAATTATTTTCTTTATTAACCACATCTCTTTAGATGCCCATATACTTCAAAATTTGTGTATATGTACTGTTCCTCGTTGCTTTCCTGTTATATTTTTTTATATTTAAAAAGTGGATCCAAGTTGTTTTACATGTTTTATCTTTCATATTTTTAGTGTTCTGCACAGTGTGGTCTTGGGCAACAGATGAGAACAGTACAATGCCTCTCATATACTGGACAAGTATCCAGTGAGTGTCAGGAAACACTGAGACCTCCATCAATGCAGCAGTGTGAAAGTAAATGTGACAGTACTCCCATTTCCAACACGGAAGGTAAGTTTCCCATCTTAACATAATCTATGCACAGTAAAGTGACATGGTCAATATTACTGCATTAATTTATTAGTAAAAGCCTCTCAGTTTGTGAATGAAATGCTTACAATTATTTTCTAATTTTAGTTCAAAGGTGAAGTCAATAAAAACCTAAATACAGGCTCTTTGTTTAAAAACAAACTAACAAAACCACCTTAAAAATAAATATCCTAAGTCATAGAAAAAATACTACTGTTTTGTGTCATTGATTTTCTGGTCTTGTTATTGGTTCAATGGAAATGTCCATAATAGCAGGGGAAGCATGACACACTTCTATCCACCGACCTTCTGCCTTCTCCATCGGTGGCTAACAGAGCAATGTACTTGCAAAAATATTTAATTACATGCTTATTGAAAGATGAGGGTCATAGATTCAATGCTACATGGTGCTAAAAGCCTGTTCTTGTACTTTGTTTTACTTGTCAGCTTCTTCTAATTAACTTTGAATTTCTTGGATTTACAATGCCTGTTTGAAGTAATTACAGTGTTTTTACATATCATCATGACTAGGCTTCGCAAATGAAGATCCGGGGAGGGCTCCATCTACGCTCTTCATAAGTGCTTTTTACAAGCACACTGATGGCTTAAAAGACCAATGCAGGATTTTTGGTTTTTACGTAGTTCAGTCTAATTGGACTATTAACTAGCTTCATCATAACATTTTTGTGGAGGCTATATGAGATAATGTCAAAGAAAACTTATTAATGTTTATGAAAGGTTCCAGATCTGCTCTCATAAATTGTCTAGGTCATCCCACCAGGAAATGCTGTCTTCAAAATAGAATTGGAGAGCTAGGAAGTAAAATAAGTTTCCTTACTGATGGTAAAAATTTTGGATGGCTGCTTACTAGATGAGTACATTTTATCTTTCATGGGAAGGGAAGAGGAATGAAAAAATTAATGGAACACACATGTCTAAGAATCAAGCTAGATTGCAGAGCAATAATAGTTCTTTTAAAATTTTAAGTACATGACTGCAGTGTCACAAACTCTGGTCCTCTTAGCATAACTAATCTCTATGCAATGTATAATGGGAGTATCTTCTACACAGGCTCTTCAACTACTTGAAGTTTAGTATCCTATTTATATGGAACAAATACTCTGATTTTATTTTTTTTAGAAATGGCAAATTTATGCTACAGCCTACCTGGACTTCGTGTTCATTCAATGCCTGCTGTTTACACCATTGATGCAAAGTTGTCATAAAAATCTGTCAAATGGAGATGTCTGTGATGAAACGGGAGTCTACTAAAATCTTCCCAGACATACACTGATGTTTCAGTGTGTGAGCACCGTAATTTACTGCTTGAAAGTTTTAATTTTAAATAGAATCTTATTGTCCCATGGTGTCATTTGAAAAACATCTTCATAATAGACTTTTCCTTGGTTATTTTAATTCCCATTTTTATATTTACTGCTCTCAAGTAATGTTTAGATTATGATTATCAATCTAATCTGGAAACTTTCTGCCCTTTAAAGCTCAAAAACTAAATGATATTTTTTTCCAAATACAGATGTTGACTTTTTCCAAAGTAAGAAAGGTAATAAAGTAACAAACTGGGCATGATTTAGTCCTATTCTTTTAATTTCAAAATGATAAGATCCTGTTCTTATGCATAGTCATAGATTTAGTAATTCTTTAGTTCAGGAAAATATAATCTCCAATAGATGAAAATGACCAGGGTTTTCTGTGTGTGATCTATGTACATTGGGTGGCCATGTAGTTTATGGGGTAACTATGAAAAGGAACCCTCCTGGTAATAGTGTTTTCCAGGGACCTACACCTTCACTGGATGATTTTTGAAATCCACAAATATAAAATGTTGAAACTCACATAATATTCCAGAAGGATTTCATCCTTTTGGCTTGCACCCTCAGTGGGCCATGCATGAGCCAGGTCCTTACTGATAGCTGTGTAGCCTCTTTAGCGCAGGAAGGAAGAATTGTGGGGGAAAAACATAGTGCAACCTCTTCCAGTAGATACAGTTCCAACATGTTGCCACTTAGCATCTCATTTATGCTTGTGACCCGCATTGAAGGTATATACTGGAAACAACTGCTTATATTTTTGATTTAAGTGGCTCAAATGGCTCAAATGTAATCTCATTTTACAATTTTAAATACCTTTGTCCTTTCAGAAGAATCTTACTGCAATCCATTAAATACCAAGTGTGTCCTATCCCAAAATTAGACAAAAACTTTGTCTTCAAGATATGTTTTCAATACTTTAACGAGTATTTCTTGAATATGTATTCTAATTTACACATGTTCCAGAACTATTAAATTCTAAATGTAAGAAGCCCAGAGTGAAGATTTGCAGAATAATATGCATGTATTGTAAATTATCTCACTTAAAAAAAATCCTCTTAGACACAAGAAGAGCTGAGATGTCTTGTGTCTTGTGTGTTACTAAAATGTTAGCCTTTAAACAGAGAGGTTTATCTTTTTCAGCATGTTAGAGATAATGGAAAGCTTGTAAGATTTCAAGAAATAACTAATCCCAAAGAGCACAACTGTTTTTTGAAAGACAGTACTTTCTAAGAAAGAAGTATTTGAATTCTGGTATTTTTCCTTATGAAATTTTGTCCATATGCCACCTGGTAGCACTACCTCCTGATTTTGGCCCTACTGTGGGGCAAAAGTAACTTCAGCAAGAGGCCATTGGTTTGCAGCAGGGTTTCCTTTCCTATTTCAAAGGAACGCTCTTTAAACCCCTCCTGTTTTAGTTGCCAAACTCTGGTGCTCACAGCCTATGGAACCAATTCAACAGTTTCTGAACAATTTAATTTCGCTAAACCCAGATAAAAACATACATATTTTTGAGGAAGTTTGTGCCACTCTGCAGTATAATGATCCTGTTGTTAAAGTCTGGAAGCACTGCGTTGGAGAAAGTAGAGTTTGTTTGCATTAAAAAAAAGTAAAGACTTCAGACCTACAGGAACAACTGAGAGAAACTTACCATATATCCTGTCATATTTTATGTCTGCTTTATCTCTTTGTGATTTAGAATGTTGTGGATGGGGTTTTGATGGCCTGCCACTGATGAGGGTAATGTTGCATTAGCTGCTGGTAGTGAACTACAGGCAGAAGGTACCACACAATTTGGACTGTATTCAGAATTATTTTATTCTCAGAAGTGTATATATATGTCTGCTGAATCTAGATTGCTAAAGGCCATCTGAAACTTCACCTGAAAAACTGTTTCCTATTTTTATGTCATTGTGGTTTTCCTTGTATTTTGTGTATTGGGTCTTTGTAGTTTCCTTAGCTGAAGGCACAGTGACTTTACTGTGATTTTATTACTGTAACATGATACTTAATATTGTCTGATCTAGCCACAGAGTTCAGGAAAGGAGAGTTTAATACATGTAGCTTACTGCAACTTAGTAACAGTCATTACTAGGAACAAAAAAAAGGCTCTGCTAAACCTCTTCCATTCAGCCACAGCCCTATGAAGAATAGGCTACTTCATCAGCCACCATATCTATTTCCAAACTGATTTTTAAAACAGAAGTTGTGGGCAGTTTCCAGTTTATTGTCTCACAGCTGTCCAAATGGCATTGGCTGAACAGAGTCCAGTTTCAGTCAAGAGGAAGAATAACTTAGCGAAACAAGAAATAGGGTAATTTCAAATCCTACATTTAGCAAAATTGCGGTTAGTGGCTTTACCTGTGTTTAACTAAATACAATGTGTATCGGCCTTATTTTTGAGACTGAGTAAACTTTTTACATCTTGTCAAGATTGAGTTAACCTTTTTATTCCTCACTTCATTTATAATTCACCATCTGTCTCTCCTGTATTCCCAGTGTTCACAAGCACAATGACCTGAAATATTTCTGGAAGGTATTTGACCTCTTTTCGGAAGAGTTTTTGAAACTCAGTGAAACACAGTGACCATGTGCAGTTGCTGATAAATATGTCTGTTTCAACCCGCTACCCTCAATGTCTTTTCTCCTTGCATCCAACTGTGTTTCCAAATTGAGAATAAAAAAATTAGAAAGGTAGTATGTAAAGCTTTGGGTAGGCAGAGTGAAAAAATTACACTGAAAGCACTATATCTTTGTTAATGAAATTAAAGTTTAAATAATTTCATGACTTCTATGTATCTGGCTAAAAGCGTGCAGATCAGAAATACCTTTCAGTGCAGATCCTGAAGTCCAGGCTCATTAATGCTTTCCTATGTTCAAATACTAAAAATTCTCTTTAGAACTTAGCTTGCTACTACAGTATGCTTGCATTATGGACACAATGTCCGTAACTATACAGTCCAGAGCAAAAATCATATACCAGGAGATCGTATGTAGAAGGAAGACATAGGAGTAGGTGAATGATAATACATACTAATTGTGTTTGTTTCACTATTACCTTCTTTTCTAACCTGTTTGGCATGTCTATTTTTCACATTGGGCTTACATACACCTTGGAGTCAAGGACTGTTGTTCTGTCAGGCCTTGGAGCAATAGCATCCTGGCCTCTTGTCTTCACTTCCAGATATCAAATCAGTTCAAAATATGGTAATGGTCAAAGTTCTGCTAGTTCGTCTCCTTTTTTATTCTCATTTTCTTTATAGCTGTTGTAATTTGAGGAAGACTAGAGGAAGCCTGTGCCAAATGCAACCTTAAAAGAGTAAAAACTTAGAGCATTCTTTTGAGACAATTTTCTGAGAAATTAATCTAATTTCCTTCGTCTCATCACTTAAGTTTTGTAAATCAAACCTTTGGGGTTTACTTTTCTACATATACTTCTCTTCCATCTTCCTACATATGAGGCAAAGCTTTTGCCAAAGCCATATCTTAGTATCTGTCTGGAAAAAGCTGTGGAAATGCTTTTAACTAAAATTCTCCTATCACAATGTTGCAATTGTGATTTGCTCCAATGCAAAGGAAATCTGCTTCACCAATATCTGAGCTGTAGAAACTGAGTATTCCCCTTAGCTCTCAGATACAGCTCTATCTCCAACCGTATCAGACTAAGAACTGAGCGTGGACCAAACCGTTGAGTTCCCTATTCACACCTTTCTTCCACAGAAAGGAAACTGAACCAGAGGAGAACCATGGCATATTCCAGTAGAACTGCTGTAATGTACTTCCATAAGTCACTTTAGGTACAAATCATGTGGAATGGAAAAGAAGGAATCCTTTCTCCATGTGATTGAGCTCTTTTTCTCCCTTCCTGGGAAGGTCATCTGCCAGTATGACAAGGGCTGCTGAGGCAGTAAGCCCAACATATAGAGAAACCACAACTATAAAAAAACCGTCTTACATGTCTGTTACAGGCATAAAAATTACTTTTCCTTCTGCATAAAAGAAATTGTGGACATGTGGAACCAAGCCTAAAGTATAATCCACCATTCAGTCCAGTCAGTAAACTCACACTGTTCGTGTCTTTAATCGTAATATTTGTAGTTTTCTCCATCCCTGTTAGCTGCAATGCACTTGTGTTTCAAAGATTCTTTCAAATGCAGAGGCATGGCACCAATTAGCATGAATCATGTTAGATTCTGGATAACCTCTCATAGATGGATAAAATAGCTCCTGAGAAAGAAGCTATAAAAGTATTGTAAGAAAAGTGACTCACATTTTCTAGCTGTCTGAAGTGATCATTTATCCTAATAAATTATAATTCTTCCAAGACAAAGTGGACACACGTCTAAATGTCTGGGAGAGAAGCCCTGCAAACATTTTTACAACTTTTTGAAATACATTGTGTCCACTGGGCTGGTAAGAGTAGTTACAAAGAGGGTAAGGTGGATGGATAGAGAAGCAGCATGTTAAATGTTGAAATTTCTTTGTAGTTTAGTTTTTATTTCTGATTTTTTTTTCTCTTTAATGCTCTTAATTATTAGAGTGCAAAGATGTGAACAAAGTGGCATATTGCCCACTGGTGCTGAAGTTCAAATTCTGCAGTCGAGCATACTTCAGACAGATGTGCTGCAAGACCTGCCAAGGACACTGACCCACAGAAAACACAGGAATGTGCCTTGTTATTATCGTTGAGGAAGAGCGCCCATCAAGAAGAGCCACACAGAGGAATGAGATTGACAACCTTGAAAATGCATTACCCTGTGGAAAATGTAACCACTGGTCAGCCCCAGCTGACAGGATTTCAATATTATTTTAACTTCTGTGAAGTGGGATTTATTAATCCAAAGTGCTGGACACAGTATGAGGAGGGCATGCCAAATTGGAGACATCCACACAACACACATAGAATACCTTACTGTGGAACATTTGTGTTCTTTTGACTAAATCTAATAGTCTGTTTACCTCCTTGGACCATTAAAATAATTTTTATTATGGACTTAGCAATGACACTGAATCCATTTGTATTTAAAACTGTTTAAAATGTAGCTGTTATGACTCGGTCTACTATGGAAATAAAGAAGAATCAAAAAAATGTTAAGTCATAGCTTAAAAATGTTAACTATTTAATCTCACAACACAGCACCACAATTTAAATTATAAAATGAGCTTGGAAATGTTATTTAAGGAGCAGAAATTAAAAATAATGTGTTTTTCCTTCATTCCACCTAATTCCCTTTGGAGTAATCCACATTTCGTGAACACTGCTGTGAGCCATATAGAAAGCTATACTAAATACAATGACCATGAGGGACTTAGTTTTAAGAGGTGCAACAGTTATTGCAGTGGAGCATGAAATACAATTGTGCTATGAAATGAAATTAAATCTGTGTTGCAGGTTTATAGCCATCTTAGCATTGTACAAGTGAAGCTGAGATTTCTAATGAAAGGGGATATATTATGGAGGAGGCAAACTCGAGGACTGATGACTGTATTGCCAACTCCTTTGCTACTACCATATAGGTTGCTTAGAATTTACACTTGACTTCAGCTCACTTTCGTTTACAACACCAGCCACAAAGAAGAAACAACTTTGTGAGCCTCTAGGTAAGGTTTACATGTTACTTTTGATTCTCCAAAACAAAGGAATTCCAGTGCAAAAGATATGCCTACTGTGTAATAGCAACAATCCTTTACAAAGCTGAAAGTTAAAATGGATTCCAGATGTTCCCTTCTTTGATAACATAGCAGAAGGGCATTTGTTTATGAGAAAGAATATGTGAATGTGCATTTCAGGAGACCACATCCAAGTGCGCAAGGATTACAACCAAAGAATCAGTGGCTTGTGTAGGTATCTAGGTTCTGTTGAAATGGGAAATTAAAAGTGTGCTTGAGTCGAGGCCTGTTGGACTATCAGGAGTAAGGCACTCTGGAAAAGGGAGCTGAGAATGAAATCTGGCCACCTTCACCTTCTGGCCAGGTACGTATTTAAAGCTGGACCATACTTAAAGCTAGGGGCAGCTTTCAGCATAAGACTGGAACAAACTCATGCCTCTAGAAAAGTATTTAGATGCCTTAACTGTTCTGGTGACATACTCCACTTATTTCACATTACCATATTGTTAATAGTCACCAAATACTTTACATTTTTAAATGTGAAACCAAACTGTTTAGGCAAGTCACATTCAGAAATGTACCATTAAAAAGTTAATTGTCATGCCCCTCTTCCCCTTCACTTTTCAGTAACAGACTCAACAAGGGGATAAGTAAAGTAGGTACTTGTTTATATAAATATATTTTACTTGAACACTTGCATTGTACAGCAGGTACTTGATGAATGTGCCTTTGTGTCCAACTATGCCTCTGTTGTAGTGCAATTAAAATTATGTGAACAATAACATTATAAATTCTAACTCGAATAGCACTTTTTTTAAAAAGTACTCTTTTCCATGAAAAATAATTTCAAAATATCATGAGATTGAAGTGTACCAGTATATTTTACCAATTACAAGCCAATTGTGTTGCACATTATTTAGTAATGTGAATTAACATGGAACAAAAAATATTGTTAACAAGACTCATACTATGAAATTCCCCCAACATGTTGACAGTCTGTCTCTGGGGGTTTTTGTAGCCCATATATTCATGACCATCAAATTCCTGTCATCTGCTACCTCTTGCCAATATTTCCACTTCCTACACTTGTGACCAGTGGAATTAATTTCCAACTGGCTTGCACATATTCACATATGCATATCTTCTGCCCTCATCACCATGTAAACAACTCCTGTTAAAACTGATACTAGTAGATAAAAACCTTCTTGGGAGTTGCACATAGAGATTAAGGGCAGTATGTAGTCCTTCTCTGTTAAGTGAACTGACTATGTATCCTTTGACAAAAGACCTTGGTGCTAGCATGCCCTGGCTAGATAAAAAATACAATGAAATGGAAAGGAGTTGCTATGACATTCCCTAAGCAAGAGGCCTTTTAATATCAGGGTCTGATTTTCTCCAGGGCATGATTTTGTTTATCAGCTAATGTGTCTTTTCAGCTAGCAAGAAAAGGGTTTTCTATGTACTCAAAAGAAACCTTCTTGGGTTTTTTTTACCTCACTTAGGACATTAAAATTGTAAGGACTGTTTCCAAAGACACATTTTGCTCTCTTACTGGTGCTAGAACACTAGGGAGTCTGATGTTTACTCTGCAACATAACAGCACTGAGGTTAGAATTTAAAGAAATTTCTGGAACCACATTGAATTTTATTGTTAAAGGGAACAAAACACAGAATGTATGTGGATTTACAAACTAAGCAATGCTTTAGACTAAGACTGAAAAATAGAACCTAATTCAAAGGAAAGTAATTGGTTTCCACAGCACAGTTCATTGCTGCTGCTACACTGTAGCCATCTATATAATCTAAGCTAAATAGTGTTATATTCCTAAATAGTAACAATAGGACTATTTGTATAGACTATACATAAGACAGGCCTAGAATCAAATAGTAGAATAAGAAATGCAGAAATCAGTCTGGTGCCAGTACTTCCACTGAGCAATACTATCAGCTGAAGAAGATCAAAACAGAATGAAAAATCCAGAGATTAACCCTTCAAAGCGTATACAACCCCAAATAGTCCATTTTGTTAGGATCTTTGAATGGAGCAAATGTCACATAGAAACCCTTACTAATACAGACTGAAATTACCTTTGTATTATTGTGATTAGTTGCTTATTTTATACTCAGTATTAATGTGGTACACTGTTACTTTATTATTATTTTTGCTTTTGTAAATTATATTCTAATTTATTGTCATGTTTCTTAACACTTGTTCTATGTGCATTTTCCTGCTTGTAATGAAAACAAAATTATTGTAACACTTGATGCAGTGAAATTCCACACCAGGCACAGATTTGTTTTTAACATAGATAATTTAGTAAAATAAAACTGCAGCTTTTAAGAATGATACCCTTGGTACAGTGGTCTATTCCCTGACTTACAGTTACCAGAATTCTGTATGTTTAACGTTTGCTTAGTCAGATGCATCAAAATATATATAAGATATTTTCTTTCAAATAACATCTATATGTTGTGCTAAATTCCTGTCCTTGGCAGCAGTGATGTTTGTCATATATAAGCGAAACAATAAGGAAAAGGAAAAGAACATGGTCATGTACATTATTAGATAATATTTTAGCCTAAGCAATAATGTAGATCAAGAATGAAATTAATGGCAGCAAAAATATCCTGTATTTCTTGGAATGATTTCATTAACAGCCAATCAATAACAACAATAAAATGTCCTTCTTGCGTTGAGCTTTTAAGGTTTTATCTGAAGTTTATCTGAAGCCATGATGTTTTTAAATGTAAGAAGAAAATAACTACAGAATACTTGGTGCCTAGCTCACTGTTGCTGAAAGATTCTTCTTTTCTTACCTGGTACAGTAAAAATACCTTGTATAGAAATCTCTGATCAAGTGATACGAAATATTTCTTGTTTCTCACTTAAAATCTGGTTTCTAATTTAAGAAAAGTAATTGCTATTATGAGTAAGATGTTGAAGAAAGTACAGAGAACCTTAAATATTCTAATAATGCGTTTACTAATTTTGGTTATTTTTTTTTATGCTATTTACAAATAAGAATTCAAAAACCAATCACCTGTTTTTAAAGGTATGGATATTTTTACCTGTGCTGTCACAATGTTCTCTTATCCCACAGATCAGAAATTACAGATGGAGTAGTCTTAATAACACAGCCTAATAATTTTCACTGTCAGTGCAAAACTGTTTACTTTCTTCCCATGCATTCACAATACAAGTTATTACCGAATGGGTTGCCCACTCTTGTTCAGTTTTGAATATTACTCTTCACTGCAAAGCATTTGTGGTTTGGATTACAATGACAAACTGGGTACATTGAAACAGATGCTGTTGTGTTTCGCTCTTTTGCTTCTCCCACTACCTTAAACCTAACATCACCCATGCTGACTATAGAATTCCTCTCACACAAAATTCCCTTCAGTCTTAAAATGCACTTTTCCAGTGCCTGAACTTCCTTCTGAAGTCAACCCTGTTATTATCATTCTGTTACGCTTTTTCTTGTGGGAATGGAACACCATTTTTGCCTGAGATACTTACTTTTCCTATCTCTAATTTCCCTTGCTATACCCCACAACTGTTCCTTGATCAGCAAATACCATCTTCTCTTTGAAGCTATCTGATCTATCAGAAGCCCTTTTAAATATCCTCTACAGAATGATGAACAGACCCTTAGTTATTTTGCTGACTTTTTCATTATTATTAATTTTTATTACTAAGAACTAAGATCCTGGACTCTTCTATGGAGGTTTAATTTACAGGCTTTGGGTAAGTCCTGTGAGCCTCATCTGAAGTCAGTCATCAGTCTAAGAGTCTTAAGAGGCTATTGCTAAGCTCAGGCTGTCATTCTGCGAGAAGTGACACTACCTGGCCGTCTTCCAAGTTCACCATGAACAAGTTAGGTGAAAGGGATGCATCATTGCTTCTGTGTGGTCACTGCAATCTTTACTAGGCAGAGTGGTGTAAGAGCATTTGCATGCAGTAATCAGAATGGAATCCCAAACAGATTTATAAGGGCTCAGCCACAGAGCAAGGTTCACTGCAGCACTAGTGACTTGGTAGTTTCACAAGTATATTTGGCCCAACTACAGGGGAAGTTCATGTCTAGTTTAGGAAAGCCACTCAGAATGCAAGTGGTGTGCATTTATTGTGTTCCTTAAACTGGCATATCATGTAAGCACCACTTGTCATTATTTTTTTTTCTTGTATTTCAACATAGGACTGATATTTTCATTGAGCTGGACAGACTACAGGACACATAGTTTATGCTTAGACCTCGTACACCTGCCAGTCAGAAAATTACTGGCCTTGACCAGGCAAGAATGTAAGTATATATTTCTGCATTGAGTGGGAAGATGCCATTTCTGTAAACAGAAAGGCTTTTTCAGGGAAGACCTAGCGAGATCACTAGATAAATAATCTCACTTCTTTGGTAATCTTGTTAGGAACAAATTCATTGGATCAGAGCTTGAGATAGAACTGAAGACTCAGTCAGAGAGTGCTTCAGGCTTCAGTTGCTTTGACCGCCCAGATCAGGTTTGGTCTGGCTGATAAGGGATAAGCCATGGGTTTTGGAAATTATGTTTCAACACTAAGCACATCAAAATGGGTCTTCTGTGTAGGATTCAAGATCTGCCTTCCCTTGGAAGCAGTTTGGTACTAAGTAATGCTTCACGTGCAAGTAAGTTGAGGTAACAGTTCTGCATATGTCAGGATTTCCTCCAGTTATATCTTTATGGAATGACACAGACCCTTGTGTTAGCTGATATTTCAGGAGACGCACATTAGTTGAGATTGCATTTTAAGTTATTATTGATACATTTGTTGAGAGGCCAGAACTTTGGGTTCCTTGACCATGGCTCGGTATACACAACACCAGGCCTGCTTACAGGAGGTGGGGAACAGCTATCCAAGTATGGGAAAAGGATCTTCTCACAGGAGTTAGCAGCCCTCATTGAGAGGGCTTTAAACTAGAAGCGAGGGGGGTAAATTTAGGACTGCTAGGGATAAACCTTGGGGGGACAGACCAGTGTTGGAGGTGACGTCTGTACCTCGGATCAAATGCTTGTATGCCAATGCCCGTAGTATGGGCAATGAACAGGAGGAATTGGAAGCTATTGTGCACCAGGGCAACCATGATATAATTGCCATCACAGAAATGTGGTGGGATGATTTGCATGATTGGAGTACTGCAATGAATGGCTACAGGCTCTTTAGAAGAGATAGACAAGGAAAGAGAGGTGGAGGAGTGGCTTTATATGTTAAAGAGGGCTTTGATTGTGTTGAATTTGAAGTTAGACACACCAAGGTGGAATGTCTATGGATAAGGTTAAAGGGGAAGGACAATGACACTGATCTCCTGGTGGGAGTCTGCTCCAGACCACCTGACCAGGATAAGGACACTGATGAGATATTCTTTCAGCAACTTGGTCATGTCTCACCTTCACTAGCCTTTGTTCTTGGGGGGGATTTCAACTTTCCAGCTGTCTGCTGGAAGTATAATGCAGCAGAAAGGGGGCAGTCCAGAAGGTTTCTCAAATGTGTGGATGATAACTTCCTGATGCAGCTGGTGAGAGAGCCTACCACGGGTAGTGCTCTGCTAGATCTACTGTTTACGAACATGGAAGGGCTGGTGGAAGATGTGGTGGAAGGAGGTCATCTGGGGCATAGTGATCATGATATGATAGAATTTTCAATAGTTGGTGTAGTTAGGAGGGCTGTCAGCAAA
>VWZO01008106.1:49297-65032 GCA_013396975.1 Bucco capensis
ATTCTCCCTCTGTACTCTCCACTGGTGAGGCCTCACCTTGAGTATTGTGTTCAGTTTTGGGCCCCTCACTTCAAGAAAGATATTGAGGTGCTGGAGCAGATCCAGAAGAGAACAATGAGAGTGGTGAAGGGGCTGGAGGGAAAGTCATATGAGGAGAGGCTTAGGGAGCTGGGGCTGTTCAGCTTGGAGAAGAGGAGACTCGGGGGACCTTATTGCTCTCTACAACTACATGAAAGGAAGTTGTAGTCAGGTAGGGGTTGCGCTCTTCTCCCTGGCAACTAGTGACAGGACAAGAGGGCATGGCCTGAAACTGCAACAAGGGAGGTTTAGGCTGGACATCAAGAAGCACTTCCTCATGCAGAGGGTGATTGGGCACTGGAATGGACTGCCCGGGAAGGTGGTGGAGTCGCCATCCCTGGAGGTGTTTAAGAAGAGATTGGACGTGGCATGGTTTAGCTGACGCCGTGTTATTGGGTCATAGGCTGGACTTGGTGATCCTGGGGGTGTTTTCCAGCCTTGGTGATTCTGTGATCCCGTAAAGCAAATAATTTTACAGAAATGCAGTGCACTTAACAGGGTCACTGCCTTCTAACATCTTTGAATACTTGTCAGAGACAGGATCAGGACCCTGCACATGCACAACTGTGTATTTGGAAACTTTGCAGTCCATTTCCAGGATGCTTTGTTTCTTTCCTCAGAAACCTCCTCCGCTTTCTCACTGCTTTTATGTGTCTCTGGGTCTCATACTAGGTGTACAGAACTGCTGCTTTTGATCTGATATTTTGATGTGAATATTAGTAAGAGTTTTCACTTCTGTATCAACACTCTTGTACATTAAAAATGCTAATTTTAGGCTGGTTTTGCGAATTTTTTTGTGTTAAAATGAATATAAAATCTAAATAAGAATTCAAAGAAAAATGCTGGAGATGCATTAATTTTTTTTTTAATAAGACACCAGATAAAGAAATACTTTACTTTTTTTTTTCTACTTCAACAGTTAAAGATACTCTCAAGATTCTTTTTCCTATTTTGAAAAACACTGAGGAACAAATTTAAATAGAGGGAACTGAGCCTCTCTTCTCGTCTCAGACTCTTTTCCACATTTAACCTTTGCTGTTGAAATGCACTATCAAAACAAGACCTTCAGCAGCAAAATGGAATCTCAAATATCTCATGTGGCCTTTCTGGCTCAAAATTACCTTAGAAGTTTATTTACCTAAGATAGGGTTATATTGTTGAAACCATCCTGTCAATTAGCAGATAACATTTGACTTCAGATGTATTATTCTTCACAAGCTTTTTCTCAAGAACAGGGCTGGTAACTGAGTTTCTAGGGAGGCGGTAAGATGTGATGGCTATAATTATGCTTAGCAATTAACTGTATCTTGCTCAGAGTCCTGGTGAGATAGAGTGCAGAACAGCCTATTTAAGTAAAGAAGGGGAAAGAATTTAAGTTGCATTTTGCACCAGCCACGAAGGGAAAATGCGAGGCAAGAATATACCATCTTGGGATTTTCAGTGAGTTTTAAGAAATTGGCTCAGCTTGGTCCTTAGTAAAGTGGTTGTAAAGCTCAAGGAAGAGGACCTTGAATTCCATGAACAAGGATTGGGATTTTTTTACTTTCTTTTCCTAAATCAGCCAAAGAAAGATCTCAATTGTTAAAACAAATATCCTCCTCTCCCCAGATTTGTGAAGTTGCTGTGCTGGTTTTGCCACTTCTTGCAGTTGTGATGACCACAAATTTTAATGAAAGAAAAACTACTGAGAAATAGGAGTTAGGGCCTTGATTTCATAGCTCTGCATGTGTTCCTTCACTCCCTTTCCCCTTTGACAGAAAACTCTGCTGTGTGGTCCTTTTTGTACGAGTATGAGCAAAAGACATTTCTGGCACCACAGACTCACTGGCTGCTCCTCAGCACTCCCAGGCCTTGGGCAGATGCTCAGTACAACATGTAGATGTGACTTCAGACACTGGAGGTGCCTCTGCCTCTTGGTGCCTTAGACAGTACTGCATCAAATCAGTTTCCATGGGATGTGGCCCTCCTGTCACCTGGCATGCATGGTGGGCACAGGCTACACTCAAAGAAACACACTCATTCCTAGTCATCTTTCAAATTCAGCCAACAGCCTCCTCCTAGCCTTCCTGCACTAGGTGTCCCACAGCCCTTTTTTAGGAGGCTAGCTGTGACCCCAGCAGCCAGATTGGTAGCCCTAGGCTGTCAACAGGCTTGGTGGGGGTTGGGGTTTGCCCTGGTTGCTTTTATGTGTGTGGTGTGGATTGTTGCCGAGCTCTAAGCTGTGATAGGTCACCTCCACTGGCAGATGGCACCTAAGGGGAAGCTGAGAGCTGGGCATAGGTCAGCCTCACGCTTTGGTAAGCCCAGGGTTTGAGGAGCGCCCTGGGTAAGGAGTGCACACAGCCCTTGAGGGCTGCCTGGGATAGTCTACGCAGTAACTGCTACCGGATGTCCAGCTCATGGCTGCTGGGGACACCAAAACAAGCAGCTACACAGCTTCAAAGGGAGAAGTCCCTGAATGTCAGCAGGAGGGCTTGAGCTAAGGTGGAAGTGTGACAGTGGGGATGGCTTCTGTGGGTGGTGCAGTGGCTCTGAGACATGTGCATTGATGGGTCTGCTCAGTGAGGGAGGAATACTACTGGCCTGGGAAAGCGGCAGAAGCCAGGAGGTGGGGAGGATGGACAAAACAAAACCAAATCAAACCAAACAACAAACACTAATCCAGAATGAAAATTCTGAGCTACTGTTCTGTTATGAGCCTTTTTTTAAGCCTTATGTTTAGATGCTTCTCATTTTCCACATTCTCTATATTGAGGAAAGCTAGGAAATTACTTTTTTAAGGATGAATGGAAAGGTAGGAGTGGACATGAACATCTGTGTTCCTGTCACTGCAGTAGTCTTTTGGTAGAAAACACAAATCTTTCAAATGCTATTAAATTACAAGGGCTAATGGGATAAATATCCCGTTCTGATTAAGAATGAAACAATCACTACTGTATTTGAAGTGTCAGTTGTACCTGTCTTTCTCAGTGAAGGCAACGGCTTTATAAAGTTCTAAGCTTTGATCCTTGCTTTATAAAAATAATGACCTGACTTAGTGAAATTCTGCTTCCTTCTGGGTTGTTTCAAGGGATTATCCTCCAGCTGGAAACTGCCAGAGCCCAAGGACATTCCTCACACATTCTCTTTCTCTCTAACATCTGTGATCTGCCAGGAAAGAGTAGTATGCAGCACCATCTCTATCGTCGTTGTGGCTAGGCTTTGTGAACGAAGATCCAGGGAGGGCTCCATCCACGCNCTCTATACTAATTAGTAAACCCTCAATAACCTAGCAGCATCCTGCCTTGCTTATATTAATTCCTTCATGGAGATGCCTAGCCAAACTGAATTTGCAGTCTGCTAAAGGACTCCTTGGAAAGTATGAAGGTTAAATGTTTTCTTCATCCTACAACAGTTTTGCTCTGCCAGAGAACGTGAATCTGGCACAGAGTCAGAAACCTAATAAATCATAACCAGGTTTGAGAGCACATAAAAAAACACAGTGCCTTTAACTTCCTGATGTTGCCTCTCTATCCATACTAACCAAAGCTGCTCAGCCAATTGTTTGAATCCCCATTTGAGCTGCATTTTGTTGGTGTCCAAATATTTGCTTCCTTATATGAAAGATGCAAATGTTGACTTCCTTTGTCTTGGTGCCACAATATCAGCATATAGTACATCACAATGTAAGAATCTTTCTCACAGACTCACTCTTAGTCATGGGCTCAGTTAATCACATTGTAGAAATTTGCCCAGTTTAGACTGTAGATATATCTGCCATAAATACTTGCAGAGCAGCACGAAGCCAACATAATATTGTTTCAAATACATTTTTAATCTGAAAAATGTACTTTTCATTGAAAGATTGAGAAACAGTGAATTCTTGGACCTCAGTAAATATAATGAGTAAAGTATGTATTACTAATTATATTGGAGTATTTATTACAGTGCAACTGCTGAAAGTCTTGAGAAAACTAAAAAACACCACAAAGACAGAATTTTAAATAATTTCTAGTAAATAATCATGGAAAAAAAGCCCCTTAAACCAAAACATCTCTTGCTGTTTAGAGGCAGATAATCCATTCTTAGTCCAGTGCACAAATTTGATTTACAGTGCATTTCAAAATATTTATCTTTTTCTTAGGCTTTCATCACTGCCTAAGCCAATAACCTCCTGTGTTTGAAAATGTCTGGGCAGTAATTTTGATTGTTTGCAAAGCTATTTTGGAAAACAGTGAGCTTTATGGCATTTTGTAGATTTGAGGAATGCAATTACCAACATTGTATACATAATCCAAGTGACCTTCTGGCTTCAGAAGCTCAAAACCACAGAAAAAAAAGTTTAACAACAGCAAAGTGTTTGTTTAATTTCTCTCCTGTAGTTGGTCAGTCCTAGGAGGATTACATTATTGCCAGTTTGGCAAAAATATGATTAATTTAACAATTCCATATAAGTACATAACAATGTTGAAGTAAACATACAAAGAAGAGTATCATTTTTCTGGGAGGATACTCTGACCCATTTTTATATGTATTTGATGAAGGACTATGCTGATATGATGATATCTAGGTGCTCCTGTGATTCATCTAAAATTATTAACAAATAGTTGGAAAGCTTATTTACTTTTATAGTTTTCTGAAAGCTTAACAAAAAGGAGTAAACTCCTTATCTAATATGTGAATGTGTTAGATAAAGAACCAAGTTTCCTTCAGTGCTATTAGTTACAAACTCACAGAGATCTTTCCCAAATTATTTTGTCTCCTTTTTCTTATGCTTAAGATTCTTTTGCAATCTACCATGTGATTACAGAATGACTATACTTTTCTTATAGGCAGCTGTTGAAAAAGACACAGGGGTAAGGGGATTAGAAGAATGTTTTGGGGACAAAAAAGAGCACCAGCAGGATTTCTGCAATTGCAGTTTATTGACAGTAGAAAAGTTTAAAATCCACAGAATATCTTCCTTCAGCCCCTATTTCTTTCCTTCTTGACTGATTCTACTCTTAGCTCACTCTGTTCTTTAGTGGCATTTGATACATTTTACAGGAATCAGTTAATGCTTCAGAAAATTAACTAGAGTTCTCAAGACTGTGTGTAAATGAGCATAACCAGGCACCAAGGTATTTATTCACTGATGACCATGTAAACATTGTATCCATGTTACACACAATCTTTGGGAATGTCCATCTATACCTTATACTACCATGTCAGAGGTGTATTTTTCTGTTAAAGTGGAATTTTTTTTGAAAAGTAGCTTGGGAATGCTTTTGTGCAAGAAGTTACCTGTCACTCTTGCTGAAAACTGGCCACTAGCAGTCCTATTTAAACGTTAAAATTTATAAGCATTTTATTCCATTGCTACCTGGTCCCAAGTATTAAATAATGTAAGTAGCATGTAACGACATTTATTTTAGCATTCTCCTCTCTTCAGACTAGTCAAAGTTTCATGGTGATTAGCAAGAACCAATACAGTGATAAACAAGGTGCATGTAACCCTGCTTTCTGGTTAATGTGAAATGCATAGTTTTTTGACGAATATTTAAGAGAACTATTTTGTCACAGAATGAGCTGATTCTAAAATAATCCTTTACCTCGTTTTGGGTTTTGTGCCACAAGATGCATCCTTTGCTACTCAAATTCATAAAATTAGTTCAGACTGGGTCACACACTTGACTGCCTGTTCCTATGTCTGGACAAGTTTTTCCTCTCTACTTCCAAGTTCAACTCTGGATCATCCCCAATGAGTTTTTCATTGTCACTCATCCTCCAGCTAGGCATTGGAAACACAGAAAGGTTTGAAAGAATTTGGAATTCCGTGGACTTATTTTCTGAGAGGGGAAGCCATTAGTCCTAAGTAACCCCAGGCTCTTGCTAAAAGTAACAGTAGCAACTGTCAGGCTGGAAAGTGGGTTGGTCCACAGATCTTACAGTTTCTCTCCTCTTACAGTAGCCACCTTTAGGTGGCTGTCCCCCTTGTAAGGCTCCTATAAAAGGATGTTAAGGAGGGTTGTTAATAGGCTCTTTGATGCTTCGTTTGTGGTTTGCGTTTCTGGAATTGTTGCTTGAGTAATTCTGTCTGAAGAAAAGCTAAACCTCTTCATGGTGTTCCTGGAATTGAATTGAATTGACGCTGGAGCATACAATTCCAGTGCATGGAAAGTTGCTCCCAACTATTTTGGGGACATCCTTGTGCTGCTCTCATGAATTGATTTCTTGAAGTGACAAAGTGGTCCATAGGGATATTTGGATTTCCCAAGGGATGCCTGGAGGTGCGAAGAGCAGCAAATCCATGTTGCACATGGGGGTTTGTATAGAGCAAGTGACCACAGTTAGTCAATTTTAGTCATACTATATTACACAAAGTTGCATAATGGCAAACAAGACATATAGGTAGATCCCTGACTGGCCATGATGTCAGAGAGTCTTATAACCTATTATATATATATATATATGAATTTTAACAATCTCTTACCCTGTAGGGCATTCAATAAAGGGTTAAGATATAGGGAATGGTTGATGTTTCTAACCCTTTTTGAAGGTTAGAAGAAAAATATCTTTGTCACTGATGGAGAGTAACACTTATTCCCTAAGTAAGTTAATTGTTTCTTAGATCTCTGCTTAGAACAAAGAGGTCATAAAACAGATCTGGTCTGATATCCCTTAGTATTGGGAAATTGCTGCTAAGACTGCCAGCAGTCAGAAGACCTTTCACAGTGCTGATTGTGCCCAAGCATCTGGAATCAACAACTCCTTTGGGACTACAGTGATTTGAGCTGAGATGGCCTTGGTTTTCAGCTAGTAAGTGCAGTTTTGCAGTTGTTGCTTTGCAGGGTGGCAAGGGAGGTCACCTCACTGCTGTGAGAGGCAATGAGTATTTCGTAACTGGTAATTTGGTGAAAATGTACCTTTCAGAGATTGTAGCTCATACAGACATGAGCAGGGTAAGAATAAGCACAGATTTGATTTCTTGACCTGAATAACTAGGTATGACAATTCATGCCTGTTTTTGTAAGATTTAGTGTCAAACTGAGTGTGTCTTTCATTTGAAATCAAACATTGCTCTGGCCTGTGTGCACATTAAGATGCAATTCAAACAGTCATCACCGAGCTTTGTTATAGTCCCGGAGAATTAGATCCCGCACTCACATAATAAGCTATTCTGAACCCTGTTAGCAGGGTCTGCTTTCATATAGATACTACTTTCTTTTGAACAGCTGGTAATAAATTGAAACAGTAGCAGCTTGAATGTTGCTAGATTTAATTTCAGTTACTGGATTCTTTGTAGGCAAAAAATTATAGATCCTTTAAGCCCAATTTGTGAAAAGAATCTGAGAAGTATTTAAAGGTGCTGGCTTGCTGAGTAGCTAGTCACTTGAAGAGCAGGACATTAAAAAAGAGAAAATCTAGTAATCTTAACAACAGACATTACTACCAACATTGCTGTGTTGGTTAGAAAAAAGAAATTTGTCTTCTCTGTATCTCAGGAAATCTTAGGCCAAAGTCAGTAAAGTGTGATTCCCTTGCTCTCCCATTTATATGTTCATTTGCCTCCCTACTAATATGAAGCCAATAAAATTCAGTATTTTATTTAGTAAATATATAATGTACTATTGAACTTTATCTTAATCTAAAAGCAGTAGAAGAAGCTGAGGTACTTGCTCTTTTGCCAAAATTTGTGATCTCTAGAAAAAAAAAATTAAACACTTAGTTCTAATCAGACTCTCTGTGTCCAAGTGTGGTTTCACAATGGCAGTATTTAAAACCCACAGTTAGAATGTGTATTTATCCCATCTAATGCTAGTACTTATCACCATGTATCTGTCACTTGCTATGTGATGTTGAAACAGACAGATATTTTATGAAAAGTTGAAGCTTAGCATAAGATAAGCTCAGGAGAAACACAGCTCAGAGTGTGTTCAAAATATAAGCCTTCTAAGATTTGCCAAGCAAGGCAGAACTATGATTTTAAAAAAAAAAAAAAAAAAAAAAAAAGGCAAAACCAGACCCAACCTTCATTTTTAAGTACTACTTTATCTCCACTTTACTTTCTTTGGTTCCACCAGTGCTTTTGCATCAGCCACACATTACAGCTTGAGACTGGAAGGTTAAATGGAAAGTTTAAATTTTAAATACCCATTTTCTAGGTGTCTTATCACTTCAAGTACCACATATAAACTGATTTTTTTTTTCAACATTATTTGTCTATTTCTTTATTTTTTAAATCTAACTGGTAGATTATATGATAAAACATCCACAAAGGAGCTCAGAGAGACAATGACAGCAGGAAGAGGCAAAATAATATCTATCCCTCCAAGCCTTTCACAGGAGCCAGCAGCTCGCTAAACGCCCATGGCAGGGAGGAATCCAAATCAAGGACTTCTGAGGAATGACCACCTTGTTCAGTCCCTTCATCAAAAATGAAGTAGAATGGGAGGACCAGAACTGTGTAAGGAGAATTCTCACTGTGTGGTTAAGCTTGATATAACTTTCTACGTTCAGAGATGGCAGACAGAAAAACAAGACTTCCCTGGATTATTCCTGATGTAGTGGAAACTTGCACTCTTAATAAGATTCTGCTGAACTGTAATTCTCTAATATTAGTTTTAAATGGAGATACTTTTTCATTTCAGAGATATGGAAATTAGACAAAGGTATGTTTTCATCATCTATCTGATAAAAAGGTGGCTTGCTTGCAAGATGAGATCTATTTGAGTATGGTTCCTGGGTATAGATTAATCTGACCTCTACATAAACACCTACATGTCTACCTAGTGTTCTACTCATGATGCAGACTTCTGTAACATACTACCCTGTGTTATAAACCAAAAAACATTTTTGGGCTGAACATCTGTAAATGATCTGTCTACGATTTATTTTACAACTGTTCTCCCTAAGTTAAAGCAGTAGCATTGATGATGTTGCCATTACATTCAGAACTAGTCACCTGGATTTTTATATATTTGTTTACTATTTTTCCTTCCTATGCCTTAAGGAAGGGAGACACCCCACTGTCAAACATATGTATATATATAGGTTTTGAGGAATGAGAGCAAACAAAATATGAGTCCAGTACAATACTATTAGCCAGATGTTTATGCTATGAAGTGACAACTGCAGATAAAATGCAGTCCTGTGATTAAAACCAATTGTCAAAGCATGCAAAATTGAGCAATGAAGAGCCATGTCTTAATCAAGGATGCTTTGTATCTAAGTTTTTATCTGTCTTTTGATGTAAAGGTGAAGTTCAAAATATAGCAATACCAAATGACTTTTAAACTCTGTGCACATTAAAAAGCAATCTGATGGCTCTTCATTTTTGAAATGTAATCAATGCACACTATTTTTATTTAGCTCTTTACTAAAACTGTTCAGTACTCCAGTTAACCAACCTCAATCATTTTGTCAGTGGAAAAAGAATGTCGGCACCTAGAATGGCCAAGAACATTCCTTCCTCAAATGACCTTAATGGTCTCCTACATATCCCCAGTCTGAACAAACAACACTGTAGAGATTCTCTGTTCCTCTTTAAACAGTTTTGACTTATCTCTTATCTTTCTTTGCCTGGCTACAGTATCTCAGAGTAAGTTAATGGATAGAAAATGACTAGTTCAATTAAGTTCTATTGATATTCAAAATAAGGGCTCTATAACAAGGAGTGCTTTTTTCAGTATCTCACTAAAGGCTAGACTGCAAGGAGTGTTTCATTGTCTATCACAGCCTGGTACAAATGAAATGTGTTCTTTGACTATACTGGTGTATTTTTGATCGTATACAAACATTCTAGCTATTTGAGGCTTTGACTAGTAGAGAAAACAATACTTCGCAACTGTCAATGAAATTATAATAACTCAGGAAGGGTCTTTGTAATTAAACTGCTTTTGAAGTTCTGTGAAGTTCAGTTATATAAAAATACTGGTTTTGAACATACCTGCATTAAGCATGCACCAGGTTGCACAGATTTTTTTCAGTGATTATACAAAATTTGAACTGTAAATAGACTAGGAAGAAAGAGTTTATCACTTGATTTAATATTTCTGTTCAAAGTCTGGATCCAGACCATATTATATGCTTCAAATCAATCTTCACTTTTTAAATAGGTCTACCTTTCAGTTTGACTCTTACTGTCATCTCTGAGATGATTAGATAATCATGTTCCTTTAGTAAGAGGAAAGGGAAGAAAAATTAATAACAAACTTTTTTTATTATTAAGTTCAGAGACCTTAAGGGTAAGGGCAAAAATGTTTAACTATTCCTTGGGAAGATGCTGTTCTGTGTAAGCCACTGGAGATAACTGAAGGTATGACAAGGTTTCCGTATTCTGCTTCTTTTATAAATTGAGAACGTAAAGTAAGAAAGGAAGGAGTAGGAGTGGAAATAGTTGTACAAGAGTAATAGATGATTGCCTACACTTCCTCCGCCGTTTTGTAAGCCTGTCTTGTTCCACTCAATTGCACCTTGTGGTCTGTATCTAATCTTTGATAAGCAGAGTCCTGGGGCTAGGAAGTTAGCAAAACATTCACTCTTGCTTCAGGTGTTATAGTCACTGTGTTCCACCAATTGGAAAAAGCCTCCTAATTTTTAGGAAAACCTGGAAAAAAAATACCTGGTCTTCCTTTTCAGGAAGACGCCGGAAGACCTGAAAGATCTTGGTTACAAATGCACCTTAATGAAAGTCTCCCCCAAATTTGGGTTGGAAAGACCCAAAAGATTATGAACAAACATCTGTAAGAAGGACATTCCAGCTCATCCAGCAACACGACTATCCTTTATGTTTTGTTCCTCCTATAATTCTGGGACTTTGATGGGACAAAAGCTATTTACATTATGCAAGCTATGGGGCTAGACCAATATGAATTCTTTCCAAACTCCTAGGACTCACATTGGATAAATTTTTTGAAAAAGCAAGAATACAAATGATCATGCTCTAGCTTGAGTGAATGAATATAGTTCTACGTCACAAACTATTACAAAGTATTATCAGACTTTCTTTCCTTAGACAGGATTTTGCTCTGCTACTTGAGACACAGAATAATAGAATCACAGAATCATTTACTTTGGAAGGGACTGTTAGAGGTCTTCTTGTCAGGTCTTGCAATAAGTAGAGATACCTTTGACTAAATTAGATTGCTCATAGCCCCTCCAGTCTGACCTTGAATATTTCCAGGGATGAGGCATCTACCACCTTTCTTGGCAACATGTTCCGATGTTTCACTACCCTCATTATAAAAATTTCCTTCCTTACACCTAGTCTGAATCTACCTTACTTTGTTTTAAAACCATTACCCCCTTGTCTTGTTGCTACAGACTCTGCTAAAAGGTCTGTCTCCATCTTTCTTATAAGCCCCCCTTAAGCTATTATTTTAGTGTGCAAAGCTGTTCTATGTAGCTCTTCATGCTGTGAGGAATTATCTGACTTTGAATTACTCTGCATAGTGCAGCAATACAGAGTGCAGTGTGAAGTTGATGCTCAGAGAGATGCTAATTTCCTCTTCATTTCAGTATCTTCTGCTGCTCTCTTTGGCAGCTATGATAGCAATTACTTCAGCCAATGGATGACAATGAGGAATTTATTTCCTTTCTGCTAATCACTCATGAAATTGCAACCTCAGGATACGTCCATTAAAATATGCTACTGAGGTTACATTCTTGAATTTCTGACTATATTTGCTACACAGTAAGTGGAAAGAGTTTTGAAGAAGCTGAGAATCCTCTCCTGACAACACATTTGGACAAAACCTAAAATAGTTATACAAAATCTTAAATGTCATGGAATGTTATTTTTCTTAATTTAAACAATTTTAATGGGATCTTTCCATATATTGCATTATATGTCATCAGGCACAGTCTGAAAATCACTTGGGGTCTCCTGTGGCCCATGGTGTGATAACTGTGACGACAGCAGAGGGAGCATTAAACTCATTGCCCACGGGAAAGTGTGGGGGGTGAAACCCATGTTCCTATAATCTTTGTATGGGTAGGATGAGCTCATTAGCCTTCTGGCAGTCATCCTAGGAGAGGGACAACTCTGATTCCAAACCCGGGCAGATGGAACTCGTTTAGCCCTGGAAGGCCTTCCATCTAAGAGAAGGACACTCTAATAAAACCTCCGTCCTAAGGACTTCGCTGCCAGTGTCCAAGCTTGCTAGGCCCTGGCAGATGAACCTTAGGACTAAAGGGTGGGTCCAGCTCTGCACATGCTGTGTTTCATCTAAAAAAAATCCATTGCGCAGGCCTGAGGGTGTTATCTGCTATCCTCTTTTTATCAGCGCGCTTGTAAAAGGCGCTGATGAGGAGCATGGATGGAGCCCTCCCTGGATCTTCGTTCACGAAGCCTAGCCATACAATTATATGCCATTCTCAGCACTTGCAAAATATTTCCATATTATAGTTAAAATGTCTCTTTTTGCTGGCATGAAACAGGATTAAAGATCTCTGCACAGTATATCTGTACAAACACAATGGATCTGCTTTTTGAAAGCCAATTTATGTGTAATATGGAACTTGTAATGGATTTTTCTGGAAATACAAAAAAAATTTCATTGTTGTGTGCCCAGAAAGTCAAATCTAACTCAGGTCTTCAAAAGATGACAAATTGGATACTGTCAAATACAAAATATCAACGTATGCCATTTAAATGCTATCATGCTAAATGCCATACTCTAGCATATGCTAAAAGGCTTCTGAATATATGATAATAACTTCTGAGCAATTAAGAGGCATTCTAAATAGTAAATAATCTCACAAACCTTGGAACAATTTTGCCATTATGTACAGTCTGAAAGAATTTTTTTATCTTCATCTAAATCATAACAATGATATTCATCCAGAAAAAGTAATTTATGTCCATTTTATGTATCAAGTTGATCCTCTTGACCAAGGGTATGGGGACTTGATTTATTTTACTGCCTGTTGTGATTGTGGTAATTAGGATTTATATTAATTTGGACTCAGCAAGAAACTTCTCAGAATCTTCAGTGTTACTACTAGCAGGCATAGTAACAGAACCAAAGATACACTTCACTTTCAGTTTTTAGGGAGAAATTTTTTTTTATTAAGGGCAGCCTGGAATTTAATATTAGGAAACTTTCTTTTCCCCAGATATAGTACAAAAAACAAAGCAAGGATGGTATGAAGTGTCAAGCAAGTATAACATTGTAGGAGAAGAAACCAATTGGTTTTAAGTTTAATCCATGTAGAAAAACCACAATTGTCTGTGAAGAGGAGAAAAATCAAAAGTTAATTGTTCAGTGTTTTGCAATGATTTTGGAATACGTGTGGCCTGAAGTCCTGCAGTCAAACCATTATCAACTGAAGGCAGTTTATAACAAAGAAAAAGCTAAAAAAAAACCCACCCCAAACCAAAAAACTTTTTTGGACCTTCTATTTATTTGTTAATTTGTGTAATAGATTTCTTTACATTTTATGGTCCACAAAAAAGGAACATACTTTCTGTCCTGAGAAATAAGCTTTACTGCAACTGCTGAGTTCATTCTCTGTAACATTACTTTTGTCTAAGAAGTTCTACATTTTAGAAAGTTTTAAGACTTTTTTTGTGAATCCTTGGAAAAGAAACAGGCTTCCAAGTAGTATTTCCTTATCATAAGCTAATTTAATCATGCCTAACCAGAGTGACTGTGATAACAGCAAAACTGTACAGAATTCTTGACTGTTGTTAACAAAACTCAACGTGTTTAAATAGGTTCTTATTGCAATATGTAGTAAATTTGCATATAGGGCCAAATATACCTCTATTTGCTGGGCTACCTCTGCATGCTGATTTATATACTTCTGTATGACTGATGATGAAATAACAAGAAATTCGATGTCTAAATTTTACCATATTTACTGCACTTTAAAAAAATTATGCTAAGTAAATAAATTTAGTAATTTCCTGATGGTTTCTTTTGTGGAAGTCACCACAAAGGTATCTAATCATTCTTATATACTAGTCAGATATGAGTCATATTTTCAGAACATTTTTAGCAGGTTAAAACGCTCCATATTTCACAATTTAAGGGGTTGGAATTAAATCTTGCAATTCAATGCTATAAACCATTTTGAGTGCCCAGCTTCAGATTATTTTTCTTCTCTTCCCCCTTCATGTACTTGGCATTGTATAACACTAACTAAAATTAAAAATAAAGTGTAATGCAGGGACAGGTCCAGAGAAAAATGCTCCAGTTTATCACTTATCAGTCTTGATAATGAAACCAGACTCTCATCTCTGTTGTTCGGACTTCGTTCAAATTTTTCTTTCTGCTCTTTGGCCAAATGGAGGACTAGCAGAAGACAGCCTTTTGTACTGCATTTGCAGCCTTAATTCACTCTCCAAGTCTAAAACATACAGAATGGGGCAGAGGTCACTGAAGAAAAATTTTTTTGTGATCATTAAAGTATGCAACATAACATCATGGACAGATGAGGGAAGTGAGGGAGTGTTGCAGACTCATAGGGAGTGTCCTGAGGTTCAGGCTCTCCCTGATGAAATGCTGTACTTCCCTCAGTTTTAGAAATTGACACGCTCACAGGAAAGGAATGCATTTGTGTTTGGTCTCTTAGACTGAAATCAACATTTACACAAGAAAATGTTAGACAAGTAAGTAAATAGCTACTTACCCAACCTCAGTATTAACTCAGTGTCAACTCCACAGTTACAAGGTTAACTTAGGTGAACCCCTGAAGGATTGTTTTCTTCTTTCATCTGGTGAGGATTTCATACTTCAAATCAAGACTAAGATTCTATCCTATTGCAAAGATCTGTCTTGGGTATAAAATGAGAAATGTAATCCTGAACTTTTCCTGACATTTTCTTCAGATTCACCCCCCTCTTAATAATACAAGCGCATACAGAATTTAATGCTAGGCTTCACACTTCTGGTGGATGTTCACAACTCCTGTGTGCCTTAAACTAGAAGGACCATTGGGCAAGGCTCAGACTCCCAACAGTAACCAGAAATTTTTAATGACTGCTTTGCTGCTGCTGAAATATATATGAACTGTTAACCTGTTGTGAGTGGAATGTCAGATTGGTGGTTTGGGATTTGGCTTTTAAGTGCACATGCAATTGCTTTATGCACTGAAATCTACTTTTCATATAGGCAAACTGAAAATTCCAAAAGCATGCAAACACTATTGCTGCCTCTTACCTGAAACTAGGCAGGTTGGTCATAAGTAACTTTCTGGAGAGTTAACATTTTGCAGTGAATATATTTTCAAAAAGGGTGTAAAGGAGGACCCTGGAAACTACCGACCTGTCAGCCTCACCTCTGTGCCTGGGAAAATCATGGAGCAGATTCTCCTAGAAGTTCTGCTAAGGCACATGGAGGAGAGGGAGGTGATCAGAGACAGTCAGCATGGCTTCACTAAGGGCAGATCCTGTCTGACAAACCTAGTGGCTTTCTACAGTACTGTGACTACCTCAGTGGACAAGGGACAACCTGTGGATATGATCTATCTGGACTTCTGCAAGGCCTTTGACACGGTCTCCCACAAGATTCTACTGGCCAAGTTAGAGAGCTATGGATTTGATGGGTGGACTCTTCAGTGGATAAGGAACTGGCTGGCTGACCGCATCCAGAGGGTAGTGGTTAATGGCTCGAAGTCCAGCTGGAGATCAGTGACAAGTGGTGTCCCTCAGGGCTCTGTGCTGGGGCCTGTACTGTTTAATATTTTTATAAA
>VWZO01008108.1:0-24303 GCA_013396975.1 Bucco capensis
CCCCTGGTGAGCACGGAGGCAGGGGACGACCCGTGTCAGAAAACAGCAACCCGCACCCCTGCCCGTGTGGTGCCCGCCCGGCGCGGAGGCGCGCAGGCTGGAGCGGAGCGGAGCCGAGGCAGCAGCAGGGTCGGCCCCAGGCTGGAAGTGTGCACACCCCACCAGGGTCCNGGCTCTTAAAGGGGCCTTCGCCAGGGTTTGTCCTTTCAAACCAGGACATTCTGAAAGACTGACTGGGCAGAAGAATCCTCAGCATGGGCCACTAGAAGAAACCCACATTATCCTGCAGATTTTTGTAGTGCGCAAGATAGAAAGAAGAGCAATCAGTGCCAAGCACTGACTTTGGCAGCAAGCTGCTCAGTTCAGCCAAAGACCAACAATTCGCCTCTCTCAGCTTTGTTTGTGGAGCCTGGAATGACAGCCTAGCTGGACATCCTGTATTCACTCCAAAAAGCTTATGCTGACTAAGAATCACAAGGGGTGAGTGTCTGAAACCACAGAATAGGCATGCGTGCAAAGGAAAGATATGGCAGGTATAGTACATATGTTATTAAGTAATAAATAAATAATGAATAGATGTATCACTTCTTGTAGCTGTATTAGGAAGCCACTAGATTATAGCTGATTTTTTGCAAGGTTTTTGTTTCCTAAACTTTTTTTAAAACAAGAAACTTTTATCCAAAATTCAGATGTGAAACACTAATGCAGTGTTGTTAATCAGATATAGAGATTCCAGCAACAGAATATGTAAAAAGATATTGCTCTCTGATTTTTTAATAGGGCAAAACACAAGGCAGAAACACCTGAAAAGCTGCTATCATCTGCCTTCTTAGATAACTTCAAGGTAAGCCCTGAAGGAGCATTTTCATCTCTACTGTATTTTTGGGTTACTGGATGGAGATGTCTGAAAGGTCCATGTGGGCATCTCTCCTGCTGTTATTAAGTTAGATGATGTTTTATTCTTTTATACAGCATCAAGCGTAACTGCTTGTATATATTACTTTCCACTGTACATTCCAGCTAAGATGCATTCAGGAACATAATTCGGCCTTAAGGTTGGTATTTGCAGTACATGTCTACCTTATGAGCATGAATCACACAAAATTATTGTTGAGTTCATCACTTTGATGGTAAGAAATACATTCCAAATACACTTTTAAACCACAAAGTGATTTTAAGTTCATTTCCAATTTTAACACAGTCATGAAGTACACTGTAGTCTTTGGCTCATAAACAATACAGAGTTCAGGTCATTCATAGAAGAGATTCCCTCAGCATCAGTGAGGTCACCTTCCTGAGAAAATACTGCAGCTTAATACTTTGTTACACGAAGGACTCATGTTTCAAGAGTCAGTTGAATCCCTTTTGTCTTACTGTTTCAATAATCACAAGCTGTGAAAAACCAACAGAAAAAACTCTCAAACCAACACACACAAAAACCGACCAAGCAGACAAAAAACTCCAAATCAACTAATCAAAACCAATCCAAAAACAGATTCTGGAAATAATCACATAAAAACGAGTATCAACTGGTAGTTCACTAATGGCTAATAAGTATTCACTAGTATTTACTTGTAACATACACAATATGGGATACTAACACACATTCAGAATCCACACACAAAAAGCACACTAGCAGTACTAATTGTTCTACAAGCTACAAAACAAACTATGAGGCATAAATAAGTTCTGTTTATGACTCCCATCCAAATCTTAGTGAGGGTAGAGGAGATGAATAGTGATAAATTCAGTTTCCTGCAAACTGGCACGCATACCACATTGCCTCTCACATCCTGACAGATGCAGCTTGCTGCTCCTAGGTGCTTTGTAGCTGTACTGATTACTGTGGTTCAGTAAAGTTCAGCAACAGCTGAAGGAAAACACGTTTTTTCATAAAAACTGAATAGCCAAAAAAAACCCCCCAAACAAATTAAAAAAAAAAACCACCCAGGGCCCAAGGAGGATTTTATTTTCAAACTGGAGAGTTTCTTTCTCCACAGAAACAGGGGTATTTTCACTTACAATACTGACCTGCATCCTGAGCACAACCAGTATTTAAAATCATAATCATAGAATGGTTTGGGTTGGAAGGGACCTCTGGAGGTCATCTAGTCCAACCCAGCTGCAGTGGGAAGGGACATCCCCAACTACATCAGGTTGCTCAGAGCCCTGTCAAGTCTCACCTTGAATACCTTCAGGGATGGGGCCTCAACTACCTGCCTGAGCAACCTGTTCCAGTATTCCACCACCCTTGTGGTAAGGAACTTTTTCCTAATATCCAGTCTAAATCTACTCTTCTCCAATTTAAAACCATTGCCCCTTGTCCTTTCACTACAGGCCTCTGTAAACAGGCCCTCTCCAACCTTCCTGTAAGTTCCCTTTGGATACTGGAAGGTCACTAGTAGGATACAAGAATATGTTTTATCTTCTGGCCTTCAAGACTTAAGGAGCAGAGCAGCATCACAGAGCGGCACCCCAGAGCCAAAGGCCCCCACTGCCCGATTTAAATGAAGACACGGGGGACTTCCAGCATCCCTTGGCTCCTGTGTGTGTCACTGGCCACGCCTTTGCACTGGGGAAGGCCAAAGCAAACTCATCGCTGGTCGCTAACCCAAACCACTCTTCCTCCTCACATAAGCGGCACCTCTGCCTTAAGGGCAGGTGGTCTCGGCATGCCTCGGAGGCATGGCCACGGGTACATCTGAAGTGCACACAGAATACACACCTGTAGCTCAGCATTAGGTACACGAACACTGTCCTCGCACGGTGCCGCGGACGCACCGTCCTCCCTCCCCGCACGCCACCTCCTCTCTCACAGCATTCGCCCCGCGGCGGGACCCGGCCCAGCCGCGAACCTCCTCCTCTACCACCTGCCACGGCAGGGTCCCGGCTGGGGGGTACACTACCACTGCCGGGCCAAGGAAGTGCTGGCGGGCGAGGAGCACGCTGGGGAACGACCGCGGTGAGTTACCGACCTGCTCCGCCCCCGCTGCGGGCTCCCGTGGTTCGCTCCCGGCGGAGCCCTGCGTGGCTCCCATAGTAACATCGCAAAGCCCGCTGGCCGCCGCCGCCCGTGGCCCCTGGCGCTAGCGGTCAAATCCGCCAGCCTTGGGCACGCTTCTTCCCCGCCCTCGGCCCCGCCGCCCAGGAAGGGCCGGAGAAAACCGGTCGTGCCTCTGGCCAGCGGGCGCGGCGAGCGACTGCCCCGGAGGCCCGAGCGGCGCGGGGGCTGCCGGAGCCCGCCGGGGACAAAGCCGGCAGTGAGAAGCCCGCCACAGAGTGACTTTGTACTGCTGCCGGGGCCCAGCCGCCCTCCGCTGCCAGCCAATCAGCCTTTGAACGCCCCGGGGAGGCAAAGAAACATTTTCATTCTCCCTGGGAAGAAAAGAATTGTTATTCTCCATTTACAAGCATATTTCTTGTATTCGTGCCCTTGGCACTGGTCGATAGGTGATGCCTGTCACAGGGTAAATGGGAGGGACTGGTCCCGTGGTCCAAGCCCGGATAGCCTTTCTGACATGAAGCTGTCAGGCAGTATCCAAAGCCCCTTTTTTGTCAAACAGAAACACACCACTCATTTCTACCTTTTCTGTTTGTATGTTTTTCAGAGGAAAGTTCCTCCCATACTTAAGGGCTTCCCGATGTCCACAGCCTTGGATGGGTTTCCTTTGCACCACCTAACAACCCTTCCACATCAGTCTTAAAAGTCAACATTGCTGCGGTTAATACAGAAGCTGAATTTCCTGGGTCTGAGGCTGGCAGTTAGGTATTTTAAAAGAGTATGTCCTTAGGCAACAGTATTCTCAAGAGCTTGCAGAAATGACTGGTCACTAAAAGCACTACAGAGAGGACGCGCAGTTCAACTACACCTGTAGTCAGAAATAAAGGTTTCTTTCCCAGTGCTACTGTCTTCCTGAAGTTATATTATTTTGGATGGATGAGTCAATATTTGAATCAACTCTTCGACGGAAGAAATTAAGGAGGACAAACTAAGGAAAGAGCTTTCTTAAGCCAGTGCTCACCTTTTTCTTTTATACAAAAGACTGAAAACAGCATGTTACTTTATATAGCCTACTCTCAAATTTGGAGAGAAAAAGATAGAAAAATGCCAAAGCATGAACTCAGCTCTTTTATCTAGTCCCCCCTCTCAGTTTTACGAGTGATTATACAATCTTTTATTGCAACACTAGCAATCTGGTACAGGACCAAAGTCAAGACCACTTGGACAAACAAAACACAGGGACCCAGGTTCCTCCTCCTTCTGTGACTGCATCTGGCAGCAAGAATTTCTGCATGAGACAGCAGGGCAAGGCAGAATAGCTACCACTCTCTGCATCACTGAGTGCCTCTGCATATCTCTGCAACTGGGAGGCAGCCTTCCAAAGACCTAGTACTGGCTATGAATACCACTATTGTAGCAACTGAATGAAAAATCACGCAGAGTCTCCGGCCTATGTTGCAGCAAGAAGATCAGACTTATTATTGAGTTACCAGCCTTATACTTTTCTACATCAAGTTGGAAGAATACAAGAAAAACAGTCTTGTGCACCTGCAAGGTCGAGCTACTACAAAACTAGTCAGAAATACAGCCTGTTTATTAAATTCCTTTCTGTTTTTCAACCTTCACTGGATTCGTTCTCACAGCACTCAAGGTCTCTCTCAAACACCTGTCCAAAACACTCTTCTTCACAAGAACACTTACTTGAAAAACATTCTACTGTTCTTAAACATATCATTTATTTCAAACCTCTCTTAAAGAGTGGTTGTGAATGGTGCCACTTCCAGCTGGTGTCCAGTGACCAGTGGTGTCCCCCAGGGTTCAGTCCTGGGCCCAGTCCTGTTTAACATCTTTATTGATGATCTGGATGAGGGGATCGAGTCTACCATCAGTAAATTTGCGGATGACACCAAGCTGGGAGGCAGTGTCCATCTCTTGGAAGGAAGGAAGGCTCTGCAGAGGGACCTGGACAGGCTAGGCGAATGGGCAATGACCAATGGTATGAAATTCAACCAGGCCAAGTGCAGAGTCTTACACTTTGGCCACAACAACCCCATGCAGCACTACAGGCTGGGAGATGAGTGGTTGGAGAGTGGCTCAGCAGAGAGGGACCTGGGAGTATTGGTTGATAGCCTGCTGAACATGAGCCAGCAGTGTGCTCAGGCAGCACGGAAGGCCAATGGCATCTTGGCCTGTATCAAGAATAGTGTGACCAGCAGGACTAGGGATGTGATNCGTGATTCTGTGATTCTGTGAAAAATCATATTCCAATCCCCTACAACTATAGGATATCACACCGCCGCATCAGGAGGGAAAGCCACAGTCCAATACTTCCTTCAAATGACAAGGCATGATGAAAATAACATGAATCAGTTTTTGCTTTGATGGGATATGACTAGGTTTTGCTGCAGAGAACTACGTAGTTTTAGATACAAGATCACTTACTGGTTTTAGCTGGATGGTAATACACTTTTTCAAACAGAACTGCTGCCAGACATAAAGCCGGACAGGGAAAGAAGCCACTAGATCCCTCAATCTACAGTCTCTTAACTCACATCTCAAGTTTGTGGCAGCAAAAAACAGAGCACCAGCCTCCTGTAGCCACCTCCCTTCACACAGGCTCTGGCAGAAGGTGAAGAGCTATCACTTAACTCTCTACTATATACAGACTGTTGGAGAGTAAAGGCAGTGCCAATCAGAGCAATGTAAAGGTCCGCCTATGCCATCCAAAGCCAAGGAAGATTACCATTTCTCCCAGGCAAAAGCTGTGGCTTGGCCTAAAGCCTCCTTTTGGAATGTTCTGTGACTTTGTGAAGCCACACAGTGTTATCTCTAACAGTGGGGTTATCAACCTATACTTCCTGAGCTGTAGGGCAGCAACCAAGGTTAACACACTTAGCCACCCTAAGGTTAAACGCAACACAGATGCAGGAACTAACCACAGTTATGCAGGTGAAGTAGGCTGGTCTTCAACCCCTTACCACATATCATCCATTACCTGGGAAGGGCATATCAATATGTCTTTGTTCTGTTTCCTGTAGTAACAGACAGAAAATAATCCATTTGGGCTTATCAAAATATTTCCCATGTTCATCCATAAAATTTCCCAACCTGCTGGAGTACAGAGGACATACATCTTTTACTGCTTTTCTTAATTCTTTTCTCAAACCAAACAGCTACTCTGTCACAATGGGCAAATAAATTATCCCATACTAGTCTGGAATGAGAGCAGTAAGTGACCTCTACAGCTTGGCCAAGTGCCAAGATGGCCATACTGATGGCACAGACTGGTGTAACTATTAAGGTAGTAAAAACTTGTAAGTTACTCTTGCAGCAGTTCAACTGCAGAGAACAGACTTTCAAGTCTTCCTGGGTACTTTTTGCCCTTTGACTGAAATATCCTCCCATGGTGGATTGGCAGGTAGGCCTTATGAGGGGAGGATGATGCAACCTAGAATAAAAAATGGAAGGATACAAGATACCAGTGTAACCACTGACAAGAGCTGCAGGAACTCCTCCAGCACTGCAAGTTCCTGCCTCCTGTGGCAGAAAAAGGGACATTTGGTACTCAAAGCACCAAACTCATCTAACAGTCATTCTACAGGAAGACAGCATCCCCATTCTCTTCCTTTGTAAGCTGAAGGAAAATATAAGTGTATAAATAGATATAACTTCTCCTCCTAACTCAGCTTCTCTTAAAAGTCACAAGACTGCATTGTGGATCACAAGTGACTGCACAGAAGACGTACATACTAGCCAAAACTGACCTAGGAGAGCAACACAAGCAGAAGAAGGGCAGGAAACCCAGCAAAATGATCTTTTCAATCTAAGCATGTCTCTGCACACTTCAAAGTTTTTGGAGGCATGGCTGCATGCACTTTTCACTCATTGTCTCCCTTCGAAATAGGAACTGTGGGTACAGTTGTAGTCAGTCCTGGAAAGGAAGCTGCACCATCAAGAGTAAAGGTTGGGTATGAATATCATGTCAAAATTACATGAATTGGGCTACAGATGTGCAGCTCTGTCCTCAGCTAGTGGATTTCATAAAATGTTATGTAGGTGTGGAGAGATTTTAAAAATAACTTCCAAGTAAAGATTAATTGGTATAACTCTGTGAGAAACATGCAAGTAACTTCTAGTGACCACAGGTCCCCCTGAGACTTTAAGTAATCAAGGCAGGCATTGTTTGCCTACAGCCAGATTAAGTCTGTGGCCCATGTAGCATTAATTTATAAATGTTACTTGCTGTAGCTTGTATCATGCAAAACTTAGGACATATTCCATACATTAGCTAATGCTACTCAGAATAAAGCCTTGCACTGCTTCCAGCATCAGCAGAAGGAACATCCATTTAGTACTGCATTACAAGATGCAAATTAAAAACAAACAGCTGCCTCTCACAGTTACTGCTGCCAACCAAGCACGGCTATTCAGCAACTTGCCTGCAGCAACCAAGAGTGATTATCAAGTTGTGATTCAGGTTCTCTGCCTTCTCCCCATCATCAACCTTTCTAACTGGTACCTCTGATAATCAGTTCTTTTTATTTTCTTTCCTTTTTTCTTTCCTTTTTTTTTTTTAAATGTTAATGATTAACACTTAGTAGTGCTGCTAGACAGCATGACAAAAAGGCAAATTCCTTAAAGAATGAGGACCTGATTTGAAGCAAGAGATATGGGGAATGTAGGCTGCTAGTCCAGTTCTTGAACTGTCTGAATGGAGGTATCAATTCCGCTTCTGTTTTTAAGCAAGTGTTCATGATAGTCTGATGAAAGGCGCTGTAGAAGTTTCTAAAAATACCAAGATGCTAAAACAGCCTTTCTTCCTTCCCTTCCAGGCAATCTCTTTAGACTGCTCTTTGTCATCAGCCTGCAAAATCACACAAATCAGTCAGCCCAGTCCTACGTAAATGATTCATAAATCCAATTATGTCTGCTTCCTAATTTAGTAAGCTGGGCCCTAACAGATTCAACCTTCAGGATTAGAGGATGTGTAGGTAGCTGACCTCTGACTCTTGAATTGCTGAAGAGCTACGTATAGTTCAAACACATCAGGGTTAAGTCACATGTATGGCACAGTAATCCTGGTTTCTTCCTTGTGGGGATTGATGAAAAGAAGCCATAAGCACTATCTCGGCACTTGTTACCATGTGTAGCAGTGAATCCAGTGGAGGGCCACCAAGATGCTGCAGGCTCAAGCACTTGCCCTCTAAGAGGAGGCTATGCAGCTGGGCTTGTTCAGCCTGTATGAAGAATGGCCTCAGGACACCTAACAGCAGGCCACTGGTGCTGATGTGAGGAGATTGAGGAGATGCTGCCAGGTTTTTAACAGTGATGCATGGTAGCAGAATAGGAGACAATGGGCAAAAGTTCAAACAAGAGAGGTTCAGATAAATTTAAGAGGAAAACATTTTCTTCAAGCCATGGACCCAGAGCACAAAGAGGTTTTACCATCTCGGTCCTCAAAGGTTTTCAGATCTCAGCTGGGATTTGAACAGCAACCTGTTCTGATCTCACAGCTGACCTTGTAAATCCTTGACCTCGTTTTGGGCAAGAGGATGGGCTAGAAACGTCCTGAGATCCTGTTGCACCTGAATTAGCCTTTCATTCCCAGGTTATTGCATGACAAGTGCCAGCTTAAAGCAGAGTGATGTGTTCATTATTCTACTCCTCGTCCCACCTTTCCAAAGTACAGCTTGTGATCATGCAGCATAACGATTTTGGCATGCAGCTTGCAGAGTCTGTTATGTTAGCTGTCTCTGGTCTAGCGTAAGGATGCACAGCTATATACACTTCCCAGGTTTCAAAGCAGCAATTCTAAGGCAGTTATACTGGAAATCACAGATGTGCCTGGAAGAAACAAGGACCCCAATATAAATAGCATCCTACACTTCACACATGCTTTTTTCTGGGGCAGTCAGCTGTACAAAATCCTCTGTGGCTCACCTGGCCACCTATTTTGACATTCTCATGGTAAGGATTTTTTTATTTTTTTTTAAATCATGGCCTCTCTTTTGTGGGGACTGATGAATTTAAAACACATACATAATGATTCAGAGGACAAAGCAGCACTGTTCTAAGTCAATTACAAAGTCAATTTCAATTTCACAAAAAAAAAAGGAAAAAAATTACTGTAACAAACACTTATTATATAGTGAACAACTAGGAACATCGCTATAGCTACTAACAGCATGAAATACTGTAATATAGTATATTTTTCTCAAGAGTTCCAGAATGTTAGTCATCAGTTCTGCTAGATCTCACATATCAAATTTATTCTACTAGAAATAGCAGAAGACTTGTTTGTTGCCACATCTTTGCAAAGAATATACAGATTAGAAAATACAGATGTATAGCACACTTCACAGATAGATAAAAAGCAGTGTAAGAGTATGCAGAGGTGTTTTTAATAATACTCAACAAAAAATGATGGTAGGGAGAATGAAGAAATACAGTCTATTTATTCTAAACAGATTTCATCTATGCAGTATTTTAAACTACACTGCAGTTTCTTGAAAACTGCACTGGTAAGTAAGGCAAGGAAATGAAATAGTATGAGCTACTGCTAGAGACTGAAAGAGGTACTTAACAGTGACTGCCTGAACACACGTCCACACCAGCCACCTTTGCTCTATGGACTATGCAAACTGAAGTAACTTTCTTTGGCATAATCACTGACCTCTATTAAAGAAGTTACAAAAGCTAGTATTGTTATTCTAAGGAGTAAAATAACAAAGTCGTTTAAACAGATCCAAACACCACAAGGGTGTACTGTTTTTTTCCTCAAACACCATACAGAAGTGTATATCAACACTTGAAAGCTCTTCCACACTCCCATCTTATTAATTTTAAACAGAAGCATATTCTGTTGGAATATTTGTCTTTCATACATATAATTTCCTTCCTCTCTTCTACATGCTTCTTGACTACTCCTTGCAAGGCTGTAAAACAATCCCCTCCTTTTGGCAATTTATCTGCCTTTCCTCAATAGAAGTCAAGCCCTACGACATCAAGAACTTCACTATGGTAATCAGGTCTTACGGCTCAAATTAATTAAAACAACACAGTAAAGAAAACTAAGATCCCTCTGATATCTAACTCTGATATCACTATATTTAATAAGAACAAGCAAAAGAACATGCAGAATGCACACAATGTAGCATACACAAAACTTCCTTGTTAATTTTTTTTCTGATACAGAGGTTAATTTAAAAAACTAAACTCCAGACAGCAGTTCATCCAAGTTAGTCCTCTAGAGCACTAAACTTATGCTTCAAAGCTCTGCCTCCCCCTATTCTATTTATACTGGCAAACCTGCTCTTGACAAGCTGATTAAAAAACAAAGCAGTTCTGCAGCCTGCAGCTCTATTCAGTAACAGAAAGGTCCCAGCTAGGGTACTATGCTCATATTTGGGTGCTATTTTGCAGAAAAGGCTGAAACAAGCTGGTGAGAATATACAGGAGACTAGTGAGTACAATCATCAGGGAAAAAGCAGATGGACATAGGAACCCCAGTCATTCACCAGCCCGTTCTACAACTCCTAGCAGCCCACAGGCAAGGCAGCTGGATGCAGCTTCTGATGTATCTTTCTCTAGGGGACACATGGTTTTGGAGTCCCTTTCACTAGGAGTTGGGTTTGCAAGTATCTACACTCCTGGTGTAAGGTTTGCAAACCACACCATATCCTCAAAAGTTTTTTTTATTTTGAGTCTGCTGGAGATCTCAGCTGGGATATACCTGCCTAGCTATGCTTCACCTGCATTCTTCTACATATTTTGCACCACACAGTGCCATATAAATGACCAGGGCTTGCTTGTTCACTATCTTATATAATACCACCTCACATTAAATTAACATGTGAGTAGTTCTGGCTAAACATATGAAAAATTACAAGGAGAGGACAACTGAAGTCCACACTTTCAAGTAAATCACATGAGCAGTAATATCTATTCAGCTCTCAAGAAAAAAAGACAAGTCAATTACAGTTTTATGACAGACCAGCATGTAAACATTTTGTTCTTTTAAAATTGTCACCTGTTAATGACTTAAAAAAATAAACAAAACCAAAACTAAGCACGTCTGATCAACACATGAAACCAAGGACGTGTTTTATGTTCTCTTTGGAAGCACTTGAGAAAAGGTTTCAAAGGCAAGGTTAAGATGCCAAAAGGATTATATCTACCTTAATGATGTACTATAAGAAAATATGCAGCAAAACAACTCTCCCTATGTGTGGCTACTCTGTTTCCCAGGACTCCACTGAGTCACCAGGCATTAATATTACCCTCTGTGCTTAAAGTAATTTATTTAACCCTAAATCCATGCTAAATATTTATATCTGCTGAAGACATTACCATAGATTAAATCCACTCTTTACCAATGTTTAGCTAAGAGATGAACCAGTACAGGCCTGTGCACTATTATTTGCCTAACTATAGCAGAATATTGAGTTCACTGCAGAAGTCTCTCCTTTTCTGAAGGCCTGTTGTACATCATCAAGCTTTCAGCAAATGTGCATGAGCTTGTTCTAAGTTGCTTTGGGAATCCAAAAGAACAAGTTCTGATTTCAATGTATTACTCTATTAAAGTACAGTTTCTTAAAACCTTTTTAAAAACAGCTAGAAGAATGAACATTACAGTTAACATGACAAGAATCTGTTCTTTTAAACTAATGGCCAGTTCTAACTGATACAACTTGACTAGTACCTTATGAGGAATGACGATTTTTGAGTATCTCTGTCTATTTGCTGTGAGATGCTTTGATCCTGATGTACAGCTGTGCTCCCAGTCCCAGTCACAAGGAGATGGCAGTGCAGTAGTTTGCTCCCTGAAAAACAAGGTTTCATTTAAATCATGTATAATCACAGCAGAGTGATTATGAAGCCTGGAACACTGATGTTCTAGAGGTAAAGAGGATATATTTCCCTCTTTAGTTCAGCATACTTTAGCTTCCCTGGCAATCAAGTGAAAACAGTGTTTGAACAAAGGAGATACTCTGCAATATTTACACTTGCTGCAATGCTGCAGACTTAAATTCAAGCACTGTGCCTCATCAGGCATCCACACATGCCTGCACACAAGGCAACAATGCATTTTGCAAACTAAATAGGGTATAGACAGGAAGTGTGCTTATTTTCCATTTGCTGCACCTCTCCACAAGGCATTTAGGCTTTTTGGTTTAATTTTGTCTTTGATAGGTTAGCTCACACAAGATTGTACAAACTTAAGCTAGTAAAAGCATTGTATCCCGAGCATAATCTCAGTAAGAGCAATCAGATACATGCACTCCAGTGATTTCAACTGATAATGACAATTCCAGTTGCCAAATGATAGAAACAATTCCCAAAGCCATTTTCTACTCCTTCCCCTCCTCAACAAGCCTCAACTACCCCACTACATATGCTGGATTCCATTCAGCACTCCTGTCAGAGGTCTCCTCCTCCACTCCATCCCTTGTCCTAGCCCTTGACTATCCTGTGTAGGAAAACAGAAAATGAACAGTTTAACTAAGATGAAGGAAGAACTTTTTACAGAAATAGAAACAGAAACCAGTGACTAGGGTTTGTTGGTTGGGTTTTGTTTTAAAAAGAAAATCAATGCATATCTTCATCATTTTTATTCTTCTCAAAGAGCATCTTTCCAAAGTGTTCCATTTTCAAAGAAGGATATAGCCAGATCTCCCCAGAAGAGTATCTTCTCCATACCTGTAAACACGTTTAATTTTTTTTTCCCTCTCCAATGTATGTGGGTCTTTTTTTAATTCTAGATAACACTCCATTAACCACTTCTAGATAACAGGAAAGCCATAAGGAGGAGATGCTGAAAGAAGTCTGCAGAACTTCCCCCATTTTCTGTAAGTTTACCCCACACCGTGTTGCTGTGTTTTGTATCTGGCACCCACATTTTCCTCAGCATAATCATAATGAGGTCCCAGGTTTAAAAAAAAAAAGCAACCAAAACCACCACCACCAAAAAGCCCACAAACAAAAAAAAATCAAACTTAAAACTTCTAAGATATTTTAAAAATACATATAGTTTCATGGGTAGGATGAGCTCATTAGCCTTCAATGACGAACTACTTAAAATCTGCAAGCACCTGCCAGTTATAATGTTGTGAAACTAGAAGGTCCTTTTCCCACTCTTCTGAGTCTGCCAGCATAAAAGCATCTTTCTAGAAGTTATAAACTGGTGATGCTTAATACAAGTTTCTGTGATCACCAAAGAGCAGCAAGAACTGTGCTGTGCATTATGAACAATCCTCAGCTTCATTGTTCCAGGGTGTGCAGAGAATACTATTCTGGAGGCTGCAGGAAAGCTACACAAGCAAGCTAAACCCAAACCACCACTGCTGCCATATTTTTGTCTCTGCATGAAGATGCTGAATGTTACAAAAATCAATCTACCACAGAAATCACATCACTATTCCAAGCAAAAACGGAGGTAGAAAAACATACTTTATAGTGTCTTTTATATGGAAATGTAAATGAATGCCTTCGCAGAATAATATATGCTGCTTTGTTTTGCACCTTAATCTGGGTTTTTAATTAGGATTTTCACAAGTTTCACATGATCAAGTGGTGGCACTGGAGCTGGCATCACACTCTAATGCTATTTTCTATTTTAGGAAATGACTGAGAGAAATAAAGGAAGCATTTGAGTTAAACATGCACCTGAATTCGTGCAGTGAGGACATGACAGATGAGGACCCTTGTATCCTATCTTCAGTATTAGGTTTTGGAAGCTGTCTCATTATGCTTGCTGGGGTGCTAGGGTTTTTTGTTTGGTTGGCTGGGTTTTGTTGTTTGTTTAGTTGTCTTTTCTCTATACACACACACTTTTAAAACACCTTTTATATAAATGAATGTTACAGGGTTAATCTAGAAGTTAAGTGATAAACTGATGGTAGCAAATAAACAAATTAATTTTTAAATAAGCATTCCACAAAAAGAACAGCACTTTTTCTCTAGTTCACAGTTTACTTTGCCACATTTGCTGGTTACCAACCTTCAGTTCTACTAAAGTTTTAATGATTACATAAAAGGGATGCCTATTACAGTACAATGACAACAGCTTCTCTGCTTTTTCTGAAACTGTTGGAATGGTAAATCCAAACATAATCTAAATACATCTTAACTAGTTAGGAATTCCCAGTATGTATACAATCACATTAACTAAACCTCCTCCTGAAAGGAGAGAGATGCCTGATTAAGAGAGCTGGAAATAAAATGTTAATGGGATAGTGTCTTTTGAACTTTGATGCTGACTAACACTCAGTAATAGATGAAAGCCAAGCAGCCTCGGTTACAAAAACAAAAGAAATAATAGATGCTAAAGATAGCAAGTTCCATTTTTAGATGGTTTGTTTCAAGCTGTGACTCCGGCCAAACACACCTACTTGAAAACAAAGGGAAATTCTGCAAGAATGTGCCATTACTTTCCAGTGCATCTCCTCAAAGTATCAAGAGCTATCATGTACTGTTTTATCAACATGTAAAGACTGGCTGCAAAATTCAAAGCGATTGGCATGTAGATAACATACCCAACAATGAAAGGAAGTCACAATCTAGGACACTTCACTGTCCTGTGTCCAAAACCAGTGTACTAAGAACCCTTTTTATAGGCAGATTTTCAACAAAAAGCTCTACAAGCACTTACTAACACGATATCAGAAACTCAGGACCAATTTGAAGAATACTTGTGTTGATAAAAGGCCAGAAACTGTTGGCATCAGTGTATTTTCTAGATTAGTTTTTGTGGATTTGATGATAAAACTGTAATTAAAAAATAAAAAGTAATATGATACATTTTATTTTGATTGCTTTCACTGTTGCTATCATGCATAGTGGAAGTGCTCTCACGGAAGAATTAAAGGATAAATCTGAGTTCAGTTACAGCCAAACACTTACAGTTTTCCTACAAGCTTTTCTTTGAAATCTTGCTTACACAAAACTATTCCAAACCAGTAGAAACATATTAATTGGTCTTAAACAAAAGCCTCTCACCTTTTGCACTCCTCTGCAATATGTGAAATGAAGTGACAACATTCTAATGTATAACAGAAATATGAAAGACTAGCAGGGCTGTGCAGTCAGTCATCCACTGATGCCGCTCCTACAGAGGCAAGTGGGAGAGAATGACAATCCCCCTTCATGCACACCATATGTATTTGGCAGAAACACTATCACTTTCCGAAGCCAAATACTTAAATTATGTTGTACAAGAAAGCACTCTGGATTGTTTTTAACAAAACTAGAATGCTCAGTACTTCACATTTTGAACATTAATAGCCTTAAGTGATGTCTCTTTTAATAACAAAAAGTTTCCTTTAGGGAAACAGTATTCTTAAATATGATGAAACTTCCTAGCAGAGAAGGAAAGTTGCACACACAGAGACATGGTTTTCTTTTCCATTTTCAGAAGCTGCTAGTTCTCTCATGGATAAAATTAAAATATGCATATTTTTAAACTGTGGGAGGGGGAATATGAGCACACGTACACCAGATTAGCACTATGCAGTAAATACAAAACAATCATTTAATTTTCTTCTGCTGACTATACACCTGTTTATCCTTTCTATTCTTCAGACAACTCCTGATTTAGAAATAACACCCTCTGCTACTTTTTCGACTAGCCAAGGACAAGAAATACACAGAAATCCCTAATGAAACCACAAAGTTTAACCACAACTGCAGAAGATACATAGAAACACATAATCATAATAGTTGGAAAAGACTTGAGATTATCCAGTCCAACTGCCCACCCATCATTTAGAGGTACAAAAAAAATTACCCGTTCAATGAATGACTCCCCTCTTCTACGATTTTTTTTTTTTTAATGGCATGATTCAAGATGAGCACAGGTTTTCACACAATTACTCACTGATTTTTTTTTTAACACTTACCCTGGATGTTGCCACAGATTGGCATGTCTACCCTCAGGAAGCAGCTCCCTCTTGTTAAGGGGAGTAATACCTATTGCTGCTTCTAAAATAGTTATGTACTTCTTGTACCGCATATTGCCTCTCTCAAGAGTTTCCCCTTGCTATGTCTTCATCCAAACACAGATGGCACAACAGAAGTCATGCCTCTTCACTTATCTGAGCTTCTGGTTTTTAAAACATGCTGCGAGTTTGAAGCATAAAATAATGCTTTTTCCACTCTCCCAGGCTTGAAAGGTTAGCAGGAGAGAGAAACTCCTACCAGATTTCCTGGAAACGTCATTGTTACATAATTCAATCTTTGAATAAGATACTAATGAAAATGATTGAAAAGACAATCACTGTTCTAAGCCTGGCCGGATAATGCACACTCTCCAATTGACTAATCCTTTGCTAAATCTCTGCTGTCTATAATCTTTCAAGTACTAATGGAGCACTAGGTAACTTCTCTGTCAAATCCACCCATGGAGTAAAAGAGATTTGCACAGAAAACTTGAGACTGCTTTAGATGCTGTGATAGAAAGAGCTTTTGCTTCAAATTCTCTCCTCAGTACCACAAGTGTTAACGTACGCTGTAGTGTTGTACAATGTACACTGAAAGTGTTACAAGGGATTTATCTGATCTACTCAGAAAGGCAAGGAGAAAAATTTCCTCATGTGGCTTGTATGGAATTAAGAAAGCTAGAGACTGCCATTATCATACCTACTAGTCATTTGGACATGCCTCACAAAATGCCAAAAGCCACTTACCATATCAAAATTGTTCTAGCCAAGAGGTAAATAACTGCACGTGCCAAAGACCTCAGGTACTAACTACAAAGGTGGAGACAGACTTACCGTTGCAGTATTAAGAGAGATGTATTTGACTGCAAAAAGACTAGCTAAGGAGATGATGTTGTAATGCTATTCAAATACTAAGATAGAAAGAGAAAAATGTTTTATATATAATTATATGTATTATACAAATATTATATACTTATGCAGTAATATACATACAAATGTAAAAATAACAGATGAGACCAGAAGACTGAAGACTTCAGACAACTCACTCTGCAAACTGCACATTTTAGTTATTTGCCAGTATTATTGGACATGCCTATATTTCTGTTGGGGTGACTTCTTACTGCATTACTTACACTGTAAAATGTTCAGCTCTTAACAAAAAGATTTGTATAACCATGGCCAGGTCCTGTGTTACTTACAATCCTGTGTCGTCTGTATTTTGTGTTTAATATTCAGTCACATTTGTAGGTTAACACATGAACACACTGAACTATCTCAAGTTGTTATCAAATAGCAATCCATGGGACTGCTCTTACAAGAGCACAAAAGCATCTTTTAGATTCAGGGAATACCACTACAAAGAACTGTCAGAGGGAAAAACTCAGTTTTCACCTACCTAATTACATACTAATATGTGAGGAATATGCAATCTGAAAATTCATTATGTGTTCAGAAAATTAATATAGTAAAACCACAGAAAAAAATGTAAGCAAATAATTACTTCTCCAGGTCCAAAAAAACCACCTAACTACAAAATCAAACATCTGCAGACAAAGTATTAAGAAGCTTAGAAAAGTGAAGTACTACCAGAAGCCTGCAAGCACAGCTAACACCATTAAGCCTGCAGGCACCCTGACTTCTGATTGCTTTGGCAGCTCTATTGTAACGGCAGAAAGACAAGACAAAAATTGGTCTGTTTTTTAACTGCTCTTCTGCCTTCTGCCTGTAGCAGTCCATGACAATATTCAATTTTACTTAAAAGCAGAAACACTTTGATAAAATCCAGTCTTCCCTCAAGGTCAGTTTTGTTAGCAGCACTGACATTAACACAATTTCTCCTATAAAGTTTTGGTACTCCTTTCTGTCCCCTCCCTCTTAACACTTTCTTAACCCTAAAGTTTCCCCTTACAGATGTAAGAAAGCTTCCCCAAAGTACTTTTCAAAGCTAGAGTCTTATGCAAAGTCTAAAAAGCATTTAATGTAGCTGTGGCCCATCTTTTGTTTCTTTAGGTAAAGCCGATTGATTCTGACTACATAGAAAAGCAAAGCTCACAAAAGAAGCACAGTTTACTCACAAGTACTGCTTATGGCTGAACGGTTCATGAAATCTCTGGGTCTCTAGAGGGAGTAAGACTGACTCACAGTTTATCAGCTTTCTTAAGCTTCATTTGAAAACAGAAATTCAAAGCTGCTAGTACACCCATTGTTAGGGAAAGATGGCTTTTGCAGAGCAAACAAAACATCTAAAATACACCCTCAGTCCATTGTTTCCTCTTGGGGAGTTTAATCCACACCTTCCAGCTTTATATTTTTTCAGGAAGAATGAGCATCAAGTTTTATTGGAAAGAACACAGAGCAATTTTTCTAACTAGGAACACATATGTGAACAAACATAATCTACGAAGTAAGCTGTTAAGAGACGTATTTGTGTCAACTTCAGGAACTCATGTTCCTCAGCCAAATCCAAAAAGGCAGCAGTAAGAAATCACCTCACCGTTCAGATAAGAAGGTTCTTTGCTTTTTCACTATATTTGCATTCTCTGCTAAATTTCTCCTATGGATCTCTCACATTAATAATCAGTTTAAAAAACACTGAAAATCCAGTAATGTGCATTTCTATCAAACTGACACAGTGGCAACATACCAAAACGCTTGGAGCCTTACCAAGCTACACTGGCAATAGGGAAAGACGACTCCATGAAAACTGCCAGCTTTTCTTCACCTGTTTCAAAGTTCCCTATTCTTTTTTTTCTGTGCTTTCTTTGATGACTCAGGAAATCAAAGAAACGCCAACACAAAAACAACAACAAACCACAAAAAACCAAACACCAGCATTTCAGTCTTTGGGTAGTAAGTTCAGTCTGCCTGAAATTCTACAGATGACTTTTGCAGAAGCATTCTGAAGTCTGCTTGCTTCCATTCCCTCGGTAAAAAATGTAGTCTCAATTGCAATGGATGGTTTTAAAAGTAATACATGGTTTATATTTATTAAACAAACATGTATGGGATCAAAGCAAAAGCTTCCTTTTGCTCTAATCCTTGACAGATGAAAACAGTCATACTCCCTTAATTAGATGTAGAGCATACTTCCTGTAAACTGATGGCAGAAGCATGATCACGTCTTCACTTCAGACCCAAATACAAAGGACAAAATTATTGCCCAGTATAGTCACAAATTACTTTCCATGTTTGTAAAGAGACAAAACCTTTTCTTTATTCTCCTCTCTCAGCAAAAATCTCTGTAACACCTACAGACCAAAGAATTCTCTTACAAACAGAGCAAAGAAACAAACATCTTTTCCTACATGCTTTTTTCTTGGGTGACAAGAGTAACTATGAGGGACAGTTGTTAACTTCCAGAATATACACGTGTTTTGTCTGGGACAAGTGGCTAAAAAATAGCTTGAAAAACAACCAATGCATATGTAAAGCCTATTCTGTCTAAACAATTTTAAGGTATAGGAGCATCAAGGATCAGATTGGCGGCATGGAAGCAGAATGGTTTCATGGAAAGAGGAGAACCTGGAAAGCCAGTTTCAGGGATTGCAGTTGCTTTGGGCCTCTCCTTACAGACTGTCCTTTGCCTGAACAGTCCATATGTTCCTGGAGATTCTCAGAATCAGCTTACACAAAGTTGTGCTAAGGAGGCTAGAGACACCAGCAGTCAAATCTGCTGGCTATTAAGCAGAGCTAGATGATGAAGCAGATGTTAGAAAAGAGAGAGCAAGTCAGACTACAAACAGCCTTGCTGTTAACAGCAATGTGCAGGAGAGATTTATGGGGTTTCTCTAATGTCTCTTTAAAAAAAAGGGAAAAAAAATATAAAAAAGATTAACAAGGCAAAGGAAACAAAAAATAGCTTGAACAAATGTGAAACCTTAGTTTAGATGAAGCTCAGGCTCTGTTTATCAACAGAGTGCAGGCTGATGTGAAAAAAAAATTAGTTTGGTATGACAAAATAATGACAACAAAATGCTTTTTGGGAGGGGTATTATTGAGCACACCTGAGGAAAAACCCAAAGTGGTCCAAATTATCTGAAATCATGCTTTGCTTCCTGAAAACATACTCACACCTAACTATAGACATTCTAAATCTGACATTTTACATGAATATAGACCACACTGGAGATAATCACTGAATCACAGAACAGTAGGGGTTGGAAGAGACCTCTGGGATTCATCTAGTCCAACGCTCCTGCTAAAGCAAGCTCGCCTAGATGAGGTTGCACAGGAACACATCCAAGTGTGTTTTGAAAGTCTCCAGAGATGGAGACGCCACAATCTCTCCGGGAAGCCTGCTCCAGTGTTCTGTCATCCTCTGCATACCTTTAAGAAATAAAAAGAAACTTCTCTAAAGCAGTTCTTGATTGCTGGTACAAAACAGAAGCAAACACAACAGCATGGAAAGGGAGAAAATACTGTAAAAATCAGAACAATAGTAGATGTATATTTTTCCCTGCACACTTCTTACTGCATCATACAGTATTTTTGTCTGTCATTTTCACATTATACATGTGAAAATACAGCACTAATGAGTCTCATTTTCTTCCTAAATTAGGAAGCATGGTTATCTGAGGTTACAATACTCAGGCACACAATGACAAGGCTGACCTAAATTCAGGAAGACTTGGGTAGTTCATGTTTCCTAAAAACAAAGCCTGCTGATGATGAATAAACACCAGGGCAGATGCCATACAAGATCTGAGCTCCCAGAGCTCCCACAGCTCACTCCATCATTACTAGGTTTGGATCATAAACATCCTAAAAATATTCACAATTGCAAAGGGTCTGTCTAGTGCTGGACAGAAAGGAGTTGCAACAGCCTACATTCTCGCTTGAAACAGAAGTCAACAATATTCCCTAGCAACATGCAATTTTCAAAAGCAGTCATTTGATTTAAAAGCAAACAAAACCCAACAACAAAAACTAGAAAAACGACCCAAACATTCATAGTTTAAGTTGTGAAATAATCTGGAATAGTCTTTGCTGCTGCATGAAGTTGTTTAGTTCCCACACTGCAGTCAGTACTTGTGTTAAATATGTAATATTTAAGTAAAAAATAACCTCAGCCCTCTACTGCTAAATGCAGACTTCATTTGGTAAAAGTACACAAGCAAACAAACAAAAACCAACCAAACAAAAATTTCAGCAAGTTCTAAATCACAGTTTACCTATTCAGGGGAAAAAAAGAAAATTCTGGGTGGTAACAGGATAACCCTACTACTGGTAAAAGGACAGCAGAAGGCTCCACTCTGGGCACAAAGAAGCACACTTTACAAGGGAGCAGATGTAAGGATCTAACGCTATTTTTCTTTCTGAGGAATAGGATAGGTTCTGATAACCATGAAAAGCACCCTGTGGCTGAGCAGCTCTATTTTCAGAAAAGCACCTGGGAGAGAAATCTGTGTAGAAATTAAACCTGAGTACTTCTCTGGGGATTCCCAAACAACTTCCTCGGTCATAGTACTAATACCGTACTTTTAACTGTGAAAGATGACATGCACTGGTGTGCTTATGTCAGCACGGCCATGCAAAACCAGTCATATTCATTTCAGTCCTGCAATCTTTGTAGGTAACTCAACATACTCTTCACTATGGCAAGATCCTTATGTTAGAAGATAGGCCTAAAAATTCTGCCCTATATCCTTATTGACGTGTTTTACAAATAGATTGACTCATTTTGAAGGAGTTTCTAAATGTCACAGAAATTCACTGCAATTTGGGATTAAGATTCACAGGGCTCATGCATCTGCTATTACAGATCAATTATCAGATTTAATAAATTCATTTTTTCCCAGAAATTAATATTTTCATACCTGTTTGGAAATCAACCAGGCTTAAAAAAACCTCTAACCTCAACAAACTGTAGCTGTTGGATCATATCACCGCTTTCTTTGCCATGTTACTAGAATGACTGGTATCAGGATTACCACCATACAACGAAACTGATGCAGCAAAGCATGACAAAACCCACTAGAGATTACCTTTAGCCTACAAGTAAGTTTTGGAGACAATGTTAGTAAGTAAGTGTTAAGACACATACTGAAATGCTATAATCTAAATTTGCTCTAAATTATATGCTTTTTTGAAGTAGTCCTGGAATATTAGGCCATTCCCTAGTTGAGGATTACTATGATCCGTGAACTTTCTAATGCTTTTAAACATCTAGGTTTTACAAAGGTACAACTCATCCCATTTTGTGAACCATGTCAGTGCCTAAATGTTATTTTCATCACTAAGAAAGATTTCCTGGTTGTCCTTAGAAGACACTGAACCAGGAAAGGGAGGATTAAGCAATCAAAAAAGTATCAGACACTTAATTACTTTGATGCTTCATTCTGAAGAGTTGTTGAGATTATACTTCATGCAAAGTATTGGGATCATCCTAACTCGACTGCATAATTCCCAATAATCATCTTGAGTCTCAAAAAAACCCAGGCAGTGAGCAGTGAGTACAGTAGCAGCAACTGACATTGTGATACATGTCAATGGAGAATGAAATTAAAGTTAGACACAGTTTTTCGAATCCCTAGTGACTTCCTTTTGCACAGGGAAGAGTCATTACCACTACGTGATTACAATGTTTAGGGTGTAAGAAGATGTTTGCATGTAACAGCCTGGAAGCAATTATAACAGTAAACTCACCTAAAAGTCAAATACATGCAGAAAGCTTCCTCAGAAGCCTGATGAAAGACCTTGTAAACACTCGGTTTTACTACGTATAAATGTGACCACGTCCAAACGGCACACACGTGCTTACTATGCAAAGCATTTCAAAGTCTCTTCAAGCAGCCTGATGATCTATCACCGAGTATCAGTTTCTCCAGGCAAATTTCCCATGCTTTCCAGTACCTGATCCCTGCCATTTAGACCTCATGGATCCCGACAAGAGTCATTGTGCCGAAGAGCTTACAGATGGATCCTGAGATTAGGAATGCTTCAGAAACAAAAGAAGCAATGTTATCAGTCACAGCACGTGTTTGCTTTTTGTTTCGAAACAGCCCACCTTGATAATCACATCCAAAGGTTAAAACAAAGCAGACCCTTGGTGGTCTTGGCTGGAGCACAGCTGTGGGGCTGTGAGCTTTCAAATACCATCCTAGATGTTAGATTTGACGCAAGTTTATAAATCGAAGCTAGGGAGCAGATTATTCAGCTATTCCAGCTGTTTTAAGTGGGTAATTATTAGAAAGCCGCACTGGAGGTACAAAATTTTTCAGATAACCAATCTTACACAAGTATATCCAGACAACATTTGCTTCTTCATCCTGGCAAAATACGCAGAAGAAACAGGTTTCAAGTTGGGGGAGAGTAAGGGCAGAGTGCTCTAACAAAGCAAGAGCATGCCAACAGTAGATCAACCTTGACGCTTCACGATGCAAACCCAATGTACATGGGCTCCAAGCACCGCACTTCAACAAGGTAATCAAGCATTTGGCTCCTGGAACTGCCTGTTCCTTTGTTTCACAGTTCCCTGTTAACTTGAAACTTCCCCTGACCCAGTTAGCCAAAGCCCGAGGCATGGCTGGAATCCACTCGAGATGTGCCAACATAAAGAGTTCAGGAATTCCGTGTGTAACAAAGACAGCCCAAGCCCCCGCCGCCGGAGGCCCGGCCCTCTGGAGGGGAGTGCACCCGGTAAACAAAGCCCCCGATTTATCCGTGACATCTCTCCCGCTTCCCACGTAGTATCGCACTCTGCCGGAAAGTACTTAGCACGGAAAAAGTCACCGAGAGCTGCTTAATCCCGTTAGGGAAAAGCCGATCTCCGACCTGAGCCAAGCCGTTGGCGCTCCCCAGGTGCGTGGCGGCAGGAGCAGGTCCGGCCAGGCCGAGGGGTCCCCCGCGGGGGCAGAGCGCTCCCCGCACCGCTTCTCGCGGACAAAGAGGGCAAAGTACGCCCGAGGAATGAAAACCAGAGAACACAAAGGAGGGAGAGGGAGAAACCGCGCAGCTCTTTTCCGCAGCGCGACCCCAGGAAGCGGCGGCGGCCCGAGCCGAGGGCGGCGGAGAGTGGCACCTGCCCTAGGAGAAGGGAGCGGCGAGAAGACGCGGAGCCGGTGGCATCCCAGCCTGCGCCCAGCGGGGATACTCGCCTTTTCGCAGAGGTAGCGCCGGTACGACGGCGACGGCGCCCAGGAGAAGGGTCCCGGGAGACAGCCCGGAGATAGCACTGCGCGCCCGGCCCTCAGTCTGCCCCACCGCCCTGAACCGGGCGGCGCCGAGTCCGAGCGCGAAGCCGAAGCCGGGTCTGGGTTTGGGGCTGAGGCTCAGGCTGGCTACAAGTCTGAGTCCGCTGCAGCCACTCCCGCCGAGTCGAGCGATTTCCTGCGGGACGCGGGTGGGGGCGGTGCGGCAGCGCCGGGG
>VWZO01008109.1:0-159417 GCA_013396975.1 Bucco capensis
GCTTGTAGCTTAGTTGTGTGTCTGGGTCTAAAAGCAATGTGCTCTTGTGGCCAAGAGGCTAATGGCATCCTAGGATGCATGAAGAGGAGCGTGGCCAGCAGAGCCAGAGAGNGCAATCCCTAAAAAGCCTCATGCACAAAGAAATAGTATCAGATTGTCCTCAAACAGATACTGGATTTCAATCTTCTGGATTTCTTGTACAAAATCAGCCTAATTCCTCTCTTGCTGTCACTGCTTTGATCAGAATCACTTACTGTCCATCAGCCTCCAGTTCAGTAAGGGATCATAGACAAAGGCTTCAAGCACAGCCATGACACTGTCCTTATGCTCCCGCAGCACTTCCATCACCGTGTGGCAGGTGATTCTGTAATTGCCATCCAGGCCTGTCACCTGCAGGAGAGAAACAAGTGAAGCAGTCACACTGCTTTGTTCACTAGGCAACTCCAACCCTAACATTCAGGCAGGAGGATGTGCCTCGTGCTTGGAGCTGGAATTCACTATGCTCAGTTCATTAGGAGAACAAGATAGATGTTCACTGCTGAATAAGGAGCTCCCTTCTGCATGAAGGTGATCTTTGTGAAGTACGTTGGCTGTGTCTGCTTGATGGAAACAGCTGTTTAAAATGAGGAAGCTAAGGAAGGCCTGAGAAATTGGAGGAATTTCAGGGATTTTTGCATCAATGAGAAAGTTGCTTTCAACTGTAATGTATTGAAGAGATCAAAGGAGATTCTTTAACTTACTATTTCAGCTTTATTTTCTGTAACACCTTGCAGTCTTACAGGAGTGGAGAGGTTTAGCCACAACAGAAAACACAGGAAAAACTGAGGACTGGGTGCATTTTCCCAAGGAAAAATCCCCTTCATGTTGCACATGGGATGCTTACCTCCATAGCATTTGTTAGCATCCTTGTTAACCTAAATGGAATCTTCTCAGGGAACTTTTCTCTTGTCATTGCAACCTAAACACATGAAGAAGGAGAATTAGTAAAATAATAGAGAACTTATAATTTAAGAGTTAATAAGCACTGGGTTGTTTTGGTTTTGTTTTTTTTTGTTACAACCTTGAGGGTTTTATTCCAAACAGGAAATAAAGTCCCAGCTTTATGTTCCTTAGTGTCCACAAATTTGTGGGAAACACTGCATAATTAACTTGATAACACAGAGGGAAAACTCAAGCCTGTGCCCAGTTGCTCATGTCAAGTAACACAGACTGCCTATCAGAAGCTTAAATTGCTCCAAGAAATTGTATGGAAAAGTGATTTTTTTGCTCATTCCAGTGGTTAGCTAATGCCCAATACCTGCCTCTGAAATAAAACACTATTTTCACCTTGCCTGTAGGTAAAGTGAAGCACAAAAGGGAGCCAAAAGGGCTTGCCCAGGTTCACTCTCCAAGGTCAGTTTGTCCTGGCTTACAGATTACTTTCCATTCCACTAGAAAATATGAAATATTACAGAAAATTTAGTGTCCAAAGACAAAGATTTACCTCAAAACAGTCCCCAAAGTCGATATGCAGGATCTTTCCACTCAGCCTGTCTAACATCAGATTGGATGGGTGTCTTTGATGAAGGAGCAGGAGAAAACACAGAGTGACAGACCATTATAAAAACCCAAAGTAAATCACAGCAGCTCCAGTCTGATATTTATCTTCATGAACAAGAACAGCCAGTGACAGCTTGCTTGTCTGAGATCTTCAATCTCAGGATGAACATAATAGCTTCCTGACAGTGCATCTATCACATTATTTTTGTAATTATCTCTCAGGAGTTAGAGATCTTCTCACCTTGGAAGATAAACAACCTATTGAACTAGAGCCATCAGTACATTTCTTAGATATGAGCATTTATTTTTGACTTAGGATAAATTCTTCTACTTGTTTCATGCTTTTTCATTTTTTTCAGTACAGGAAAATGTAATGAATGATGCTGCAGGTGAAGGAATACAAATTGGATTGCCACCAGAAGAGAAGAGAATCAATCTAGACCAGGAAAACCACAGTGCTGCTATTTGTGCTGACTTGTTCCAATTTGCTTTTAATTCAAATTTCAAAAGGTGTACAATTGCATTATAAAGACCTTTAAGTTCAGGAATAAAAGCTTTTCTTATGAGAACATTTGAAGGTTTAGCTGGTTTTTTTGCATTACAGACCTTAAATCTAAAATATATTGCCTTCAGAAATACTTTGGAGGTTATGGTGTCCCCTTTGGACAGTAAGACAAATGCTAATTCAGCCATTTGCTCATTTAATCTTTTTCTCATTATTTGCCCAATCCATTATGGATTGTACATACTTCCCTCCAGCACATGTCTGCATTGCAGATGAGAAAAAGCACCATGTTAAGTACTAGTTAAACCAACATTAACTTTCATTTGTTTTAAGTCTAGAGCAGTCTTTGGGGAGTATTTATAGGGACTTTGTGTGTCTGATAACTGCTGAGAACATACATAGCCCTAGAGGTTCCTGCTTCACAGAGTAAATAATCCACCAGGCAAAAAAGTACACAATATAAGCAGTGTTACTTGAACCCATTTGGAGGGAGAATCAAAAGACTTTTGCCACTAAATACTTTCTGGATTTCTTTTTGGTACTTCAGGAACAAAACCAGATGCTTGATCATGGTGCTTCTTTCCTCCCCAAAAACTGGATGTACATGTACAGTCCTAAGACTTTGCCAAAAACCTGCCACCTCATATGCATAAAGGACAAAGAAGCACACAGATCAGGAGCAAAAGTTAACAATATTTCTGTTGTATAGAATGGATGGAGAAAGATTTCCCATTCTGGGAGTGAAAGGAAAGGACAATATTAGAACTTTTGCTCCTTGATGTAATTCTGTGAGCATTCCTCTCAAAATGGAAGGAACTTTTATTTGTACTCAGGATCCACAAAGCTTACATCTCTGGCCTGCAGTGCTGACAAGAATGGCAGCACAATTAGGTCTGGAAAGATACAAGTCAGCAATAACCACAATGAAAGATGTTATCACCAGAACAGATCCAAGGAATTAACTGATAGGCCTACACAATCTGTGCTTTTATTCTAAAGCTACCTTTACAATCTCCCTTACCTGTCCCCAAGGCCCAAAATGTACCCAACCATTGACATCACAGCCAGTGAACGAGTGTAGTTTGTTCTTCTGTCAAACCACACCTACAAATGCAGACAGAGCAGATAAAAGGCAGGCAGGCATGGTTCAGCTTATATTCTAATAATATAGAATCATAGAATCATAGAATGGTTAGGNCAAAGCAAAACTGTGATATGCTTAAGTGTATAAGTTCAATACACTCCATAGGCTGAGGGGATTCAGACATCCTGTGGCCTTGAATTTGATGTCTGAGCCATTCTGCTTTTCTCTCCCCATGCCCCATGCAGTCTTGGGCTTTGGGCTGCACCCTGGCACCCACTGTGATCTGAGCCTTCTCAGGCCTCTTGGGAGGGGATACAACTGTGGATACACATTGTGCAGTGATCCATCTGGAGTTTAGGATGAATAAAAACCATCTCTCACTCATTCTGCACAGAAGGTAATTCCACATTATGCTGATTACCAAACACAAACCATTACATGTGCTGAACTCACCTCTGAGCTTGGACTTTTCAACCACAGCAGTTTGGCAAGGTCATCACCAGCTGTGTTATTGACAGCATGCTCAAACACTTCTACTTTCTGCATCAGAGTCAGGTGGTCATAATCTGGAGCCATCTGTAAGTGAAAAATGACACTCAGCAACTTAGTTGCTAGGGCTGGGACAAAGGCTGGACTCCATGATCTTCAAGGTCTCTTCCAGCTGTAACTGTTTTATGATTCTAGTTGTACCATAAAAACCAGTAATCACAAATAATTTAGATTGAAACTACTTGTACACTGATCAGTATGTTCCCAAACAGTGAGATGATCTCCAACAGTGAAAAATTCATTTAAAATGGGATAGCAAATGATTTAGCTTTCACATAGTACCACATTTAATTAAAGTACTGTGAAAGTAAATATGTTTCAAAACCCATCATCCAAATTAGTCTTCTGGGCTGGCATACCCATTCACTTTTGGCAGGCAATTCCAACTTTTAGAGTACTGTTCAGCTTCTCCAGCCTGCCTAATTTTGGCCCTGTGGCTTAGACTCAGTGTCTGTAAATGCCAGCAGCATGGCACCTTGTATAAGGCACACCAGAGTCACAAAAAACCCTCCAAAACCATTTTAGTCACCAGATGGTAACAACTTGTGGTCACTGCTAAAATAGGAAAGGAGAAACACACAAATCTATGGCCAGTTTCACCCCTTGCTATCATTTCACAACTCTTACCTGATATTTTTGCATTTATTACTGCTACCAATAACAGAAAGCAGGCAAAGGAAGAACAAGCAGTGCATTATTACAGTATCCCAGTATGTCAGGGGTTGGAAGGGCCCTAGAAAGATCATCTAGTGCAACCCCCCTGCCAGAGCAGGAGCACCTAGACCAGCTCACACAGCAATGTGTCCAGGCAGCTCTGCAATGGCTCCAGACAAGGAGACTCCACAGCCTCCTGGGCAGCCTGGGCCAGTGCTCTGGCACCTGCACTGCAAACAAGTTCCTCCTCGTGTTAATACTAAACCTCCTGTGGTCCAACTTGCTCCCATTCCATCTTGTCCTAACACTGGATGCCATTGAGCAGAGCCTGGCTCTCTCCTCCTCACACTCCCCCTTCACATATTCCTGAGGTCTCCTCTCAGTCTCCTCTTGTCCAGGCTGAAGAGACCCAGCTCTCTCAGCCTGTCCTCCTAGGGCACATGCTCCACTCCTTTCAGGATCTTGCTGGCCCTGTGCTGGACTCTCTCCAGCAGCTCCCTATCCTTCTGGAGCTGGGGGCCCAGAATTGGACACAGGATTCCAGGTGGGGCCTAACCAGGGCAGAGTAGAGGGGGACAACAACCTCTCTGGCTCTGCTGGCCATGCTCCTCTTCATGCATCCTAGGATGCCATTGGCCTCTTGGCCACAAGGGCACATTGCTGCCTCATGGGCATCCTCCTAGCCACCAGCACTCCTAGAGCTTTTTCCCCAGGGCTCTTCTCCAACAGATCAGTTCCCAGTCTGTACTGATCCATGGGGTTGTTCCTTCCCAGATGCAGTACTTTAGGTTTCCTACTCTTTGGGATGCATTATTCCTCATGAAGACCCTGGAGTCCTAAAAGAATGTAGAAAGCTGTGCCAGCTTTGCCCTTTACCCTCAGCATGATGCGATGTTCAATGTTGAGCAGGATCTTCTTCTTCTCCCTGTAGTCCCTGATGAGTGCATGCAGAGTGTCACAGTGAGGGACCCAGCCAATCAAGCCTGAATTTGTAGACAGTGGAATAACAGCATATCTCTGGATGCTACAGGAAAAAAAATTGGAGAATCAGAGCTCAAATTGTTGTGTGTTGTGAATCATTAGATTTCAAGACACTTAAAATAGCTACTACTGAATCTGACTCTGATCAACATTGTCTCTTCAGGAGTTGCCCTGATTTTCTTCTTTTCAAACAGACCTGAAACATTTGAGTAGATCACTGTCAGATAATCTACAGACTTTCTCCAAGCTTACATGGTTTTCACTGAAAGACAGCTTTCAGAAGGTATGTGTTATGCCACCCAAAATGATCTATTATTTGCACATGACATTTGATATGTTCATGCTTGAAAGACACTGTACAGAAGTGCAGTCAGGGACTATTCACCAAGCTTGTTAGTGACTATAATAAATAATCCTTGTCAAAAACATCTTTCCTCATGTTTCTAAGGCAGTGCTTAAGCTATTTTGAAACAGCAATTGCCTCAAAGATCATAAGATCATTTACCAGATGGAATTTCAGTTACATAAAATAAATGATCCCCTCGGGACACATTTCCTCCAAGTCTGAATTCTATGAATGGTTTTTTTCTCTCTCTTTAAATTACCTTAATTCCAAGATCTGCCATTCCTTGACAAGCCAGCTGGTTGTGCCAAGGGTTACTCGGATACTGCACCTTTGTAGGGAGTCACATTCAGTGTTTATCCACAACACCTACCTGAGGTTTTTTCGAAGAGAAGTTGGGTCATTGGCTAGCAGAGTGTTGACCAAGCCAAAGAGCTGCATCACCCTTTCATCTTGGCGAAGGTCTTCATGACCTTTCAGGAGGAACACAAACTCATGCCCATTGCTTCCTGTGAAAGAATTAACACACAGAAGGTCAGTTTTGGTGCACAAACAGACAAGACTAAAAGCACACGCATCCATGAACTGGGAAGTGTGGCAGTCAGACTGACCAGACCTATAAGAAATCCAGAAGGACTTGGACAAGCTGGAGGGGTTTGCCCAAGTGAACCTCATGAGCTTCAACAAGACCAAGTGCAGGGTCCTGCACCTGGGTCAGAACAATCCCCACTATCAATCCAGGCTGGGGGATGAGATGATGGAGAGCAGCCCTGCAGAAAAGGCCTTGGGGTGCTGGTGGCTGAGAAGCTGGCCATGAGCAAACAGTGCACGCTGGCAGCCCAGAAGCACAATGGCATCCTGGGCTGCAGCAAGAGAAGCGTGGCCAGCAGAGCCAGAGAGGTGATTCTGCCACTGCACTCTGCTCTGCTCACACCTCCTCTGCAATACTGGGTCCAGTTCTGGAGCCCTCAACACAGAAAGGACATGGAGCTGATGGAGCAGGTGCAGAGGAGGCCACGAGAATGCTCAGGGGCTGGAACACCTCTGCTCTGAGGACAGGCTGAGGGAGCTGGGATTGTTCAGCCTGGAGAAGAGAAGGCTTCAGGGGAACTACTAGTGACCTTCCAGGACCTAAAGGGAACTTGCAAGAAGGCTGCAGAGGGCCTGTTTGCAAAGGCCTGGAGGGAAAGGACAAGGGGCAATGCTTTTAAATTGGAGAAGAGTAGATTTAAACTGGATATTAGAAAGCAGTTCCTCTCCACGAGGGTGGTGCAACACTGGAACAGGTTGCCCAGGGAGGTGGCTGGGGCCCCATCCCTGGAGGCATTGCAGGTGAGGCTTGCCAGGGCTCTGGGCAAGCTGCTCTAGTTGGGGATGTCCCTGGCCACTGCAGGGGGGTTGGACTAGATGAGCTCCAGAGGTCCCTTCCAACCCAAACCAGTCTAGGATTCTATGAAACACCTCCTTTGAGGTTTTACTTGACCTAAAAGCAGCAACTGTTTAAATACTAGACCAGCTCAGGAAAACTGCTCTCTCTTACCCATTAAAGTTAACTTCCTGGGGCGCTGCTTGGAGGTGATGACTTGCAGGGAAGGTGCAATGGACTGAATGCGTATGATGGGCTGGTTGGGATCGTACGTTCCTGGCACTGCCAACTCCAGGTCCCGGCACATTAAGAGTTTTGGTGACACATACTGTAGTTCCAAGGAAGTGAGCTACCAAAACCAAAAGAAATACAGCCCCTCAAAACTTCAGTTAAATCTCATTGAAACATCTGCAGAGTTCATGCTGTTGAGGGACCTAGAACAGTTCAGTCAGTTGTCAATACTGCAGATATGTCTAGGGAGTGCTGCATAAGCAGCAAACTTGCAGCAAATGACATGTAGTTATTTCCAGAATACTGAATTTGTATGTTTTTAATAAGCAGAAAATATGAAACCAAGATTGGTATTGACAACTTGCACTCTAAGACCCACAACAGAACTGTACATCTCCCCTCACCTGAGGCAGCTGCTTTGAGATACGTCGGAACACATGGTAATAGAGATCCCAAGCCTGAGTTAGGTCTTTGACATTTCCTGATTTCATGTACTTCCTGCACCATTCCTGAGCTTCCATTAGATCTCTGCCATAGGCCTAGGGAGGAAGTGAAAAACAACAGAAGAAAAACATTTCTACAGACTATAGTGGGACAGATGGAGAACACTTAACAGCCACAAAGAGCATCACAGTCCATTTTCAAATTGCATTACAACTACTCAATCTAACACTTCTACAGCATATCATAGAATCCTAGAATGGGCAGGTTGGAAGGGACCCTAAAGATCATCTAGTTCCAACCTCCCCGCACGGAGCAGGGATGCCAATCACTAGACCAGGTCACCCAGGGCCACATCCAGCCTGGCCTTGAACACTGCCAGGGATGGGGCATCCACAACCTCTCTGGGCAACCTGTGCCAGTGCCTAACCACTCTCCAGGTAAAGAACTTCCTTCTAATCTCCAATCTAAATTTCCCCTCCTTCAGTTTATATCCATTCCCCCTTGTCCTATCACAGTCTGACCTCCTAAAAAGTCTCTCCCCTTCTGTCCTATAATCTCCCTTTAGGTACTGGAAAACTGCTATAAGATCCAGGAATTCCTAGATCCAAGGCATGCACTGAGTTTATTAGATAATGTTGTTCACAAATAGACATCAGGATAGGAGGCAACAGAATTCATAGATTCACCCTTTAGCAGGAGGCTCACAAGCTGAAGTTAATACCTTTTGCTGGCTTGAGACAGGTCATCTCTAGGTATGCTAGTGGTTACCATGAAGCAAAGTAGGCTGAAGTTAGTAGACAGACAGTTAATTCTTCAGTCTGTGCTAGTGGTTACCATGAAGGAAAGCCAACTGGAGTTAGAAGAATTAAATGCAGAGTAGTTGGATGTTTTGCAGACCCTATCAGACACCCAGTCAATATAAGACTCTAGGGTAATCTGTATTACCATGGCCCCTGTAGTACTGTAGCCACCAAAAGCAATACAGATCTGAAGACAAACATCAATAATGAAGTCTACAACTAATGTAATGAGTCCCAAGAGGTTTACTTGCTGGGTTAGATTGCAAAGGTCCTTGTAACACAACTGGGGCAGGTGGCTGTCCTGCCTGGTTTTGAGGGCATGCAGAAGGTTATAGTCTTAGCCATTCACTGATACCTGATTGAATGATGTCTCTTTCAAAGTCTGAGGCCCACGCTCCATCATTGCATGAAGTGGTTCCAGCACCTCAAACATTCCCTTCACATTCCTTTCTCCAAAGTAGAGACGAGATGCTTCTTCCAGTCCTTCATGCCACATCTCATGCCATAGGATGGCAACACGGATTAGCTCTTCACTCACCTGTTTTAGGAGAGGAAAAAAAAGATTAAATGCCTAAAGAATACCACTATGACTGTATATTAACTTTCAAATGCAAAACTACTTCTCTAATGGTTATGATGTACTTGTTGCTGACAGCTAGAGGGAGCCACAAGAACTCCCACAATGCTGTTACACTTTTTTCTGTAAGAAGCTGATCAGGCTTTTCTCACTTTGGAAATTTTCTATCTATTTGTGCAGCTTGGCCTGAAAGCATTACTTTTCATTTATTCATGGAAGTCTTCAGTAAATGAATTAAATTACTCTTTCCATGCTATGCTTGGTAAGTTTTGTTTCCCCTTTTCATTAAGCAAAAACATCTCTTTATGGAACAACAATTCTTCATTTCTTTAACAATGAAGAGGCATTTTGTGTTACTGTACCTGTGGTACAGTCTGAAAATCCCTTGTGGTCTCCTNTTCCTGAAAGAGAACACTTGATGGTGCATGAAGTACTCACCATCATTGCTTGCTGCACCAGGGTGTTACTGTGCTCACACATGTTCTTCAAGATCTTATTTGCAGCGTTGTGGCGAGCAGTGGTTGTAGATTTTGAGGCCACAGTCAAAGGATAGATCAAAGCCTACAAGGGACATCACCAATGGTATTTTAGAACCACACAAAAGAGCTATGTAAATAAAAAGATTAGCAAAGCATTAATAAATAGCAGCCTTAGGGCTAGACAGGAGAAAGCAAGCTTGTTTCTAGAAAGAGGTGAGAGGAATTTGCTATTCAGTGTCTTGCAGTCTGAAAAGCTTACAGGACTAATTCCCTGAGTAGCAGAATAACTATAAGAGTCTGTAGCAAACTGGAAGAAGAGAAAACCATTGGACCAGGCTGCCTAGGGAGGTGGTTGAGTCACCATCCCTGGAGGTGTTGAAGAGCCAGGTGGATGTTGCATTGGGGGGGCATCATTTAGCAGGTTGCTAGGGCTAGGACAAAGGCTGGACTTGATGATCTCCAAAGTCTCTTCCAGCTGGAACTCTTCTATGAGTCTATGATTCTAAAACTAGTTCTAGTATTTTGTGATTTTTCACACTGTAGGAAGAAATTCAGATAAAACACCTGTGAGGTAGCCTTTTATCAGTCACTTAATAAGGTTTAAGAAGGTGATGTGCACTACCCAGTATTCTATTAGACAGAAAGAACTTCCCTGGCTGCATTGCTCATCCCCCTCTTTCCATTTTAATGTGAATAGCGCTGAGGTGAAAGCAGCAGCAGCAGAAACAGTTCCCATCCTCACTACCCAGTGCAGGCATCTAGACTAGGTGGAATGGAACCTAGGAAATGCCTGAAGTGGCTCTCAGTTGATGGCAATTCCTCCTCTAAGGCCAAGCTGACCTGGGGATGGTAGCGCCCAATATCCGTGAGGAGTTGGTGAATGAGACGTCCTACGAGTGGTCGAGGAGTGTCAATCCTTGCAATGAGCTGAGGGATAACCTAGCAGTAAAGAGAAGAAGGAGAAGAAGGATAAATATCCCTATCATCTCATGTGGTTAGTTCACAAACTGTCCTGCCCTCTGCTAGAGACCTCAGAGTCTCTAAAGGACACAGAGAGGCCCCACCACTCATTTTTCAGCTGGTTACAGGATAACACAAAGTTCCAAACAGTGTCAGAAATGCAGAACAGCTCAGTGAGATCCCAAATGTCTTGTACAAAACTGTTACAGGATCATTTTATGGAAAGAGTAAGATGTCTCTTGAAATGTAATGCTCAAATAAGAAATAAAGCCTTTTTTATCTGTTTACAAGAGTCATTCTACAAAGCAATCCTGAAGCAGTCTGTGAACTACATCAGAGCAGCACAGTGGTGTTTTGTGCTTGATCACCACTGAATGCATGCCATCTTCAATTTAAAAACTCATTCTTTTTCATTCATATGTACAAATTAGCATATAAACACATGCAAGAATGTTTCTTATACATCTGTTCAAGTTGCTTGTTAAATCAGTTACAATTGTACTGCAGGGTGCTCTCACCACTCACTGACAGAGGATTGATTAGCAAAGGATCATCACGGATATCACATAACAAATCCCCAAACTGCCCTCACAACTGAGACTTGTCTTAACCCTCTGTGTTCCTTACCTGCAGCCAAGTGTCTATTTGGATTGCCTTGACTCCTTCTACCAAAGCCTCATTCACATCAGGCCAGTGACCATAGTCAAACCACAGAGTAAGGACTCTGAAAAGAAAAAAATAGCTTGTTAGGAATGAAACAAAAAAACCTCATTCCACTTAAAGACCTTCAGTTCCAAGTGACTCTTCCCAGAACCTACAGATTGTAGGATAAGGGTTAATCCACCTAGCATAAATTAGCTTGGACTGAAGCACTCACTGGATTTCATTCACAATGTGCTTTAGTATGTACCTTAGAGTGTCCTGTAGGTTGTTTCCTCGAGACAGAGATATGGATCGGAAGAAACCCTGGACAGCAGGGACTGTGTACATCAAGAGGGTCTTGGATAAGTCCTTTTGGAATGAAAATTGCTGCATTAGTTCTACACAAGCACATCAGTCTACATGAATCTTAAACTTAGCAAGGGGAAAGAGGGAGAAATATGTGGAAATATAGATCTAATTCACAGTATAGGTGACTTCTGCTCACAGGACACAATGCTCCTGGATTTTGGGTTTTGCTTGACTACAGATAGGTCTTTCACCCTGGCAAGGAACATACTGTGAAGTGTTTTTATACTTCAGTTTGTTGGCAGAATTTTAGACAGCAAAACAGCCTGAAAACTACAACCCTATTACAACTAGTAAGTAAAAGAAATTCCTCACAGTCTTTCGGGAAGGGCTTAAGCAGCAGAACTTGACAATGCTCTTATGATAGCCACCCATGCCTTTGCTTTAGCTTACAGCTAACTTACCATCATTTGCATTCATTTAGTCCCCTTCCCCTAAGACTGAGTTAAGCTGAACTTCCTCACTTTTGCTATAAGCTCTGAGGGTATATGTGTGTGTACACACAGACAGCTTCCACGAGGCAGATACACATCGTAGCTTCTTCCCCACCATAACATTGTCCTGCATCTAAGCAATAAGTACCAATCTCTCAACATAAACAGGGAACAAGGCACCTCAGTGACTTTTTTCTGCACTGGTGATGGGATGGGACTGTTCTCTGTGCTCTCTGCATCACTCTCACTGTTGCTGCCCTCAGTGTTAGCACTGGTGATGCTGGCTCCGCTGGCATGACGCAGTTTCTTCTTCTCATCTCTGGCCTGGTTTTGGTGTTTGTAGTGAAGCACTGCTTCAAAGTTCATCACTGCCCAGGCATGCCAGGCCTGCCAACAAGAGAGAATAAAAGTCAGAAGGAAGATGAATCCTTTCTGCAATCTGTACTTTCTAATTATTAGAGATAATAGTCTAACCTTTCTGAGTCTGCAGACAACAGTAGTAATAGCCTGCAGACAAGACAATGCTCTGCTTTCCCTAATCCCCTGTAGTTTTGTCTTATCTTAAATCATATCAAGGTAAATTCTTGGCCAGGAGCTCCCTGTTTGATATTCAAGGCAAAAGAGCTCTGCAGCAAAACCTAAATCCCATTTCATTCACATACAGCTTAATTTTTCAAAGCTTCAAATGGATGTGTTAGGGCTAGGGGCAGTGTAATGGGAAGAAATAGAGGAGGTGATGTCTCAGAGGAGATCTGGCACCAAATACTAATTGAAATTTCACAACCCTGAAATGAAAGGCTCTTTGAAGAATTAGCAACCAGGCTGCTTTCCTAGTTCAAATATACTGAGTCAGAACAAGTTATTTTTTTTTCCATTTAGGTTATCCTTTCTCTTTAACTGTAAACTGACAGGAGAGAAAGTCCCAAAAGCAAGAACAGAAACTGAATTGTGGCCTAGTTTTACCAGTCAGATAAAATTCTGAACAAGACTCTCACAGTTGCCTTGGGCTGCTTTCTCTAGGCAGATAATTATAGGAGCTTGTTATATGACCATCTTACTCTCCTGTGCTATGGGATGTGATCAAATGCACTGATCAGTGGTGCCTGGAAGCATTCCCTTACTGACCTTGTACCAGTTGCGATCGTGCTCTGTTGCAGCACTGTAATACTGCAGGACTTTGGGGATGGTACTTTCATTGATGCCTTGCAGGTTCAGCTGCCACTCCCCCAGTTTCAGGAAACACCTGGTTAAGCAAAGGGATTATTGATTCAGAACCTAGAATGAAAATGAAGCCTGCTGGATTAAGAGGTGGTGAGACACTGGCACAGGTTACTGAGAGGTGGTAGATGCTCCATTCCTGGAAACATTCCAGGTTGGTTGGGGCTCTAAGCAACCTGATCTTGTTGCAGATGTTTCTGCTCACTGCAAGGGTGTTGGACTCTATGACCTTGAAAGGTCCCTTTCAACCCAAACCAGTCTATGATTCTTATCTGAAGTCCCAAAGCCATTTCACACAGTAAACCCACCCAGGAAGGCTCTTCTGCAGACTGGGAGTGCACATGTTAACATAGGAGGTTCAAAACACCTACATCCTGCTTCCAAGTGTGGAATTAACTAGTTAATGGTTCCATTTTCAGGCAGAAAGGTGAGGGTCAAACTTTGTTGCCCATTTTATATCAGTTATAAGCACAAGCAGCAGATATCAGTAGCATCAGAAGACTTCATCAGTACTGACAAACATACAGAGCCTCAGTGCTGGCTAGGTCTACTGATCACTGTACCAACTAGCCTTCTGGAGAGAACACTGCAGCAGCAGAAAAACAGTGGAAACACAGAGCAACTGCTCTTCCCCCAGGCCAGGACCCCATTAAGTCATCCCCTCCCAGAGGAAAGGAAAACCAATATATTTTTACTGCAGCAGGGTGGGGCTGTGAAGGTTTGGGTAAAGCTAATGCTTTGCTCCCTCAGCAGCCTTTAAACACCACAGTTACAGAGCTCTCCTTTCTGTACTTGGAGTTTTCCAGAAAGCATTGTGCAAGAAAAATATTGTGTATAACTCCTGACTATTTTGTCTTTCATTCTGACAAAAATAAGATGATGGTATTATCAGGTTTCCATTCTCATAAAAGCAAATTAAGTACATGCCTCCCTTTAGTAAGCACTATGTAATTTCTTCTCTTTAAGACCATGATCTGGCACTTCCAGATCCATAGAGGAAAATGAAAATCATGAGATGTGTTTTTAATGCAACAGTATTTTAAGAGACCATCACATGCTAGGCATCTATTGCCTAAAGCACTGCTGTTGTATTAAGGGCACATGCTGCCAAGCACAGATGTGCCAGGGATGGAGGGAGTGTTTCTTTCCTACTGACTGGATCTCCTGAAAATCAAAGCAATAGCCATGCTGGGAGCCAGTGAGCCACAGTGCTGGAAAAATACAACCAGCCACCAGCAACAAATACCAGCTTGTTTATGCTGATGTGTCACAGTAACATTAACTGGGAATTATATGAGAGATACCAATGGTGTCTACCAGCTACATGAGAAATCCCCTGCTCCTTCCAATCAAAGCATGAGCCTTGTCTGAAATGAGTTATCTGCACAGACCCTGCAACCTCAAGCAAGACATTGGTTTCACTAGGTAGCTCAAAGGTGTCCCAGGAGCAGGTGCTGACCGTGCCATGAGCTTGTGGAGCTCCTGCTTGTGCTGCTGGTCCTCAGTTGCAATGGCATGCTGGGCCTGCTGCTGCATTGTTTGCACAAAGTGCTGCATGTGCTGGAACGCATCGATCTGCAATGGGATGAGGGTTGCAGTAAGGACCACAGAGCTTAAACACAACTGCACAAGGCAAGAAGACAATGTGGAAATACATCTTGAAAGCAAAAAAATATGGGTTTGTTTTCTTCCAAAGCTTTTTAGCCATGTACTTCCCTCTAAATCAGGTTTGTACTCTACATATATAGCACCAAATAAATGAAGAGGTTAGAGATTCTTGGTATCTCAAGTCTGGCCACTGAATTGCTACACTGATGAACAAGTAACTGCCTCCTTCCCATGGCAGGCACATCTTCATGTCATAAATACAGTCAAAACCATCACCAATCATAACATAAGCTAACAGTGTGCTCTGATGTGCAAGAACTCAACTCCAGCAAAGAGACAAGGTCACCTGTACCTTGATGCTTCAGCAGCACAGAATGCCCTGTTACTGCTCATGCAGGATGACATCCTAGGAATGACACAAAGATGTCTCATTTGCAATTGAGCATGCACATCAAAGAAGACAGCCCAGCAATTCCAACAAACAAATGTGTATTTTAGATACATTCTCTTTCTCCATCTCCTTAATCTTTGTGCCTTCTTTCATTCTGCTTTCTACAGCTGCACGAGTTTCCTGCATCTTGTCTATTTCTTTATCACAGTTCACACACTGAAAAGTCCATTTTCACTCAAAGAGGCAGGCAGAGAAGACCCTTATACTTCTTGGGTCATTTACTGAAGAAAGCAGGAGACCATTACACTGTTTCACAAAGCCAACAGAACAGGCAATCAGCAGCTCCTTCTGGTTTTTAAATTCAAATAAAGAATAGTTAGGTCATGGCAATGTTCTCATAGCAGTGGCTCTGCTCCAGTGCTGGCAATCCCAAAGACAGGAAAAATGAAAAAGATGTGGCAGAATATGAGAATAAATGGAAGCTTTAATGTATATTAAAAGAGATGATAAGTTATCCAGTCTGGAGCTTATTGGATTTGATTATGTAAATTCTCCCTGTGTTGTAATGTCAAAAACATTCACCCTAGGCTCTTTGGAGCCAAATTGTTCCCATGACAAAACCCTATGTACTTTTTAGCTGTCTTTCAGCTAGAAATTTTCAATAGTGTCCTTAATAACAGTCAGCTCTGCTCAGCAACTAAGTACAAACTGTTCAGGCTATTTTTTCTAAACCTGGTAATAAAAAGCCCCTACTCCTTGAGCATGTAACCCTGGCTGTAGGTACAGTGCACAGACCTGGCAATCAGTACAGTGGGTGAAAAGTCAAGCATCAAGCCTACACAGTAAAATCCTGGTGAGGACAGAAGAGCTACTATTCACCATTCAGCTTGGCTGCATCCCTTGGGTACCTGATACTGCCTCAGAAAAATTAATCTTTCCACTTAGGAAATAAAATGAGGGCCAGGGCCAGGCTCCTCTGGCACTACAGAGTTTTAAAGGAAAATTTCAAAAACTTATCTTCTGAATAACAATAAGGAAAGGGATTAGTTAGCTTTCTTTAGGTGAGCAAAAATGAACCCTTTTCAGCCTGGTCTTTGTGGTGGGAGGATTCTGAAGAGCTGAGGTGTGTGTCAGCACACAAAGCATGAGCAAGCAAAAGCAGAGAGAGCTGTTATCTTCTAGTACCTTACGAGCACTCTTCCACATGTGTTTCATGTATGCATAAGTCACTTGGGGATGCACTGTTGGCAGGGGGTGGTCCAGCTGTCGAGATGGATCTACTCCCAAGAGCAGGACAAGTGTCTTATGGGCCAAAGCCTGAAGAAAGTTGCAAAAAGAAAAAGCAGGTTAAAACAAGCTCCTTCTTACCTCCATTTCATGTTGACTACAGAATTGCTGGCCACTAAAAACTACCTCTGACTCTCTAGCTAAAACAAAGACATAGCCTTCTTGCCACTCTCTGGACTCCTAGGAGCTGGGTCTCTTCAGCCTGGACAAGAGGAGACTGAGAGAAGATCTCATTAATGTCTACAAATATGTGAAGGGTGAGTGTGAGGAGGAGAGAGCCAGGCTCTGCTCAATGGCATCCAATGGTAGGACAAGAGGGAATGGGAGCAAGCTGCACCACAGGAGGTTTAGAATTAACATGAGGAGGAACTTGTTTGCAGTGCAGGTGCCAGAGCACTGGCCCAGGCTGCCCAGGAGGCTGTGGAGTCTCCTTGTCTGGAGCCATTGCAGAGCTGCCTGGACACATTGCTGTGTGAGCTGGTCTAGGTGATCCTGCTCTGGCAGGGGGGTTGCACTAGATGATCTTTCTAGGGCCCTTCCAACCCCTGACATTCTATGATACTGTGATGATAAGTACCACATGATAAACCATATGTCTTCCTTGGGATCAGAGCATTAAATTCTCTTTTCAGAAGTCAGTAGAGAGTGTGAAGTCTCCGTTTCAATTATTTTTGGCAACAGATCTTGTGGTGAATGTTGAAATAGGACTGTAATGTTCAGTGAGAACAATGTCACATTGTAGGTTTGACAAAGAGTGCTTCAGCAGCTGGAGCCACCATTAAGAACTATCAGTGCTGCTTAAGAACTTCCAGGCAGAGCACACAACAAAAAGTTGTCTGAGACTCTCAGGTGTAGTAACAGTCCCACAAAAACAACCTTGGCTCCAGTGAACTCCACACTGGTTACAGTCTTAGCATTTCACCAATTTTTGAGCAGTCTCCTCCTCAGAGGAGAGCTCAGCCCACTGGGGCAATGAAAGCATTTGGAAACCTCAAGGCTGAAGGAGCATGACAAAACCAATCATCTAAAAACCTGCTGTAGAGGGTAGAGCTTGATGATGCTCACCAGTCTCCCACTCTTGCCACACAAGCTGGCATACTTGAGCCAAGTTCTCATGTCCTCATGAGGATTCACAACCAGAGACCTGACCATCAGGATTCTCTGCCAGTCTTCCACAATTCGTTGACAGCCCTGAGAGAAAAAGGAAGTGAGAACATGTTAGTGTTTTAGCTCCAAACTACTCCACAGAGCCTTAATTCAGAAGCTGAAGGGATTTTTCCCCAAAATGGAGAGACTTCAGCACCATAATTCACAGCAGGCCAGTGTTGTTATGAACTAGCTGATTATTTAATGTGTGAAGAAGGTTAAGGCCTTGTCTCTTACTCTCTGCAGCCAGCTCAGTGTTTGCAGTCTAACAATATCCTCTGATGGAACAAGGAGATAAGGTTCTAAAGCAGAAGTGCATCCAAAACTCAGGAAAGCTCTTTGAGCAACTCCAAAATTAGTCAAAAGAGTTTTATAACCCCTTTCAACCTAGATTTGAAGCCCATTTTTGGTTCAAACAGTGCTAAATCTCAGTATGGTGACAGTACAAAACAAAATGGTTGCAAAGCATATTTTTGTCATTGCCCTTTCTCTTCTCCTTGCATGTGTTGCTTTTAGAGGCTGGCATGACTGAATTGATACTCTGCCAGAAACTGCAGTTCCAAGTGCTGTGCTGCTTGTGCAAGCATTGTCTGGTTCTTGTCTGTCTGAAGAGAGAGAGAGAGGCACAACAGCATGGTCAGTGAGAGCAGGAGGAGTCTGCAGTTCAGATGTTCAAGGATGCTCCAGAGAGGGAGAGTTGTGGAAGGGACAGTAACATGGTTCTTGCTGTAATTGCCAAGTGCTTCAGGGCAACAGGGATGCTCTGAAGTTTATATTGATCCAGAGATGATTTAGACTTAGTTTTCAGGTAAACAAAAGAATTTCCAATGGCAGCAAGCACCTTAGCACCAAAGCATCTATTTCTTTCCCTGTTTAGTCTTTCCTCAAAATTGAGTGCTGGGAAATTAAAGCAAAGCTTGTTCTCTAACACTCAAATAAAACTCTTCCAACAGGCATTTAAAATTATTAAAAAGCAGCTATAAAAATATGCAAGAACTGTATGTCCTGCTTTCAGGACTATAAACAGCTGGATTCAGACATTACACTTCCTGTCACTCTCAGTTTCTCCAGCCCAGTGGAATGATCCTGAGCTCTTCCAGACAGGAATGCAGATGGGAGACTAAAGGCTTTGTCACAGTTTCCCAAAAAGCTAAAAAATATGCAGCAGCAACAGTCTTTCCTTAGGAGGCAGATATCACAAAGTGAAGAAATCTGCATAGGGAGAAATTCTTCCTCCAGGCAGTGTGTCAAAATTTGGTATAATGAGAGCATTTTGCTCTAATTATGCCTCCTTCCCTTACAGGAATACTGTTTAAAGAGGTGATTCCTGCATGTACTACCTCATCTGATTATATTCACTTTCACTGTAGGGATGCCTCTTGCAAGGAAAGAGGCTCAAAATATTTGGCTGATTTAAATCTTCAGAGATGTTTTGGATTTTTGCTGGTTAGAGTAAGAAAAGCATAAAGTTCTCTTTAAATACTGGAAAAGGAGCTTTGCTAAAGGTATCTTTTAAGAGCATGAGGTTAATCACAGAATCATTTAGGTTGGAAAAGACCTTTAAGACCATCAAGTCCAACCATAAACCTAACACTGTTAAGTTCACCACGAAGTGCCACAAATCAACTGCAAATGTTCTTAGAAGAGGTCAAAAAGGAACAGGACAATTTTTAACAAGTATCTGACTTCTCTATCCAGTTTTGCAGCATTAGGAGAGAATGCAGCCAACCAGCTCCAAAGTTCAAACTAGCCTTATCCAAACCAGTATTTCCAGGTGGGATCCAACACTGACACAAGCAGTCATGGAGATGTGACTAGTGTCTCCATTCTGTACACATCTCTTAAGGCTCAAGTACCCCTACTAAATGTCACATTAGCAGACACCTCAGGAACACTAACCAAAAAAACCCCAAAAGCTCAAACAAGCAGAGCAAAGGCAAAGCAGACTGAAAGCTTGCAGCCATGTAAATGGATGTGCTATTGGGATAGAACAGCATCCTNGTCTATGATTCTACAGGGAAATGGCAAGGTTTGCTGAGCCATCACAATGGCTTGAAAGGAAGCTGTTCATGGCAGCACATCACATGTCCATCCTTGAGCTCTAGCCAGAGGTACCTGCAGCCTTTCCCACCAGATCTGGCGGATGATCTCCCGGCGTTCTGGTACAAGTTTGTACTGGATCACCTCTTCCAGCTCTGACAGCATCTGGCAGGATACCATAGCCTAAAGGAAACAATCACATTCCATCCCAATCACTACACAACAAATCTAGAATTAAGGAACAGCATTTTGGCATCCAAATCTCAAGTACATATGCTGCTCAACAGCTAAAGGACTGAATGGTATGCACTGCTTAGAGAAGCTACTAATTCAGGCTTCCTAAATGACAGTTCTTGTGAGAGAGGGGAGCTCATTTCACTGCTTCATTTGTTCCAGAGCTGCTCCTACAAAGTTCTATTTCTTACCTGCCAAGACCTAATTAATCTGTGGGCCTACACAGGTCTTATCTTTGATACTAGAGCTACTCAGAAGTTTAATACAACTTCTAGAGACAGTTTGAAGCAGCAATGAGGAGAATGAAGACTGAGTCAGACACTTACTCCATAGGCTCGACTGTAGCTCTCTCCTGCCATGGCAGTCAGCTCAGCATCTAGGAGATCTCTGGCTTTGTCAATGCACTGAAATAGAACAAGATATTGGGGCAAAGGTGGTATGTTTGGTCTGAAATCAACTGTTCTGTCTCATAAACAAAGCTGGCATTGTTCCCAGCCTCCAGCAAGAACCAGGAAAGGATCTTATCAATAGAAAGAACTGACAGGAAAAGTGTGTCCAGGGGCAGGTACAGGGCAAGTCAAGGAGGAATCATTTATCACCTGCACAGCCTCAAGTTTGTCTTCCTACCAAATCAAAGCTTGCAGTATTTATAATCCTGCCATCAATGCAGAGATAGATCATCACTAATAATATTGGTAGAGAAGTTCACATTTTAGTGCAAGAGAATTGGTTACAAAAAGCCTCAAGAAATGTCTCTTGATAATATACAATGGTAGAAATTATCTTTCAGTGGTTTATATAACTCAAAAGGTTTTTATGAATTTTACAGGACAGCAAATTCCATTTCTCTTACTCCAACTAAAATGCTCTTCAGGCATGTTCTGGTTCCAGTCATTATATAATTTCTCATCTATAGTTTTTCCTGTTCAAAATGTTAAAGGTGAATCACAAACTCTACCCCTTTGAATGCCTGGCTAATTTTCCTGTGCACATCACCCAAAATCTAGGTATGGGTTTTGACAGAGGAGATTGAGTTACTGCTTTACCTAAGGTGGCAAGCCAGCACAAAAATCTGAGAAACTGTACTTGAGCTTTCTTGGAAAGTAAACAACATGCTTCACATCTCCAGAGGGGAAAAAGTCACTCTACAAATCTCCTCTGGGCCAAACAAGCACACCAATATGGCTCTGTTCAAGAGACTCACTCCTTGTTTGAGTTCTCATCTCACTCTGAGATTTAAGATTTACCACAGCTACCAGAAAAAAACAGAGGAAAAGATCTGGTACATGATATATATCAGCACATCACTGAAAAAGCTGTGGCAGAAGTGCACAGAACAGCCATGAAGAATCTTGTGTGTGCTTTATCAAGCAATGCCTTGTAGAATAGAACCTCTGCTGAGATAATCCTAGAATGGTTTGGGTTGGAAGGGAGCTCTGGAGCTCATCTAGTCCAACCCCCCTGCAGTGGCCAGGGACATCCCCAACTAGAGCAGCTTGCCCAGAGCCCTGGCAAGCCTCACTTGCAATGCCTCCAGGGATGGCAACTCAACCACCTCCCTGGGCAACCTGGGCCAGTGTTCCACCACCCTTGTGGGGAGGAACTTCTTTCTAATATCCAGTTTAAATCTACTCTTCTCCAATTGAAAACCATTGCCCCTTGTCCTTTCCCTGCAGGCCTTTGCAAACAGGCCCTCTGCAGCCTGCTTGGAAGTTCCCTTTAGGTACTGGAAAATCAGTTTAAATGCTTGTGCACTGTCTGTCTAGAAAACAGACACAGAAGGAAAGAAGCCTAGGAATGACTAAGGCATTCTTACACTCAACAGCACTGCACTACTAGTAGTTGTAGATACATTCACTGCTGTGTCTCTGGATATCCAAGGTGAGCTCCATCACCAAGGTCTAATACAGAAATGGAAGAAAGCTTATTGGGCAATTCTTAGGTTGCAGCCAGCTGCTTTAAACCAGAACATCCTAGTTTAACAGAGCCAAGTTCATCTTCAACCAGGGTTTGGGAAGTGGACAAGGAAGGTAATTACCTGCTGAGCCAGTGAGAAAAGGTCCTGATGAAGAGCCAGCACAGCCCTGTAGAAAGCACCATCATGGGTGTCCCTGGGGATCATGCAGGTGTATTCTTCCATGCTATCCCACTGACCTGCAGAGACACAGAGAGCCTCAGTCACACAGCAGCCTGTCTGCAAGGCAAGAGCAGCACCATGCTCCAGTGCTGAGCCATCAGCACTGTGTGCTGCTTCTACACTCAAGTCAGCTCTCCAACAGCTTGTCTTTGGCAGGGACAATCTGTGTTATATACAGAAACTGTATATATATATATACACACACAGAGGTACAGACAAGCACTTTTCTTCTAGACAAATTGTTATCCTCATGGAAAAGGTTCTTGTATTCCCTGTGATGCAAAAACTGAAATGCTGACATTTCCAGAACATTTGAATGATTTACTGCCCTACACAGCAAAAGATGATTCTTTTTCCTCAGCAAAGGCTGGTAGACAGCAAGTGATTTATAAGCTTCTCCTGTAAATATCTGGCCTCTGGCATAACAAATATTTAGACCATTTACAGATTTATTCCACTTAAGGTTGTCTACTCAGCAGATACAACCTATCAAAATCCTCAACAGATATTGTTCTGGTTTGTAAATAAGAGTCTGCCACAAATGTGAGAAATTCCATGAATCTGATTTCAAGTCTGAGCTATGTTCAATGTAAAACTAAGTAAAATGGACCAGTTCAAGCCACTGATCACCTGCTCAGCCCAATATAGGCAGTCTCTTTGTTACTTGAGACCACCCTGAGAGACCTTCTGTAAATGCAGGTTTTCCTGAAGCAATGCTGAATGACAATTACTTCATTTCCCAACGTAAACAATTTTGTTCTTGGATTTTGCTGTTTCTTCTACTTGGTAGTTCTGCAGTGAATTCCAAGTCTCTGTGCTTCCACACTGGGCTGTCATACACTAGCACACAAGGATACATTACCTAGACCCCAGGCAGCAGCAGCAGCCATCCTAGCCATCTTAGCTTGAGTTTCATCATTGACCTGTGTCCACTTTTCACAGCACTGCTGGTGGAGCTGCCCCCTGAGAAGAATCCACAATTTCTGATCAGCAAAAAGCCTCTTCTAAGAGCTCTGCCTTGTTAAACAACCACTTCCCACAGATTAAGGCAACAACCAGCCCCACTGGTCCTTTATATAGCATGGAGAACAGGAGTCTTCTCCTCTGCCCAACTCAGCCATGCTAGCTTAATGACAAATATTCTATCATCAGGAAATAATTTAAAGGCACATTATGCTTTGGAAACACAAACCCAGACAACAGCTTGTATATGTTTGCATTTGTTCCTCAGCAGTTGTTAGTGTCTACTTCAGGAACTGTCAACTCCAGTCTACAGGAAAGAGTCCATTCCCAAGAAAAAGTTACCAAACTATCACCAAACAAGGATGCTTAAAATATTTTGCAAGTATCAAGACAAGAAATGTATGATCTGAATAGCTTGTGCATGGCTCCTGCTATGAAACATTCTGGATAACACTTCATGACAGAGACTAGACACTACTGCTGTAACCTATTAGGAAGACTTGTCATGGCAAGATCTCAGAAGGGAGCTGGATCTTTCATCTCTAGTGGAGAGGAAGCATCAGGAATTTTTATATTATTTCCTTTAAATCAACTGTGAATGCTCCATTAATCAAACCAATTACTGTGGGTGTTGCAGTTCCAGAGTTTCTCAGGCTGGATACTCTAGCAGTGGAATAGCTGCCAGGAAGGCCAACTTGCCTTCTCTGCTCTCATCCTCTCCCCTCCCAAAAAGGAAGATGAGTTAGTCAAACAGAACCAATGGGCTGCCTCAGGCAAGATAGTCATTCTGACAGCTTAATGGCCCAGGAGAAAAAAACAACAGAAACCCCAAACAAAAATACAAATGAAAAACCAAGGCAAACCTAGCAAGAGCAGTAAATCAGGAGCTCATTGATGCTAACAAAGCAGTGTGGCTCTTGCACACATAACTGCATCAGGACATAAATGGCTGAGAGTATTTTGGCTGTACTTCTGAAATGCCACTGTACAGAGCACTGAAATCATGATGCTGCATAGGATCAGTTCTAGATTAACTATCAAATTCTGCCAAGTAGACTCCAGCAGCACTAAGAGTCAATTTGAACACTACTGAAAAACAGCAGCAGCCAAGCCATGGAATCCTCAGTGTCAGTAGTCAGTTGCAAGGCAGCAGGTAGTAATAGTGCCCAGTTCTGGAGCCCTCAACACACAAAGGCCATGGAGCTGCTGGAGCAGGTGCAGAGGAGGCCACGNCAAAGGCACTTCTGAACTCTAGAAAACATCTGCAGAGATGGAGTGCAGCTCCACAACAGCAAACACAGAGATTTCTGTGAGATTGTGATTGCTCTCATCACTACAGACTACCAACAGATGCATAACACCTAGCTCCAGCAGAAGAAAAGCATCCTATTATAATATATTTGTCAGTGAGGTGAAGCAGCAGGAGGTTCAGAGAGGATAGTTTACACAAATGTGTGCACTGCAGGAGGGAGACATTTCCCTGCTGGAAACTGCCTACTGGTAGAACAGGTGACTGAGAAATGCTCAGTAAAAGGATCTATTTTTCCTATTGAAAAAGCTATACCCAATGTGCCTCATCTTCATCTAGAGACAAGAGGGCAGAAAAATGCTGCCAGAATTAGCTTTCCCAAACAGCTCTGTTTCTCTACCAGTAAAATGACTTCAGTGAAGTGGAACCTCCTCACTGTGTGCCATCCCATGGGTTCATGTCAGGACCCATCAGGAGAGAACTCTAGTGACATGAAAAGTTCAGCAGAAAGGCAGAAAGTGGAGGAAATCACATGTGCCCCTGGGTAGGGCCTGCATGCTCCAGTGCACAGCATGCCTGCTCCAATTAGCTGCTTGGAACTCAGCACAGAGAAAAACAGAGCCCACAGTTAACCAGTAAGTCACTGCCAGCTCACTCTCTAACAAACACTGACTCTAATCACATACATGTTGACAACACACGTTTAACACAGGGTTTGGAATTCCACATGTCCACAAAGACACTGCTTAATGAATGCTAAAAACAGAATAATAATAGAAAACTTAGTCATCTACAGGATGACTAGAAGAGGTTTACAGTCACAGTAATTTATTGGGCATAATCTTAGACCCAGGTGACTATTGGGGAGGAGACAATTTCACTAACAGTTGTGCAAAGATCATGCATTCTGCACAGGCATTGGTCTGACCATGAATAAATACAGAAATCTCTCATGTTTTAATCAGAGTTTAAAGAAGAAGGCCACTATGAGCTCCTTTTATGACTGCTTTTGACAAGTGCTGCCCAGGTAATGCTTCCTGAGAGATGCCCTCTATCTACCATTTCTTTCTCTGTTACAAATGGGATTGATCTGGTCATAAGACTACAGATTGTGTCTCAGAGAGACCTTAAGCTATCAGATGGCCAATCCCTAAAGGCTTACAGATGTTATTATCAACTATGCCTGCAATGAACAAAGTGAGATGTGGCTGGAAATAAACTACTAAGTAAGAGTAATTCAGGCAAGTGACAGATCCAGAGAAGAGATAGGCACTATTTTTAAGGGCATTCTTTTCCTCAGTCTCCTCTTACCATTCCCCAAGTGCTTCCAAGCAACGCATCCTTCCCAGCATCAGCTCAGGATCATCCTTGTTTGTGTCCATCTTCTTGTCATAGGCCACGAGAGCATCTTCCCATTCATGAAGCTTTTCATACCAGGTGGCTTGAATTTCCTGGCAGGGTTGAGGGAGAGGAGAAACAATATTAGAAGAAATAGCAGAATTAATATTTCTCACTTAATAATAACTAACCCAGCTTTTCCTGAAAAGTTGTGTCTATGGTGGTCCTACCATTGGATGCCATGGAGCAGAGCCTGGCTCTCTCCTCCTCACACTCACCCTTCACATATTTCTAAGCATTGCTGAGGTCTCCTCTCAGTCTCCTCTTGTCCAGGCTGAAGAGACCCAGCTCTCTCAGCCTGTCCTCCTAGGGCACATGCTCCACTCCTTTCAGGATCTTGCTGGCCCTGTGCTGGACTCTCTCCAGCAGCTCCCTAGCCTTCTGGAGCTGAGGGGCCCACAACTGGACAAGATTTTGTTTCAAGATTTTGTTTCTAATTTTCAAGAAACAGAATGCCTTAATATTTTTTCCATACTCATTTCTGCCAATGTTTCTCTGCTCAGCCCTTGCCAGCTCAAGTCTTGACAAAGGCTGCAGAATAGATTCTTCTCCTAGCCCTGTGGGCAGGCTCAGTATAAAGCACACTCTGCATGCCAGCTTTATACATCAGCCCTTAGCTTCTCAGGGCAGTTATTACTTCACTAAGTTCTGAAAGGAGAGCTCACAGCTTCTCTTCATTTCTTTTCCCTGCCTATTCTAGCAAATTCTGTGTTTTGAACTACATTACAGCTAAAGAGTGAGGTCAGGATTAGGTAACACAGAGCTTTGCTCAATCCACCCAAGCAATCATAAGAAGCTGTAAAGATGTTCTGAAGGCCATACTTCTCCCAGAAAGGACTTCTTTCCCAGTCTGGGTCAAAACCACACATAATCCTACACTAGAGGAATTTCACCATTTTGTTCTTATACCTGTTCCCAGTTTCTAGTGGTTCCTAATGAAAGAGGTTAGTTTACTGTGAGTCCAAGGGCTGCCTTCCTTTTCCCAATCACCCTAAAGCACTGCAAGAATTACCACTGAAAAAAATCATCTTTTTAACAGAGCAAAACTGGCAGGAGAGCCAAAGAAAACCCCACAGCACCATCACATACAAACACACAGAAAAAAACACCCTACAAAAAAGAGGAAGACATAAGACATGAAGAGAGTTATCCAGCAGGACTCACCAGCTCCCCAAAGTGCTTCATGGCATATTCCAGTACTCCAGCAGCTGCTTCTGGCTGTTGCAGTTTATTGTTAATGCTGAAAAGGTAAGAGGAGATGTCATTGGAAGAGCTGACAAATGTCACTAGAGACATACCTGCTGCCTTCACAAAAAGCTTGTAACCCAATACACCCTACTTGCAGTTTCATGTTTCATGTGCTGCCTCTGCTCTGGTTCTAACCAGCACTGATGCTCTTCTTTTGCTGATTTTCAAGAGCATGTCAGAAACTTCTGTCAGCACAACCAGTGCTCATTCTGTACCAGTGAGGCATCTTGCTTTGCAAGGGCAGCTGGATGAAAGGGTAGAGTGTTCCCTCAGCAANACAAGAGGGAATGGGAGCAAGCTGGATCACAGGAGGTTTAGTATTAAGCTGAGGAGGAACTTGTTTGCAGTTCAGGTGCCAGAGCACTGGCCCAGGCTGCCCAGGAGGCTGTGGAGTCTCCTTGTCTGGAGCCATTGCAGAGCTGCGTGGACACATTGCTGTGTGAGCTGGTCTAGGTGATCCTGCTCTGGCAGGGGGGTTGCACTAGATGATCTTTCTAGGGCCCTTCCAACCCCTAACACTCTGTGATTGTGTGACTCTTGTGAAGCACAAGCAAATAGGCTATTCAGGAGCCTGGTTCTCCAGTACATCCACATGATGTACAGCTATGCTCTTCAATCATTTCTATTTCACATTGGTTTTCTGATCTTGCTGTCAGAAATGCTCCTGCCTGCACACTGGTGCTTGGTGATAAGTGATTTTGCTAAACTCCAGTTTAATGAGGAAATAAACTTTTTATGGAGCTCCTACTCTTTTATAAAGCTTATTTATGAACAGTCTCTGGCTCATTGCTCTCCTCTTTCCCTAGTGGTGCTAGAGAACAAGAGGTGTAAGTTGTTCAGAGCAATGTCACAACACCTGAGCACGCTACATTACACCCTAGGCTTCAATATTAATACATTTGGAGTGGAAAGAGCACAACCTGATGCAGCAAAACAACTGAGAGCAATGCAAAGAGACTTCAGTGAGCTCTGAATACGCTGCTGTAGATACTGGCAGCTTTCAGAAATGTCTCTTCTTGCCTGCTAGCATCAGAATGATTACATACTTCTCCTCTCTGAGAGGTCTGTTGAGCAGTGAGAGACAAGGATCTCTGTAGCATCAAAGGGAGCTGCAGTCTGAACAGACACAGGGAAAATTCTCACATGAGTGCTAGAGTTCTTCTGTCTGGGCAAGTGTCCTTTCCTGACAACTAAAAAACTAAGCTCCTAGACACACTCTGGATATCTGGGAAGGTGAAGTAGAATACCCTTCACAAAATAGGACCTCAGAATGGCTTGAGCTCAAATCAGATTTAGTCAGGCTATGGATGCACCAGAATCACAGTTCAAGAAGACAGGCACCCCAAAATCTTGGGGAAACACTTGAAATACATCCATGCCTTTTTTTAGCAAGACAGCCAAAGAACATATTACCTCCACACTTCCCAAGGGAAAGTGCAGCAGTGCCTCATAAAAGTGATAAATGGCTGTCACATTTCATATCCTGATGATTTAAAGAGCCATTGGCAGCTATCACTAGCAGCATGTCAGGCAGTTAATTACTTCCAACTTATCTTTCTTGTCAACACTTTCTGACAAAACTGCCTGTTAGCTTTTCTTCTTCAGCAATTAACACTGCTCCTCTGCTGATGCTCTCTGGTGCACTCAATTACTCTTTTTTTGTTTCATACTTTCTTGGCTGTCCAAAATAAAATAAGCTTTTCAAAGCTCTGGCTAGGTTTCTATGGCTAGGCTTAAGCACAGGGAGAGAAGAAGAAAGAGGGAAGAAGAAAGATTGATTTAAAAGAATACACAGCAGCAAACATGAGCAAACAGTGCACGCTGGCAGCCCAGAAGCACAATGGCATCTTGGGCTGCAGCAAGAGAAGCGTGGCCAGCAGAGCCAGAGAGGTGATTCTGCCACTGCACTCTGCTCTGCTCACACCTNTGATTCTGTATAATCCGATGTGTCGTTATTAATCAAGTTACATACAGTGAGGAGAGAGGCAATCCTGTGGACAAGGATAAGCCACTGACTGAGCAATCTCCTGTTCTCCCCTACCCTTTCACCTTCCCACCATGAAGGCATTTTGCTCCTCTCCCTGCAGAGCTGCTGAGCTCTGTGCTCAGGTAGAATCCTCTTCAGTTCTGTAACACTCTTCAAGCAGTGCAGAGCTGTTTTCTAGTTCCCATGCTGGAGACTGGACAGAATGAGCAACACTACAGACAAGTATCCAGGCACACAAGAGGCCCTGAAGGGCTAATAACACTGCAGCCAGACACTGTTGCCAGGGGGTTTAGTGGGGGTTTAATCACAGCATTGCTGCTGGGAATCAGGGCAGTTTACTGGATTAGAATTAGGAGATAGATTTCTCCTTGTATCTGGGAAGAAATAACTACAAAATCATTTTGGATTAAAGGAAAAAGAGGGAAAACATCTCTCCAGATAGAAACAATGCTGCTGGCTAACTCAGCAGACAGTAACTTAAGTCTTTGTTTACAGGGTGATGTCCTTGCAGTTGTTCCTAATTCAGGATAACATGAAGTTTAATATTAAGGTGAAGATGAGTTGTTGTCCATGCACAGATGATCATTTTTCCCTAGAAGCTAGGAAATAGTCACCACTACCACCTACTTGACTTGAAGGCTCAGCAGCAGGCTGTAAAGACAACTACTCCAGATCCTTCCTTGGAAGTTTTTAGGTATAGGTTTGGTAAGTCAGAGGTTACACACATCATCTTTCAGGAAAGGGCTAAGTATAAAGCTGTGCTGCCTGCTTAGGACTGGTAAGAGCCTTACACTATTAATGCTCAAGTAAAATACTGCACAAGGACAAATTTTAAAAGCCACATGTACATACATAAAATCTTCTGAAACTATTCCAAGACAGAGCTGTCCAATCTTGGCAAAGTCCCTGATGTAAAAGTCTTGGATAAAAAGCTTACATCCTAAATCTTTGAATTTTATTAGTAGTGAAAGGTTACATAAAGCTACTGTTTGATTATTAAGATATCAAATAAAAAGGCAAGTTTAGATGAGCAAAGGGCTAAACTGTAGCACACTGAGCTACAGTCCTAAACACCACCACTATTAAATATATTCCTACTGCTTTATATTATAAAGAATATTTAAGCAGAAACCAGACATAAGCTGGGAATGAAAGACAACTGCACTGTCTTCAGCAGCAAGAGCACTCAAATGATAGACTTTTCCCATCCACAAAACCCAGACATAAATATTCTCTTTTATACAGTCCTGGGAGCTTTCCAGTCTTTCACTGTGTCACTAACAATACTCTCTGTCACTCAAAATATATTGAAGTTGCAAGAACTCAGAAGTTAGAGACTGGACCCTACTCTAGCTTCCCATCAAAATGAAAACCTCTCTACTAACAGCGATTTCTCAGGAAGTCCCAAGCCTAGCTGTGAGGGAATATACACATTTCCTATTGCCAGAAAGCATCTCAAAACTTGGTAAATAAGCCTTATTTTTGTGACAAAGCAGCTTGTGTGCAAAGTCTAGACAAAAAGTCAAACTATTCTTTTTTAAAGTTTCCCCAAGTTTGTTTAGAATCATAGAACAGTTACAGCTGGAAGAACATTTCATGTACCAACACATGAAAATGCTTTATAAAGCAATACATTAACTTGGTTAATACTAGCAAATCTTAAATTAAATGTTGTGAATGAAAACTGGAAGAAACTTATCAAAACTTTTTTCTTTCAAAATACAGAGAGTTATTGGCAACAAAAAGTCACCTAGATTTTCTTGTATAAATAGATGCTGCCTGGATGTCAGGAAGGACATCACTGAAGGAAAAAAAACCAAGCTTCAAAAGGTTATGTGAAGCTTTTCTATGAAACAGATTTTACCAAGCAAACTCAAGCTTGTTTTTCCTTCTGAAGAAGTGCTGAGATCTTGCTTCTGGGATTAGAAGTGGAAGGCACTGCTCCTGTGTGGATACTTTGGGGAACAGATAATCCTCTGGCACAAGGAATTGGCTTTGTTGGCCAGTTTCCCCAGTTCTACAGCTTAGTTGTGTTCAAGCATCTCCGAGTCCTCGATTCAACAAACCTCAGAAAAAAACCCAACTGCCTCCCAAACAACTCCAAAGCCCAACACATTTCCATCATGCCACTACAAATGATCCCCATGCTGGGATGTTTGGGAAACCAATACCAGCAAAGAGCTGTTTTCCATAAGCAGTCATGATGATGGAGTGCTTACAGGCCAGAGAAGCAGCACCTTCAGCTTCTCACAGCAAGGGAGAACACACTGCTTGCAGGCATTAAAATTGGCCAAATTCCCAATCCTGACACAAATGCTTGCAAATGAAACTAACACATTCATGAGCTTTGAAAGGAAAAAGGAGTGAAAACTATTACAATAAAATTCTTAGCCCACCATGCTGCTCAAGCTGCAAAAGGTTCTCCATCACCTATGATTAACCAGATTCAGTGAAGGCAGAGGTGATCAAAACTGCCAGGGAAGAGATTGAGCAGAAAATGGTGACACAGAGCCAGAATCTTTGTGTATTGGTTATGCAAAGAAAGGATACATTAAATAGAAATCAGAAATGACTGTAGGAAGTATCAGTGTTTTGTTTGCAGATGACACCAAGCTATGGGGTGCTGGTGAGAAGTTGGAGGGGCAAGATGTCATCCAGAAGGACCTGGACAAGCTGGAGAGGTGGGCCCAGGGGAACCTCAGGAGCTTCAACAAGACCAAGTGCAGGGTCCTGCCCCTGGGTCAGAACAATCCCCACTATCAATCCAGGCTAGGGGATGAGANGAGTTGCCATCCCTGGAGGCATTGCAGGTGAGGCTTGCCAGGGCTCTGGGCAAGCTGCTCTAGTTGGGGATGCCCCTGGCCACTGCAGGGGGGTTGGACTAGATGAGCTCCAGAGCTCCCTTCCAACCCAAACTATTCTAGGATTCTGTTTTTCACTGAGCCCTCTCCCTTGTTCCACCTGTTCCTATATAACTCAGAGATTTACAGTAACTATTGCAGCAGACCACAGTTTTATTTGCCTTTCCTAGGGATTTAGACATTACTGAAAAGCTACAGCAGAGTGAGTGTCAGAGCATTTATATGTGTCTCCAAAGCCAAAGGTGAAGAGTTTCTCACTTCCTGGGAGGGGAAAGCAGTATTTCACAGAGCTTTGATACAGTGTGGACCCTGGGATCTGCCAGGAGAGCTGAGGGAAGCCTCTGCCATCCCAGCAAGCAGCAGGAATGCTGGATTCTAAGCATTTACAGGATGCCTGTGGAGGGTTTTGCAATGACTGGCTACCAAATAAATAGCCACAGGGCACTGAGGTTCTCTTCTTGTCTCAGCTTCATATACACCTGCCAGAACAGCCTCCCAGACCTCTGCTTTAATCTGGCCCTCCAGGGACAAGAGGTATCTGGTTCTAATCACCTAGTATTAACACACTTGAATTTGTAACATCAACCAACATCATAAGCATGGGGTACAGACTAACTGCAACCAAGCCTCAATTCTCTCAACCACTTCTAGAGCTTTAACAAAGTCAAAGAGGATTTGCCTCATGTTCTTAACATAAGGATCTCATCATTTTTAGCTACCATGTAGTAGAATATTTCCACATACAAATACAATAGAGGAAAACCAGGGTGAAGGATTTCAGACTAAATGATATTTGATTTCTCTATCAATACTGGGGAAAATGAAAAAACAGGACTCAGAAATGACAGAAATTTTCTCCCTAGCTATGTCCAAAACTATGCTTCTTTCCAAAATACAGCAGGATCCTGAATTCCATGTATGTTGTGTACACCAGTACCTAGCAGTGGAACAGTTTCCTACAGTCTGTCAACTTCTACAGCTAACCTAGTCTGGCAATGACTAGCACCAGTAGCTGTTGGTGCCTGAGTGACTCTACTCAGTTCTCCATGCAACAGGCAAAGATTCATCTTTCAAATACTCATAAAGAAGACAAACTCCATTAAGGCTAAGATCTCTGCCAAGAGAGATCTGTCTGCCCAAAGCTCTCTTAATGCTTCCTCAAAAGTGATGACAGCTGGAAGATCTGTGCTCTTTTCCATTCCTGCACAGTATCTGTTGTCACTCCCTTACACAGAACAAACTGAGACAACACACAAGTGTTAGCTCTGTTTTGAAACAGGTAAGCCAAAGTATGCAAAAGGAAAGATGGCTTGCATTAGGATACACAAATCAGAGGCTGAGCCCAAAATAAACCCCTGGCTGTCTCAATTCCAATTAAATACTGCAGTTTACAGAGGGGATTCAGAGGTCTTTCTGCTTCTCTAATATCTGTGTGCAACAGAGAGTTTGGCTGAATCTTGGATCCTTCCCAAATCTGTATCAAGAGGAAAAGCACTGACCTACAAGTGGCTGCCCTCTTCCAGATCTGCCCCTCACAGTGTGTGTGAAATGCAGACTGTGCAAGAGCAGACAGAAGAGAGAGGCTGAGTGAGAGCAGCAACAGTCCTGTGGAACATGATGGGGGTGTTAGCAGGGTGGGTTTTTGAGGCACAGAAGACAGAGTCTGGCCTGTCCTATTCTTTGTTCCAACTTTGACAAAAACATGTTTCTCATCACAGGAAGCCTGAGAAGAATTTGCCCCTGGGAATGACAGAAGCTCCAGCTGGAAGAGGGCTCAGACAGGATTAGAGGCAGAACAAAAAGGTCAGGCTTTCATCCATGTGCAGTGGCACTTTCTGGTCTGAAGTATAAAAAGCAATTTTGCTATGGAAGTTTTCTGGAATGCCCATAACAAAAATGTGACTGAAGCCTACAGTCTGCTGTGGAGGTATCCTCAGTATTTTAATCAAATTGTACTTGCATATCTCTGGCAATGTCTCAGGTCACTGATAGCACACAGCAGCCTCACCAGCTGATACTACATAGAGTGGTTTCTGCCTGAAGTACAGCACAGAGACAGTCACCCACAACCAAACTCAAAAGAATCACACTGCCTGTTTGGAGCTCTCTAATTCTGACCTCCTCCAGAAGATCCTCTCTTCCTTGTCTAAGTAAGTTCAGGTTCATGAAATATTTGTATTCATATTCCACCCCCTCACTGCTTTGATGCATTTTTGATGCATTCATCTACCTAAATCTTTGCACCCTGTAAGGTCTCTCATTACTGCTCTGCAGAAAAGCTATTAGCCAGCTGTGGTACAAATAAAAGAGCAAGATTAGCTGTTTTCCTGGACACCAAGGAGCTTCCATGGTATTTACCCCAGGAGCAGACACATGAGCTATTTACTCTTTCATTTGCATCTTACCTCTGCCAGTTATCATGATCAGAAACCTTGCAGGAAGATGCAAGAAGCCACATGTCAGGCAATTAAAGAGCAGCTGGCCTGGGAAGAAACAACTTAATCCCATAAGGATCTACAACCTTCTTCATTGCTGAAATGATTCTATTTTGGGATCAAACAGCTATAATCAACTCCTGTATTGTTAAAAGATAGAAAAGAGGAGACTAGAAGTTGCTACTTCAGTCAGCTGATACTTGACCTATACTCTGAACATCTGAAGATTTACCTTTAAATCAACACTTTATGAAACTGTGGCCATTTTAATTACCCATAGATTTTGCTCTCTTAAAATCCTGTTAAGAAATTGGTCTCCATAATACTGGAGATCAACAGGTCACATTGCATGTAAAAGCCCATCTCTTGTCAATTTGAAGAAGACTTTATCAGCATTACTTAATGTCCCTTTGCTTGTCCCCAGTGAGTGCAGAGAGGCATGGGTTTTGCCTTATATATTTGGCAGACTTCTCTCCATCCCACCCTCAGCTACCCTATCTTGAAAGACACCAGCACAGAACTCCACAACACAAAGACTGCAGACACACCAGTGTCCAGAAAGAGGAGGAGAAGATGCTAAACTGGTGAATTTTCTAAAATATTATCTAAACTAAGAAATCCTGCAAGCATAGAGTTACCCCCTACAACTTCTAGGGAATGCATTAGTAGGACTTGTTGCAGCTAGGGCTACCTGCTAGGGAGTTACCTTCCTTGAACTTGTATGAACTCATCCTCTTTGGACAGCCTTTCCTCATTCTGGACCTCTAATGCTCTTACATTATTGGAGTGCCAGAACTAGTCACCAAGAGGGCTACACTCCAATAGGCAGTAATTGCTGGAAACTCTCCTCATTTCCTAGCCCTCTCCCCCACCCCTGCAAGACAGAACTAAGTGAAGTCTCTCCTGTTCTCCTCAATATTTCTTGGCTGAAACCTGAGCAATTTCACCCTGTAAACACCTGATATGAACAGATGAACTGGGAGGGGCTAGAAAGCTCTTCATAGCTTCAGGGGGGTGGAGGTGAACAGAAAAATAGTATATAAGATGCTTTGAGACAGACTTCCAATGTGCATAAACTCTAACAGGAGGGGTCTGGAAAAAAGCTACTTCTTCAGGCTCCACCTTCAGACACTTCATTGGAAGGAAGCTAGGTACCAGTCTGCTGTAGGACTTGCAGAAAGTTTCATACCTACCCTAGCTGCATTCTGATTACTCACAGCAGCTGGAAGATTTCTGTTGCTGTAAGCAAAAATGCCAGCAAGATCCACTGCCCAGCTGGCATGGCTCTGCATTGTCACTGTGTCTGTGGCAATCTATCCAGCACTGCTGCAGAAGCCTCCTAAAAGGAGAACAATCAATGGGAATGCACAATCCAAGATGCCAGCTTGCTGTGAGGAGATTAAGGAGCTTAAGCTGCAAGTAGCCAACCTGAGCAGAATGCTGCAGGAGCTGAGCAAGAAGCAGGAAGGTGACTGGGTGAACGTGGTGATGCAGGTGATGGAGCTGGAAGGGAGCACCAAGCAGATGGAGTCACGCCTCATCGATGCCGAGAGCAAGTACTCAGAGATGAACAACCAGATCGATATCATGCAGCTCCAGGCAGCCCAGACAGTCACACAAACTTCAGCTGGTAAGGAGGGAGTCACCAAGCTCCCACATACACCTCAAAATGCACTAATGAACTAATGACTAGAGCTTAATGGTAGCATGTCCCACTGATGTGCTTAGCATACTCAATACTCCTGCTTAAAGTGCTGCTGCAGGCTGGTGATCCGGAGGAAACTAGTTTGAATTCATCTGTCAAAAGGCCAAAAATCAGCTGTATTTTACTATCTGTGTGTCTGTTGTTATCAGGGAGTGGAAAAACTGAACAGGTACTGTGTGTATACAGTGAGGAACTCAGTCTAATATTCCATTTTCTGAGCATTACAGTACCAATCCAAAAAGAATGGGAGCTGGCTCTGTAAGGGAATGGCTCTGGCAGTAATATCCTCCGAGCTCACAATGCTGACAGGGGACTAGAAGTTGGTAAAACAATTACAAATATTCTCCAAGCATTACTGGAGATTTGTAATTCTCTCTTTATGACTCTCTCTCAACAAGAGTAATAGAATGATCCATTATTTGAATGATAGTTCTCTAAAATTCAAGGCTGTAGCTGATGCAAGATGCAAACTGTTATGTAAGGCTAGTCAGAACAGTTAAATTGCTCAAAATTCTCTCTTCCCCGAGGGAAAATTTCACTGCACAGTGATTGCACAGGCCTGTACTAAACATGGAATGCAGGTGCATTTTGTAGGTCAGCTACTGCAAAGCAGTTTCCAGAAGAAAATGCCTTTTTGTTGATTTTTCCCTTAAAATGAAATTCACAGCAACAAGCTTAAAACTTCCTGGAAAAGAAACTGCTGCTGTCTGCACTGGATGGTTTGCCAGAACTACTTCATTTGGATTGCTTTTTTAAATGCAAAGGAAAAACTTTACTAAATTCTTCTTAGAAAAAGTTCCACTTGGCTAGTTTTGATATACCACTGTTTATAGTAGGTCTTAAACAATAAATTTATGATAATGAATCTCTTTGGAGCTGTAGCAAAGCTTTGGGAAAAATACACTAACAGACAGAAGAAAGTGGCCTAGAAGGTTATTTAAAACAGATGTGTCTCAGCTTACCAGGTAAGAGACATTCAATCTGTACTAAACTGACAACTATCAGAAGGGATAAAGTCTTGCTTCATCTACTTTGTCTGCCTCAGCTGTGCATCTTACCAGCTTGAGGTCAGCTCCTGCTCTGGGAGGAAAGGTGGCTTGCAGAGACTGGCTGGGGCTAGGAGCCACCATCTCTGTCACAGGCTCTAGTACAAAAAGTGCTAAGCAAATATCTCATCCACAAACTTGGTTACCCTGTTCAAGCACACAATCAGAAGGGGCATCTGGCAGCAGAGGCCTAGCCATTCCATGAGACAAGCCTTCATTATCTGGGAGGGGAACAGCAAATATATACCTTTTTATCTTCCAGCACAGAGAGTAGCAATGTGAAGAGAAAGCAGATATGTCTCTTTGGATAGGAGAGGTTAACATCACAAAGTCCCAGTGCTACAACCTCTCTTTCCAGTGCATGCATTGATCAAAACTAAACCTTCAGGAAAGCATTACACTTGTGGAAAATCTCTTCTACTTAATTACTCCCTGTATTACAGAAAGCTTTACTGGAACCCCACTTACAGGGGAGTTCTGTTGGCTGTTGAGATTCTTACTTTCTGGTTCTGATTCAAGTAGATGCTGTCTATGACTGCTCATCACTTTACCAGAGGAACTACCGAATCTCTGGGGTTTACAAGCTTCCTCCTGATGAATTTTTGGGGAGTCCAGATCTGGAGGTAAGGATGTCAAATACAAAATGTATGTTACATGTCTTTTCAAATATAACCAAGAAATAGTTATCTACCACAAAGATGAAAAGAACACATATTGAGTTATGATACCCTGCACTTTGAATTAGCATCTTTAAGTAGACAAACTTCATGGAATGAGAGAATATAAATTTAAAAGGGAAAAGAGAAAAAGTGTTAATCATTTTTTTTCCCATAACTTATAAACAAAATAGGAATTTCTTCAAGTTGTGACATCTGGAACAATGTCTGGTCTTAAGAAAACTGAATCTTCCTAAGTCTACCGACAAGTAAACAAAGCCTTTTTTTCCTCTTCTAGGTTTTCTGTGACATGGAGACAGATGGAGGGGGCTGGACCATCATCCAAAGACGGAAAGTTGGTTTGACATCTTTCAATAGGGACTGGAAGCAGTACAGGGATGGATTTGGCAATATTCGGGGAGATTTTTGGCTGGGAAATGAGAATATCTACCGACTTTCGAGACGCCCCACGGTTCTGCGAGTGGAGTTAGAGGTAATGAACAAGCTCTTCACCTTCTGCAGCAGAAGGGGGTTTTGTACAAAGTGATTTGCTAGTAGCAGATACCATCTTCTATCTCTATAGTCATTCTCATGCTTTAATCACAAGAGAATGAGGTAGGATGGACCTAGTGATATGTTTAACTATAAGACAGAATTACGTTCTCCATCACGTAAAGTCAGTAGGAGAACCTTCTGTCTGCATACAGATTGTCTTAGGGAATGTGGGGGGACTCTAAAGAATCCTGCAGAATCCCCTGCAGACAGAGATCAAAGTGCTGACCACCTCTGACTTCAAGATTCACAGAGATGCCTCAAAGTTTTAAAGACTTCAAAAGTCTTTTCCCTTTGCATCACACTTCCTTCCAGCCTCTATACAAAGGAGTTTGCCTTATATTACCCCAAAACATTTTCTACAGTCTACTAAATGTTTGACTTAAGACTAGTTTATAACTGGTACAAAAGCTTTGAGGGATGGAATATGCAGCATGGAGGAAGTGAGCTGGAAGGCTTTGTATCTAGAAGTTACTGTTTCAGAGAGGAAGAAAAAGCAATCACTTGAGGCAGCACACGATGAGACAAGGATGTTGAATGCAAGAGCTGCACACCAGGTTTTTCATACATATTTTTCAATCCCAGTGCAGATAAAACTTGTAGATATGATGCTCTGCTCTGGAAAGTTTCTTTGCCTCAACAGCAAAGTTTCTGCAGTCTGTGTCTGAGATAGAAAAAAAACATGAAAAACCTGGGACTGAGAAAAGATACACAGCATGCCCTGTATGTAACCACAGATGGTGGAGTCTTTTCCTAACTACTCCAACAGGACCTATTTCTTCTTTGCTGCTCTGTGGCAGGACTGGGAAGGGAACACACGCTATGCCCAATATAAGCAATTCACCCTGAGCAATGAGTTAAACAGCTACCGCCTGTTTGTGGGCAACTACAGCGGCAACACCGGGCGCGACTCCCTGCGCTACCACAACAACACAGCCTTCAGCACGAAGGACAAGGACAATGACAAGTGTGTGGATGACTGTGCCCACTTCCGGAAAGGTAAAGCACACACAAACTCCTTCCTGTCCCAAGAGAGCTGCCTGGGTAGCTTGTAGAGAGCCCAAGAGTCCCTCTTTCCCAGTGACTAGTAAAGTAGCACCTGGACAACAAAGCAAGGGAGAGGTGAGCAGTTCTGGAATATGCACTTGTCAGTTTTGTGGGAAATCTGGGAGTTAAAGCTGATTTCCACAGTGCCAGACTGTATGTTAGATACATCAGCACTCTTCAAGTGATTTAGTGTCGTGGCTAGGCTTCGCAAATGAAGCTCCAGGGAGGGCTCCATCCACGCTCCTCCTCAGTGCCTTTTCCAAGCGTGCTGATAAAAAGAGGATAGCAGATAGCACCCTTGAGCCTGCACTATGGATTTTTTAGGTGAGACACAGCATGCACAGAGCTGGACCCACCCTTTAGTCCTAAGGTTCATCTGCCAGGGCCTAGCAAGCTTGGAGGCTGGCAGCCAAGTCCTTAGGATGGAGATTTAACCTCTTAGCTGGAAGGCCTTACAGGGCTAAACGAGCTCCATCTGCCCGGGTTTGGAATCAGAGTTGTCCTTCTCCTAGGATGACTGCCAGAAGGCTAATGAGCTCATCCTACCCATGCAAGGATTCTAGGAACATGGGTATCACTCCCCACACTTTCCCGTGGGCAATGAGTTTAATGCTCCCTCTGCTGTGGGCACAGTTATGGCACCAGGGGCCACAGGAGACCACAAGGGATTTTTCAGACTGTGCCTGGATTTAGTACCCACCCTGTTACAGAGCCCATTGTACCTACCTGACAACCTGACTGCCTCAGATCTTGATGCATTTCACCAATGCAGGAAATTATTCTTGAATAGAACATTTTATTTTTTCTTATATTTTTATGCTGATATCAGGGACTTGTGATTATTCTCCTATATTGTTATCCTAAATGCACCTCAAAATTCAACCTGAATTCTAATCTTTATTCCTACTTTATACTAAAAGCCTCTAATAAGGTTATTCCATTTAATCATCTTTACATGAGATCTCTCACCAATGTCATTGTCTGCACTGTGTCTTGCCCTGTATTTGTCATTTCCCCATTGTGTGCCTACACAACATGCCAATGAAATTGTTGCTATCAGTCTCAATAGAACAGTGAAGCTTACTTGCAGAGTCCAGAAATCTTCTAAACCTTCATCTTCTCAATCTTAAGATGCCCAAGCTAAGAACTCAAATTTGTTTCCTATACTAACTCTCAGAATCAGAGACAGAGACATGTCAAGGAAATATTTTAAGAGAAATGAGTAACTAAATGAAAAGCTACTGGACTAATTTAACTACAGAGCCTTTATGGATTTAGTATCTATGTTAAATTTTGAGTTTACCTACAATCCCAGTTATTTAGGGCCATAGGCTCAGGGGATTACATGCTGCTTTCTGGTTGTTCTCCTCCAGAAAGAGCAGTCATTCTTATTATTAATACAAAACATGCCTGTTTTGAAGAAATGGCTCATCAGGAATCTATTAATTTGTTTTCTGACAAGGTGGATATTGGTACAACTGCTGCACAGATTCCAACCTGAATGGAGTTTACTACCGCAACGGAGAACACACCAAGAACATGGATGGCATCACCTGGTATGGATGGCATGGATCAACCTACTCACTGAAGAGAGTGGAGATGAAGATCAGGCCAGAGGATTTCAAACCATAGAGGGAACCAATATTTGATTGTACAGCTACATGACACCAGTGCACAGAAGGTGGGCAATGGACAGCTCAAAAATCAGCCAAATAACTCTTCATTTCATCTACTATGTGCAACAGCTACATACTAGCTACACACAAAGGCAGACCAAGCACCAGCCACAGCCACTACTGTTACCAGGGCTCAAAATGATTTTCTTCTCTTAGGGCTCTTTCCAAAGGGAAAAATACTATGTTAGAATAGGTTAGAAGAGAATGCACACTCACAGTGCCTTCAGAAAACCTAGTGGTGTGCTGTCACTAGCACCATGACTAGTGGGTTTCCCTAGTATTACCCAGGCAGAAACTGAAAAAAGAAAGCCTCCTTGTTGCCTTTCTTTAGTGTCTAGAGCAAGCATTGCTGAGTAACTCCTTCCAAGAGGGACTCAAATCCCCAAAATGACATATTCATTTCAAAGCAGAGGAATCAATCAATCAGAGGTGCTCCTGATGCACCTCACTTTAGTGTATAGTAAGTGGCTTACACTCCCACAGAGGATCAAGCCACAACTTTCCAGCTTTGTTTTATTAGTATTGCCCAGGTTGTCTCCTGAAGTTTTACTCCCATCTCTTACTGCTGCCTCAAATAAGTCCCTACAGAGGGCTGCACCCAACAGATAGTAACCCTGGAGGAAGGATTTATCTTATATGCTCTGTGATGCTTATTTCTACCCACAGATCACCCAAAGGCTGATGAACTAGAGAGCAACTTTCAGGTCTGTCACAAAATTGTGTTCAGGTTAGAACCTAGGAGTACTATATGTCAGTAAGACTAAGAGAGAACAGCAAGTTAGCAAAAAAATACAGACCCAACCATCAAGCCAAAAACCTCAACTCCAACAATTAAAAACCACTGCATCCATATGCCAGAGAGTCCAGAAGTGCCCAAAGTTATTTAAATGTCAGGAGATATTTGCTTGCATACTGGTTGAAGGAATATTCAAATCTCTTCTGAAGACCTCCCCAATTACAAGTTACTAGAGATGTTACGTCAAAAATCAGTATCCTTACATAACAGTGTTAAAAAAACAGTTAAGAAAGAAACTCCTCCTGTAGCCACACTGCTGTTTGAATATGTTGGAAAAGATAGTTATAGTTAATATATCTATTTTTATTCATCTTAAAGAGTTTGAATCTAATTTAAATTGTTCAGTCTTGTGTGAAATGGGAGATGATAAAGGTGTCTTGGGAACTGCCTTACATATGTTCGACTATTCATACTGTAAATTTCAACTTTATGGAACTATAGTTGGAACTATTTTAACTGTGGTCTATAAAATGAATTTTTAAAGGTTTCTAAACTTTTTCATTTCTAATAAATTGTCTTTCATTTTTAATCCTGCTTTACTTCAAGTCTTTGCTCCTTGATTTGCTTTTTGATACACAAAGAAGCAGCTGCACAAGTGACTGAAGCCAAGAAAGGGAATACATTGAATTCTATATTTTCCTCAGCAAAATACAAGAGAATAAAGCATGAAAGAAAAGAAAGAGGGGAAAAACAGGAAAGGACAAGTCCAAGGAATTAGGAGGGCTGAAAAAATTTACTGCATACAGACAAAGCTAGGTTTTTGCTCACCCAAAATCAATTTGTCCACCTCAAAGGGTAGAGTTAACACTTCTGGGACACAAAATCAAGATTCATATTTTAAAACATGTAGTTCAGCATAAAATCCTGTGCAGGTACTTCAGGCTAACATCCTTCTTGTTGACAAAGCTCAGAAAACAATACATTCTTGCTCTATCTTCTAGATAGAAAAATCCAAGCTCATCCAAGCTGGATGAGCAGAATTTGATGAAAAATTTTAATTAAGAATTCAAGCTTTTCTGGTGTACTTATATGTAGGTGCAGAAATCTCTCTCATCTAACCTACACTCACTTTGTAACATCCCACATTGAAGGGGGAGAGGGAGAAACCCGAAGACTCCACTTTTTCCTGCACAACTTCCCATAGCTTCTATCATAATTTTAACTGCATACAGAAGGGCAGAAGTCAGAAGCTAGCAGTGTACATCTGCAAGCTAGTTAGTCAGCCTACCATAAAGTCTTGTGGCAGTGTGAAGTCCTAAGAATTGTCTAGATTCCTCCTAATGGTATCCTAAATTGGGTACTGAGGCAAGAGCAGAAATCTCATCAGTTGTGGTCCTACCTGATGAGAGACTCCAGGATGGCTGGGGTGGGACCCTTCTGGAATTCCAGCTCCTTGTAGTGCAGGGCCTTGGCATACGCTCGACACTTGGCTGCTCTCTCTCCCAGGAGGACAATGCCATTATCATCTCTCAAAGGCAGAGGACCCTGGGTAGAAGCACATCCATCAAAAGCAGGATGAGTATGAAAAAGAAAGCATGCATCAACTCTTCACATCCTTTCCACAGACTTGACATCAGCCAATATTAGAGAAGAGTTGCCTAACAGCATCTCTACCTTGTCACTGTGTTCCATGAATTCTGCCAAGTTCAGCAGTGTCTGAGTGACTTCTGCAATGTCCTGAGAAGTAAGGGCCAATTCAATGCTTCTGATCAGCTCATCCTGCTGGTCTTCATTCAGTTCAGACCAGCATGAAACAAAAGCAGCATTGAAGAGATCTCTGAGGAGGAAAACAAAAGAGGATGAGAGGTGGAGATTCATTACCCAGGAGAAAAAAAATCTATTTGACAGTAGACTTGCCTTTGTATTCAGAGAAAGACAGCTATGAAATGAATTTATAATAAATACTGATTAGCTTTATTATAAAGCTAACATCTGTACCATAAGTAGAGATAAAATTAAACCAGGAATGAATGCTTCTCAAACAGCAGTAGTCAGATTCATATGCACCAAGAAGAGATAAACAGGCAAATGTTTACAGAAACTCAAGTTTCTCCAGAATACTTGTTGCAAAAGAAATAAAGCACCGTGGCTTCTTCCACTCAGAGGCATTTTTATTCAGCCACACTAGATCCTCAAAATTATTTCATACTCTGCTGTTCTTCCAGCTTCACTTTTATGTGCTTTGTGTTATTTCTAGACTAACGCGCAGGATTCCACTGAAAGATTTTGTGCACATCACCAAAGCAGCCAAGTGGGAAGGGTGGAAATGAAATCAAGTGGCCAGCTACTTCATTTGTCCCATAGCAGAACTATGTCTATGGAATCCAAGAGCTTTTAAGTAACTTTCTTTCTCCTTATAATACCTGGCTTGCATCTGCAATTTCAAGTGATCTGAAACCCCCCCAGAATTACTCTACCGAGCCATGGGATTATATGCCTGAGCCAGGGCCCAGCAGGAGCGCAAGGATGGCGAAGAGGAATCTTTCAGCAGCTCCAAGCTCAATCTTCTTAACCACTCCAACCAGTCATCTTTGGAAACTCTTCGTGCTGCTCCCCAGGCCTGCAGTGCAAAGAAAGACAATTCAACTACCCAATGAAGCACTATCCAAAAGCAGAAAAATCCATCAAAGGCATTACTTCTTTCCAGCTCCAAATCACATTGTTGAGATTCCCTTTTCAATTCCCTGAAACTGTGAACTTTACCAGATAATTTGCAGTACTCCAGTCTTATTTCTAAGAAATCTGCCCTAAATGTTTTCCTGTCATGACAGGACAAGTATTTAACATGAATAATTCTTCCCCTACCAAAAATACATCAAGAGCTAAAGCCACTGTGGAAACATCATCTTAAAAATACTCAAAAACGTAACTCTAAGCACATTAAGTCCAGCAGAGGCTTTGAAGTAGATATTTCTAGAAACTAGGTAACTCCTTGTAATCTAGGAAGTCTTGTTCATACATGCCCTAACAAGAAAGTGTCAAGATTACTTCATGGCCATTAATAGTCTTACAATTCAGCTGTTCCTATCTTCAAAGTTACTTAACATCTCCTGATTTTACACAGAGTCTCAGACACTACTTTGACCTCAGTTTTGTACAGAACTGGCAAAAGAAAAGAAATATAAATAAATGTAGTTTAGATGCACTAGACAAACTCCTTCCATGTGACACAAATAGCTCCTCCCTTCAGTGGGAAATTCATGCTGTGCAGCACTCCAGTCCTACCTTCTGTAGGTTGATGGTGCTAACATGTAATTTCTTCATAGGACCTGTTTCCACAGGACCACTGGCCAAAGTCTCTCCCTGGTTGCTTCTCAACATTCGGTGCTGATAAATCAGGGGATCCTCCTCTTCATCAGCAAGAGTATAGCCCTACAATAAATAGCTTACAATGAAGGTCAGACCCACGCAGACAAAAGACAAATTGATGATCCAAACTCACAGTAAAATCTGTGAAGCAAACAATTGTGTTCTGTTATAATGATTACACTTCATAAACCAGAGAACTTGAGTGATATCCATTTTCTATTCAAGGTAAGTGGTAGGAAATCTTAGCTCCTAGTATTAAAAGCCAAAATAATACACCTTAAAACAAGTACTCCTTCCTATCTGACTCACTAGTAACCCTAGAACAGCAGTGAACTACTTGTTCCACACTAAACAAATTGCAAAGCAGTTGATGTTTTTGAAATGTAGGACATACCATGGAAAACACTGAGATAACAAGGTCTCCTTAAGTCCTGAATCTGTGAAAAATTCAGGGTAAATCCACATTTAAGAACTACTGAGAAAAATAAGTAATGACACTGGCTACAAGTCTAATTTCTTACCTAGAACTTGCAGTGATTTTTCTGTAGGAAAGAATTGATACCATTTGACAACTTTCCCAAAGCAATCTCAAAGTCTCCTTAAAAACCACACAAACACAGCAACAAACATTCTTCATTTTATGACTAACTGCACGTGAAGTTCCCAGCTACATCTGTTTCAACACGAAAACATCCCCAAAGTGCCCTTTTGTGCAAACAATAGTGTGCTTGTCAACTCACCTTCACAATTCTGCAGATCAGAACATCATAGCGCTGATGGTTAATTCTGTGCCGAACCAGAACTTTGTTCACCATTGGGATAAAAATCTGGTACTGTACAGGGAAATGCATCAAAAGCTAGTTACTCAGTGCCACCAACAGCAGTAAAATTCCACCTTTGTTTCACTGATCTTACAAGAAACCTATTCTGAAAGTTGGATTTCAGTAACTCCTGATTCCAGAAACAACTAAGAGAAGAAAAAGATCTGTTTTCCTTAAGATCCAGAATGAGTGCACTACAAATATTCCTTAATTAAAGGAATAAAGTCTTGATCTTTGGGACAGTCTGTCCTCCTACAAGCTTTCAAGCCTAAGAACAATTTTACCTTCTTTCCCAGCTGGAACACCAGAGAGGACAGGGTGTCCATGGCAGTTGTTCGTAGCTCAGGGCTCTGGTCTAGCGTTCGCACAATGGGATGAATAATCCGTGAAGCATAATCAGTGAAATCCAGGGACTCTGTCAAGCGGTCCACTGTTTCTAGAGCAGCTCTAAGGTCAAAGCAGGAAGAAGTGAGGATGAGAGAGGAGAATCAAGATGAAAAAATACACAAGTGATTCATGTTCAGTCCTCCTAGTAATAGGAAAAACAGGTCACCAAAACTCTGTTAATGCAGTTAGTACTTACAGGACAGCTTGCAAGTTGCAGTGACTAAAATAGTGGCAGGTGAGATCCAGAAAGTAATAGTCTATACACAAGAAAAGCTAGTAACAATGTTGTGACATCCAACCAAAAATAACCATCCATAGTGATTTAACACATGGCAGGAACTAAGCAGTATTTCATTTGACACATGGCTAGGGCAGACATTGCAGAACTGGGATATCAGGTAGAAAAAGACTACAAAGCCACCAAGACTTACTTGCGAGCCACCATTGGGACATCTGGGGCATCAAATAGCTTTACAATGGGAGGTAGTAACAAGTGAAGGTAGTCATCCAGGTTAGCTCCAAAGAGCTGGATTGCATTCAATAGCTGCAGGGAAAAATGACCCAAATGTGACACAAGGCCATGAGAGAGATGCATTTTAAATAAGTCAGTATCCAGCAAAAGCTGCTGCAGCCCTGCACTTTAAACAGAGTACTGTCTGCAGCACTTCACACCAAGCTCCTGATGAACTGCATCCATCCCATCTGCTTGCAACACACAAGCAGGAAGCCCTGGGTGCATTGGACAGCTGCACCTTGGGCAATACTCAGCTCGACCCAGCCCCTGCTTCCCACTCACCTTGACAGAGACAATGCGACTCTGACTATTGTCATGCATGAAGACCCGTAACATGTGAGGAATCAGCTGAGGCAGATAAAGTTTGAATTCACCTCCTAGAGCTACCACTATTTGCTCAATAAGTAGGATAATTGTGCTCTGTATGGAGTTGTTCATGACCCAAAAGTCCTACAGCCAAAAAAAAAGGGGGGAAAAAACAAACAGTTCTTAACAAAGCTGAACAAAAGTCAAGAAAAGCAAACTGTAGAAGCCTCTAGATAAATTCAAGATTGCAGGGAGGGACTAGACTAGACTAATATAAATTGGCAGTTTCAATCTGTTTTTAAAACACTCTGTGCCTTCAGCATATTTGTAACTGTTAAAAACAACCTCCAGGCAACTGATTTTTCCTAATCCTTCTAAGTGTTTGCAAGCAGTGAAACTGAAGTGAAATGCCACCTATTTATGAACTCCAAACACCTCTTGCTAAAACTATATTTCTGACAGTCAAGTGCAGAAATAGTCAGGCACTAGCAGAAAAGAAGAGCTGCTCTTATTGCAGTTACTAGTAATAATATGTATCTATTTGAAACAAACAAACAAAAAATCTATTTCTAAATACAATTGTTACTTCAAATGCATGGAATTCTGCACTTTATATGAATTTATGAAGTGATTGATACAATTGATAATGACAGAAACACTATCCACCTTTCCTGACAGTAAAATGCTGGCTTAAAGAAAGCACTCACTCTCATCAGGGTGACAATTTCATCCATATAGGGCCGAATATGACTTCTGACAAAGGACACCAGCATCCCTAGCTGCTGGAACAGGAACTGGAAGAAAGAAAGTTGTAGTGATCAATGTAGCTTATTCAAACCTCAAAGCAATGCTGGGTAAAGCATGTTTCACAGGCCAGTTGCAAGCTCATGTACCAAACAGCATGCACAGCTCCTATATGCTCAAAATCTGGGGCTAAATTCTTGGCAGCTTCAGCTCAGTGGTTTGGGGTTTTGAGTGTGTGTCAGGGTGGAGAGTAGTTTTGAGTTTTTTGGTTGGGTTTCCCCCTCAACCTGCATCAAACATTTTATAAGCTCAAAGCCTTCGGCAGTCAAGCACAACAAAAGGAGTTTATAATGTGTCATCAAATTTATGAAGTGTCACAACAGACTTGCAAGCACAAACACCTCAACTATAGAACTTTGTACTTTAGGTTTGCAGGATGCTTCCAAAAATTTAGCCCCTCATCTTTTCCTCCCTGCCTGTAAGCCCAACTGGCACATTTTCAGATACTCTTTCTGTACTCTTTCCCATCCCCACCAAGACACACTGGTGAAAAGTTACTGGGGAAGAGAGTTTGGTCCTTGCCAGAAAAAACATGAGTTTCTGGAAGATGGTTGATTGTACCACAGAAGAATTTTGACTGAGACAGTTTTATTTGGATTCACTATGACAGTTTTGCAATTCTTTTTGCCCCAATGTAATCTTATGCACTTATGATGATGAAATTACTTTTGAGATTGGCATGAAATAATGTGGATTGAATTGCTTTGTCCACAAAATAAATGTATATAGTCTTTTTTCCTCTAGGAAAACAAGAAAGTGTAAGTTATCATGTATTAAATTTCATTTCTTCATGCAGTATTTGAAGACTACAGTGACAAAAGACAAAGTGCAGCTCAGGAAGAGAGATACCTGATTTTTAGTGAAAACTAAGCATGAGATAACAGAAGCTTCTTTAGTGAGAGCAGTACACCTATATTTACCAAAAATAAACCCTGAGCTCTTGGACTGTGCCTTTTTTTTGGTGTCGTGAGAGGATGCTTACACAAAGGACAAGGACCTGCCTCCTTTAGGCTTTAGTGTCACGTGTACCCACCTCAGCTCTTCTCCCCAGTACACTTTCACCATCTTCTTTTACCTGAAAATTTTTAAACAGAGTGTGCACAACTGCATAGCTTTCAAGCAAGTTAGATCAGTCAGGTCTAGGAGTTCAGCCAACCCAGGTGTGTAAGATGGTTTCCTTCCAGTCTGAGGAGTAGTTCAGTCTGGGAGAAAACAGTGGTTCTACAGCAGGGTTGGGATTCTGCTAAGGAAGCACCCATCCCACCTATAAAACACAACACCAATAACCAGTACAAACTGTCCTTCCCACTCCAGAGATCATTGTCAGCTGCCTGAAATGCAAACAGCAGCCATCTCTGGTTTGGTGAACCTTAGGCCCATTACTATCTTCACATAATTCTCATTTCCATCTAAAACTGTAACTTCAGTAGGAAGGAAGAGAAAGCACTGCTGTAGAATCACCACCCACACTGCTCTCAAAGTGAGCAGACTGCAGCAAATTGGATTTTCCTTCTCACAGATGAGCCAAAGTACATGGTTCCATCAGAAATTTGAAGAATCTACCTCTATCATTTGATAGAGTGTACTGTTTGCAGCAGTACATTAATGCAGGGATCACTGAAAGCTCTGGAAGCTGCACAGGCTGTTTTCCTGAACAAGACCAGCTTGATAGAAAAAAAACCCAAGCAACCAGAATTAAATATTGGCCTTCTAAGGATGAAGCTCAGAAGCAGCTGTTTCAATAAAAAGCAGACAAATTGTTTCCACTGGATAGTCTACCAAATGCTTACAGAAGAGAAAAAGCAAAGCTGAACCTCACTTCTGCAGCATGCTTGGCAGCAACACATAGCACAGCAATGCCCAAAGCCACTTGCATTCTCTGTCACAAAATGGATTCTTATTTTAGGGCAGTGGAAGAGGAGGAAAGGAGTGGTGGTCCCTAGCACACTCACCTCTCGAATGGCACCATCACAAACCCGTATTACATTAAGGAAGGTTGGCATGACCTGGGGCAGGAACTGCACACACTTCAGTCCAAGAGATTTGAAGATAAAGGTGATGGCCTGGACTACCATAGTGTGGTGTTGGGACAAGGACTGGTCTCGGAATATTCTCATCAATGCCACCATGGAGACAGCTGGATAGAACTCATCCAGGGGGAGGTTTCCCATGTTCACCAGCATCTCACTGGTACTGTAGTCCGCTAGGAGAAAGAAGGCAGTGTCACAAGTGACATATTGTTTGGAGATCATGAAGCTATTCACTTAAAATCCATTCAGGTGCTTACAAGAATCCTGGCTGGATTTGGACTCGGAGAGGCTGACAGCTGAAGCATCTCGTGACTGATCAATCATGCCAATGTTCACTTTGTGTTTGTAAGGGTCCAAAGCACCCAGCAACCCCAACACACGAATAGCCTGACAAGGCAGAAACAAAAAGAAAATTCATCAGAACTTTATCACCAAGGCCAAAGTGTGCTTGGAAAGGTCCTGAGGATTGATAAGAAGATTTGGAACTGAAGTGACTGCCTGGAAAAAACATCAATGCTTTCCATTCAACTGCTGGAGGCTACTTTACTGACTTACTTTCACTCTCTTAAATACTTCTCTGGACACTGTCAAAAGCCACCTGGATGTGTTCCTGTACCATCCACTCTAGGTGAATCTGCTTTAGCTGGGCAGTTGGACTAGATGTTTCCCAGAGGTTCCCTCCAACCCCCATCTTATTGTGATTCTGTAAGATCTGCTTATTACACCCCTCTATCAGTCACAGCAATGATTTTTCACCTCCCTACCTGCTGCCCAAATCTATGCACACACGTTTGTTTGACAGCTCTCTCTGCCCCATAACTTTCAGAAGTTAGCTTTGAGATCATACCTCTCTACGGGTGCCCTGGTTCTGCTCAGTCTTCAGGAAGTTCAGAAGCACCTCCAGCAAAGTTGGGTACTTCCTGTATGGTTCCACCACATAACCAGTGCTGGCCACAAGCTGTCCCAGTGTCCAAAGGGCCACCTGGAAAGACCAAGCCCAGAGATTAGTTTTGGCCAGGGAATTTATTACGTCTCCTGCTCCATCAGTCATTCAACTTCTATAAAGTTTCTTTGAGTATTTCAGCATCACACTGCTAACCACAGACCATGGTTTGAAAGCCTCTATGAGCAATAGTAAAGAAAGTGATAATCAGCAATTTGTTAAACTCTGACTGCCATAATTGCTCTCACATTCAATTCAGGGAGTCCCAAGCCTGCCAATAAAAACTGCTTCCTTTCCCCCCCCCTTCTTTTTCTTTAACAACTCTGTACTGTGCCACAACAGGCACTGCAATCCTCATCTCTGTGCCACCAGTGTGACTGTGCATTCCACAAGAGAGACCTGAGTGATTTAAAAGTTGATTTTGGCAGCCATGATGGGACACAGGGGTATTTTGTTACAGCTTTGGTCACAGCAGTTGGCAAGTTTAGTGCAGTTGTCAAACACTTACTTGTCTTTTAGCCAGCAGTGAGGAGTCCTGTAGCATATCCATAATTATAATGAAGAGCTCATCCACCCACTTCCTCATCTCCAGCCCACTGACCTGTTGAAAGACAAAAATTGAAGTCCTTCATCCAGTCTTGCCAAAAGCTGAACAACTGACAAGCATGGCAAAGAGGTACCAGCAGCATCCCTACCTGTGCAAGCTCTCCTATAGTAGCTAGGACATTATTAATGACCCCTGGATTTGGATCTGGATCAGGATCTTTCAGTTTCACAATCAGTGCCTGGTAGGTGACAGAGGAACAAATCAGCACATATTTAGAGGACTGGTTGCTGTACATACAGTAGTCAAAATTATCTTTCCTTTTGTTATGGCTGAAGTTGACTCCACAGGGGCTCAACTTGCATCATGGTAACTATTTCAAGTCAATGAAACTTGTTTCACAAACTTTATGCAAATCTAGAACTAAGTTAGGCTACACTGTGAACAGTGTTGTAACTAGAAACTATCTACATGTATCACTGTGGGTAACATTCACACCAATCTCACTTTTTCTTGCAATGAAGAAGCAAAAGAACTGCAGCTCCTGAGGGTCATGTATCCACTTGCTGTATCATTGCTCTCCAAAGACAGCAAGAAATGTACAGAGACTCTACCTTAAGGATAGGCTCCATATATGGTCGAATGAGGCGTGGAGCATTAGAAACGAGGTGACCCAGCATCCTGGCACTTTGCTCTTTAATCCTACCAACACCACTGTGTTCCAGCTCTGTTAGAATCTGCAGAACAGACAATGCAAGCGTGAGAACAGGGAAGAGAAAAGTAGGCAGCAATTCTTTGGATTTCCTCCTCTCCTCTCCAGTGATGACAGAAAGATAAAACAAACAATCTCAGCACTTGGGAGTGTAAATGCAGAACACCCTTTACATCAAGCCATTTATGTCTAAATGAAGCTAAAATTAATGAGCATAAAACTGAATAGATGGCTCCAAACCCATCTATGTTTATGTAGCGGTGCCATCCATTCACCTAAAGGAAGCACAGAAGATTCTTCCTTGATACAGCAATCCAGTATGATGAATGTGAGGTGAAAGAATGACTGCTATCCTTTTCTTTCATACACATCCCTAAAGCTTCAGTCCAAACATCTATCACTAAAAAGACTTCCTGAAAGCTACTAAGCTGCGTATATAAAGATGTTCCAAAAGGGAGATATTCTCCCACTCTCCCACACTTCCACTACAGCTAGAAGGCCCAGTTCTTTAACATCCTCTCAATACCAACTCCTTCATTTTCACTGTAGGCACTCCTCTCCCTTACCTGGATTAGCATCTTGCGCAGGAAAGGCATGACAAAGGCAGGGTTCATGCTGCTCAGGCGACCCACAGTACAGATGGCCAGCTCCCGGATCTCAAACACTTGGTCATTCAGGGCCACAAAAAGAGCTTGCAAATTCTCTGCCTGGGCAAGGTGAGCATCAAATCGCTCATCCAGAGAGGCCAACACACAGAAACGTATATCAGGGTCTGCAAGAACAGATTTGTTTCTCTTTAAATGCTGTAAACTCCTCTTATTATTATTGCCCTTATTGACAAAGTGGCCTCAAAATTCTTCACAATCTCGGGGAAATGCTGAGAGCTTCCCCAGTGTGAGACATTAAAATAGTATTTAACATGTGAGAAACAGGGTAGGGCAGCCCAACAGATTCAGTGCTGCTCAGTACTGCCCCAATACCCAGATCAGCACAATGCCAATCAATCTCTTGCACCTAAAAGTGGCACATCTGGAGGCAGTGTGCAGACAGTGAACTCATCTCAGGTTACCATATTGTAACTGAGAAAATAAAAATCTCAAGTAGGAAGATTCAACAGAAAGGACCAATTCCTTTCCAAACTACAAAGTTGAAGGTCACAACAGAGAACAATAGCTAAAGTCTCAGGGCTCTACCTAGTTCAAAGGATTTCACAGGGCACAGTTAGAGCATTTTACTTTAGTGTTCTATTAATAGCTCAAGAATCAAGATCTGGGAAGAGAAATTGGGAGACCTTTTTAGTTTGTAAAGAATGACAGCTTAAGTTAGTGGCAAACACGTGCCAGTTCTACCACAACCTTAATATCATGACCTGCTCACATGCTACAAATAATATGAATGAAGGTGAATTTTGTCTGAACCTCACACTAACCTGGGTCAGTTATCCCAACCACAAGCAGTTTGCTGAGCACATCAGCCACCACCTGCACTGCTGTCTGACTGACCACATGGGCATGGCCACTGATCAGGTGGATGGAAGGTGTGAGCAAGCGAGAGCAAGTGCGGGCTGCTTCCATGCGGATCTCCTTGTGCTCGCTGTTCAGAAAGTGGTCTGCACAGTGCCGAACAAACTGAGTCAGAGAGTGGCCTAGGAAAAAGATGGCAAGGTTAACACAGGCTTACACCTCAATTACTGCTCTTACCAGAAAAAAGGAGTTTAAAGAGTGCTCTCAGAGCCATCCTGCTACTTGTACTCTCCTCCAAAGCACTAGTGTTTATAACCCATGCCCCTTGGCCTCCCGCTTCTTTATTTCATCTTACCTTCAAACTCAAAGCTACCCAGTGTACGAAGGGCAAGGGTGATGCTCCCCACATCACTGGCCTCTGGGATGTTGGTGAGGCTAGGGGAGGCAAGCTGGTGGGCAAGGCCCTTTGGCATGCCTGGATGTCGCAGAGGCTTGTGCATTAGAACAAGGGAGAGCATTTTCAGCAGCCCATCCTGGATATCCTTCTTTAGCTGGGGGATCTGACGACTCAAGTCATACAGCACAGCTGTTAGAGCAGGGCTGTGGGCAAGAAGCAGACAGATAGTCACTAGAACACAAACAACACAAGGTACATATTTCACCCTTTGGTTTATGCCTTTGCCATCAGAAGATAACTGTGGGCATTCACACATCACAGCAACACTTGGCAGCAGAGCACAGGGGTTTTTGTGTGAACTCAGACACAGTAAGACATTCTTCTCAAAGTGCTATACTGATCTTCTGAAAGACCACTTAAAAGCAATAATCTTCCTTCTCACTCTGAAGACTTTCAAAGTCTCATTCTTTACGGCAAACAATGCCATCCAGTGGCTGACAGAAAAATATACTCCTGTGCTTTATGCTTACCTCAGGCCCACAGCCAGCATAGGTTCCAAAAGCTCTTTGATGTCCTGCTGGATACTGGGTCCCATGGCTCGTGCCAGCATACTAATGCAAGTGAAGACTGTGGCATCAACCTGCACAGACTTCTGCCTCCTGGAAAGGGACCACAGAAGAGTTACTTAAGAGGGGCTGCTAATTTTCAAACATCTTACCTATCCTACTTCTGTGTTACCAATCTTACAGAAATGCCTCCAATTTTTAGACAATAAACAAAGAACAGTTGTTTCAGTTTCTTACTTGTGGGCAAAGTCCTTTGGTGGAAGAGCTGCTTTTATGATTTCCAGGACTTTTGGCAGGTAAGCTTGAAACTCAGACCTCACAGCCACAGAAAGCAAACCCAAGGCCTGGAAGGCTGCTGTTCGCTCCTTCTCCTTCTTCACACAGCTGAGAACATGATTCATGGTGTCTGGAAGATACTGATCAGCTGCCCAAAGGAGAGAACAATAAAGATACTGGAACTTATTTAGATTAATACAGTTGCATCACATTTGCAACTAAACTTTTGCAACCATAACACTAGGGAACAGGTACAACCATATAAAATTTGGTGGCTTGACCAGTGGCAAAAACATGTCACTAGATAGTAAAATTTCCAAGGCCCAAAAGGCTTTCTTTTAAAAGAAAAATTCACCAAAATAAAAGAGCTATGAGAAAAACCAGCAACATTGCAACAGGCTCTGTACAAATAAGATCCAAGAATCTTGTTTTTATAATTATTGATTGGACATTTGGAATAATAACAAAGTTTGTTCCAACCCACTAAGAGCTGGTGACTTGCCTCCAACTCTGATGCTCCCCTAAGTTTGCTTGATAAATCAACTGACCTGCTTTAAAGCCAGCAGGTATTTCCCACTTTTACTTGATATTTCCCAGCACACACCATACAGAAAAAGGAAAACAATTCTGATGATAATATTTGGGATACACTGAGTGGGTGCAAGCAAGCAGAGTTTAACCCTAACAAACTGAAGGAAAAAAAACCAAACCAAACAGAAACTCAAAAAAAACAAAAGAAGAGGTTTTACCTTTTTTGGTACTGATCACAGGATTCAGACAATAGTTTTAAATCCATTTTCTTCATCAGAGCAACATTTTGGCATCAGATATCAAGTCACTCTTATTCAGACAAAAAGACTGTCCTCCTACAGAGGAATTTGCTCATCTTACAAGCACCACATTCATATTGCTGCATTGCCTGTATAAGCTCATCTGGAGCAAAGAGATGGATAACTTCCAGCTCAATTTCAGTAACATTCTAACATCTAACCATCTGTCTTGTCACCTGTGAATGCTGAAGGACGGAAAGCTGCCAGCCGTGGTAGCAGATTGAGAACTGTCATCTGAATCAAAGAGTTTTTGCTGGTTCGACACTTGAGAACCCACTGGCACACCTGAAAGGAGACAGATTGGGCTTGGAAGGGTGGCCACTGGCAGTAATGCACAAATTTATTACCTGGATGCTTTAAGGCACTCTACTGACATTTGGCTTCAGAGTCCATTGGAAAGATGGATAATTAAAACTGCTTCCAAAGAAAGCAAATCACCTGCTCTAAAAGAGATAATGACAAAGCCAGGATACATAAAATCCGTGAGTTTTGACACCTAGAATCAGTAGTAGGCAGTATTGCCTGCTAAGTAAGGACACAGAGAACAAGCGCTATGTAAGAACTGGTGCTGTGACTGCTGGTAGGCAACTGGAGACCAAACACTTACTTGATCAAACTTCTCTTCCATTAGATCCCTGCAGCATCGACTTTCTACCAATGTGGACTTTGCTGGGACAGGTGAGGTTGCAAACCCCATAATTCCTTGATGGGCACTGTACCCCAGAAGTCCAGCCAAAGCATTTGACTGAGAGGGCTGAAGGGACTGGAAGCTAGTGAAGGGAGTGATGTGGCGAGGTTTGGTACTGAAGCCCATCAGGTCTTTGCAGTACTTGTCATGCACAAGCTGCTGCTGAGTGATCTCTTCCATCTCCTCTCTAAGGCGCTGCACAAAGCACAAAAGCATGGTGTCACCCAATTCTCCTCAGCAGCATTCTGTATAACTGCTATTGAAATGGCTGTAACACATCAACTAAGCAAAATACAGCAAGAATATCTGGGTATCTCAAAATGCACTAGAGAGTCTTCATTCCATAAATAAAAAAACCTTTTTCACTGTAATTAATCCAATGAATAGCACTTTACATCAGAGCTTAATACCTACTCAGCCTAAACCTGTTGCTGTTATTTCTCTGCCACACTTAAATTTGTAACCATCAATGCTCTGACTCCATGTGCAGATGATTTTTCAGCCCAACAATCCCATTTCAAACACAGTGCTGTGCTTCCACAGATTGCTGAGTTGCTACACACTGTCAATCATTCTAGCAACCAGAAGCCATAATCCCCATCTTGTTCATTTGCTCACCTCTCCCTCCATACTGCTGATTCTCACTAGCTCATTGAGGATCAGTAAGGCACCATGGATTCGGTCATCACGGTTCATTCCTTTCTCTTTGGCCAAAGTCTCATCAAAACCCTTCTCAGCCTCTTCATATGTATGCTTGGGAGAAAAGGAAAAAAAACCAACAAAATCTCAGTGATGATGCAGAAACAGAGCCTGTGGAAATAAAGTAGTACAGTCAGCCAAGGGTTACTGATATCTTAATTTTCCAAGAGTATCAACTGAGTAATAACAGAGTATAATGCTACACAATTCAGATTCATTCACAGAAGTTGGACTCTACTGCAGAGCTTTTTGCACAGGACTAATCAGCCAGCCAGTCAACCATGTCATGGTATAGACTTGATCAATATCTGCATCACATATTTGGCTATGAGGAATTCAAGTTCACAACATCTGACTGCACTGTCCAAACATTATTTGGTATGATGAAGCTTGAATTCATATGGCAATGGCAGCAAAGCTAAGGTTCAGACACAAGAATCCTTACCTTCTTCACTCATTTTTTATTGACACTAATAAGATCATCTGCTAGTAAGATATAACAATAGATAGATGATTGCAGGGCTGTAAAAGTAGGTCAGGCTTAACAGCTGAAAATGAGCTGCAGATAGAGCAATGGATTCTTGATGGAGTTAAGTCACTTCCTTATTTTTTACAGTGGGCTAAATGAACTACTCACTTTGCAAGCCATTATAATTTAAACTATTTTAAGGGGAGGCAGCTTTCTACTGACAATCAGATGTACTGACTAAAGGTGACACAAGTTTTTAGCTTAGATAGCTCTTCTAAAAACTGGCACTTGATCATTTGCATTGTGTTATGAGGAGCTGCCTCAAAGCAAAGTTATTTTCTTACTCTGTACCACTGGGGCTTCTGCATCTCTTTTGGCTCCCGTTGAGTGGTGAGGATAAGGCAGGCTCTTAAGGCAGAAACAGCTCCCTCTCGGATGGCCTGTTTGGGATCCCACACAGCCACAAATATATTGTCAAAGAATGGCTGCACTTGTTGGAAGAAGAAGGTAGGCACACTGATTGCCAGCTCACGCAGGACAAGAACCTGGAGATGGGGAGAGAAACAGCAACAATCTGTGAGGATCAGCATCCGTAGACAACTCTCATAATTTCTAGAGTGTAGTATTATTTATTTGGACAGTCAATGTCTGTGAGCCTGAGCTGGTTTACAGTTCCTAGCACTACAGTTCCTAGCACAATTTCATCTCAGTCTTCTTTAGTCACTGGGCTAAGGCAGAAGCAATGAAGCAGCACTTTATTTGCCATGAGGGCATCACAGATTCTCAGACATGGACTGGCAGCCATTTTGATCCTGACCAGAGCTTTTCTGCAGCTTTCTATATGCACATAATCCAAGATTATGAAAAGAGTGGAGCATCTGCCCTAGGAGGACAGGCTGAGAGAGCTGGGTCTCTTCAGCCTGGACAAGAGGAGACTGAGAGGAGACCTCAGGAATGTTTACAAATATGTTAAGAGTGAGTGTCAGGAGGAGAGAGCCAGGCTCTGCTCAATGGCATCTAATGGTAGGAAAAGAGGGAATGGGAGAAAGTTGGACCACAGGAGGTTTAGTATTAACCTGACGAAAAACTTCTTTCCATTAAGGGTGCCAGAGCACTGGCCCAGGCTGCCCAGGAGGCCTGTGGAGTCTCCTTGTCTGGAGACATTGCAGAGCTGCCTGGACACATTGCTGTGTGAGCTGGTCTAGGTGATCCTGCTCTGGCAGGGGGGTTGCACTAGATGATCTTTCTAAGGCCCTTCCAACCCCTAACATTCTATGATTCTATGATCTCCCAACACTTAACTAATCCTAACCATCCCATTCCAAGATAGGTGAAGATAAGAAAAAAAAGGATCACTTACAGCTGCATGTCTTCGACCTTCATTCCTGTCAGCTCCCAGCCATTCCAGAGCTCGTTTCACCTCAAACTCCACATATTCAGCTGTGAAGGTGTCACCAGCCATTGCGAGCCTCCCAATAGCCTTGGAGGCCATCTCCATTACAACGGGGTCATTGGATGGCAAGAGGTTCCTCAGGTAGTTGGCAAACCTGCCAATCCGGGTGGCATTACCTCCTTCAACACCGATAAGGCTTGCTGTAGAGAAAGGGAGCAATGCTGTAGGTTCTCCCTAAGAGTCAGTGAGGCAGACAGTAGGTAATCCCTGGATTAGAGTGAGTATTCCCTGTTCATTCCTTAGAGATGCCCTTTAATTCCTCCTAAACTGCAAATCCACAGGAAAAAAAATAAATCAAGCAATAGGAAAGGGCCACCATTCCTTTGAGCCTGGACTTAAGTGGATAGGAAAATGCATCCAGGAGTTTCCTAGATTTTTCCCCATTTTTTAGGTTAAAGAGAGAAAAAATATAATGCACCCTGGGAACACAGAGCCATTCCCAACAGAAAGGCATCCATCTACATCCACCTTGGCAGGTGGCAGCATGGCAGAAGCTTTCAGTGCTGGTGCCTGGGTTATACCTGCTCCGTAGATAAAGAGGCCATCAGTGTCCAGCCAGCACCTTTCAATAGCACTACATCCACAGAAAAAATTTCAAAGTGATACTGTCAGCTTAAAGTCAAATGTTGTCAACAAAGATGTCTCTAGCTAGGGGACTGCTGCTGCCTTTGAGCACATTGGGACTGGATGATTGTCTGTGAGCCTAAACCAGAAGCACCTCCTATTTGGTTACTAAAGAAGTAACTGCTACAATAGAGGCTACTTGCTTGGAAGGCAACGTATTTATGTGAGCTGATTTCCCCAAGAGACCAACTTGCAGGCAGCTCTGTTGTATCACAGCAAGAGCACAGACAGAGCAACTGATGGAGCAGCTGACCAGAATCAAAGCAGATGTGAACCCCTCCCAGGGATGGGAGCTGCTGGTTTTGAGCCAGGTAAATTTAAATTACAAGAATCAATTTCCTCGGACAGAAGGGAGTAGAAAAAGTCAGCCCACCCTGATGCATATAAATGAACAGCACAAGCTGTTCTCAACCGAGCTCAAGAACAGTGTTTTCACATGCTCAGCAATCACATTTGATGCTCAGCTCCCAGAAGAGCTCAGGGCCCATTAAGCACCAGGTTTTCAGCCACTCTCAGCAGCTCCCATGCTGACACTTACAGACAGATTTTCAGAGCCCAGCAGCAAGCATGCACCCAGTGTACTGAGCAGTCAGATATAAGGCCCTCATGATGAAAGCTCTTTCCTTTTGAAAATCTGTCCCTGAAGATAGATATGTGTTTAGGGAAAACTCACCAGTGGCATGAAGCACTTTCACTCACCTATAGCCAGAATGCCACCCTTCCTTTCATTTGCATCAGAGCTAGAGACCAGCTCAAATATGTGATGGTTCAGCTGATCATAAAACCTGGTAGATTCTTCCTGACTCATCTGCAAAAGCAAAAAGTTCAAAATCAGCTTTCAGCAGTCTTTTCCTCCTTCCTGCCCCCAAAACCTCCATAAAGACAATGCTTCTTAGGTCACTTACACAGAAAGAAATTAAAACAATCATACATTACAAACACAAAACAGTATCTCCTCTTTGTGCCCCAGACACGTCAAGTTCATTTATCCCAGTGCTTGATCACCCATCTGTGTCCACACCTCTCCCATTCCTCCTTCACGCTGTGGCAAAGGTAAGCTCCATACACTATGCCCCACCTCTTCTTTAAGATCAGCTTCCCTATCCCAAGAATCTCCATCCCTAAAACACCCAGCCAATGCCCTACACTCATATGATAGATAGACTAGGATAATTTATCTTATTTGTAGCACTCACTTCACGGAGCTCCATGGTGACATAGTGCTGCAAGTCCTTGGCAGCTTTCGCCCTCGTCTCCTCGCTGCGACTCTTCAAGCCATTGGCAAATTGTTGGAGAATGGACACAGTGCCCGACATGATGGTGACGTGCTGGGGCTCGAGGGCATCAAGTCCTGTAAGTTCTTCAGAGAGACACTTTCTTTACTTTTCTTTACTGCTTTCAGCTATTGAAATCTCTGAGCTTCTTGCTTATGCTGTCTCTGCTGCCTGTTTCCTACTGCACACAAGGATGCTGTGCCAGTAGAACATAAAATTACAAGTAATGACTATATTCCTTAGGCCTTACAACCCTGTGATATCACTGTATCACCACATATATCTTGACCCTCAGCCTATTTGATCTCTAGTTCCCCAAATACCAAAATATGCATCAGTAGGTCAGGTGTCTGACCCCATAGTGATCTAATTCTAAATCCAGGGATATGCAAGAGCTGAAAAATAGCAGGGTCATATAAGGGTTTACAATTACCCTATAACATAGGCACAATCATTCCCATGATTATATCATCATCATATCTGACTCCTCCTTGAACATTTTCATCCAAGTTTTTCCACAGAATGCCAACACAAGGCAGACTCAGCTCTCAGGGCCTGGCAAGTGTTACATTATCCTGTAGATGTTTAGAGTTGGGAAGTCTACTTATAGGCAACACCAATCATTGCAAAAGGATGTCTACTATCACAGCATGCAATCTAACTTTCTTTTGAGTCTTTATGAGGAAAATGTTTCAGAAGTTTGAACCCCTCGATTTTAGGATTACGTAAGCACAAACCCAACACTTGATAGCAGGGCCCACAGCGACACAAGCCACCAGAACGTCAACTTCTCCCCCAGATATACCCCACGAGGTCACAAATATCCACCGACATTAGAGTGTGAGGTGGCTCCAGGGCTTCCACGCCGCTGGGAGCCAGGAGACTCTCCCCCGGAGGAGAAGAGCAGCCTGTGGCCGCGGCCCCATCACCGCCAGGCTGTCCGGGAGCGGGAGTTCCCTCAGAGCCGCACCCGCGGAGGGACGCGACAGCCAGCGGCCAGGAACCGGCAGGCCCGAGCCCGTGAGGCATCCCACCGCCCTCACTTCACAGGCCGGGAGTGAGAAAGGGGTGAAGGAACGGATGACGGCAGGGCAGAGTAGAGCTGAGCAGCGCGGGCACCACTGCTGCCGGGGTGGGCGCAGGGCCTTTCGCGCCAGCGCTGTGAGGGCTCGGGCAGGCTGCGCCGGGCGTGAAGCCGCAGCGCGGGGCCACGCCGCAGCACGGGAGCGCCAGTACTGCTGACAGGGCGCAGGGCGCCGACCCGGCGGATGCTGAGGTGGGTGGGAGAGGAGGGTGATGCTGAAGGGAGGCTCCGGAGCCGCACTCACCACCTCCGCCCCGACCGCCGCCGCCGGCTCCCCCGCTCCGGGCCCCGCGCCCGCCCCTCCTCCGCGCCTGCCAAGCCGGCGAGATGCTGTTGGCCAATAGCCTCCCAGAAGGACTTTGATAGGCAACATTCCTAACCAGTAGAAAAAGAACAAAAGGGAAGGAGCGCTCGCAGCTCCACCTCTTTTCCCAAGGAACCGCAAGGAGAGACCGTAGCCTACCGGCTAATCATTAAGCCAGCGGAGAACAAGTGGCAGTGTAACTAACCAGTAGAAAAGCTGAACGTGCTCGATTGGAGAAAAGTCCTCGCTAAGCCCACCTTCCAGACGCAGGCTCGCTTCAGCTCTCTCTGACCGCCTGTCCGCTGTGTACGCATGCGTGGAGGAAGCGGCGTTGTGCGTCGCCGCGCCCGGTGTGCGTCGGTCAAATGTGTCCGGCTACCTGCGACATGACCAAGGGCAGGCGGGGCCGCGCCTGGGCGTGGGCGTTTTGTTCCCGTTATGCCACATGTTAGCAACGCTGGTGTGTGCTTCAGAGGGACTCCTCACAGCCACGCGTAACGACGTGGAGCGTTTAATGTTTGCACCGAGCGCCTGGAGGTTCTGGCGGGTCGTTCCGGTACGCGACCTCTCCGCGGAACCCCCTGCGCCAAGCTGTGGAGGGGTGGTGAGAAGGGGAGGGAACGGCCGCTGTGGGGCGCGAAGTGAGGCTCCCGCCAAGGCGGGTAAGGGTGGCGCGCGCTTTCCCTCAGGTTCTGTCCGCGCGGTTATGGCGGCGGCGCCTCCCCTGAGGCGTTCCTCGTTCCCCGCCGGGCCCCGGGATGGTGCGGCGGTCAGGCTAACGCGGGGCCTTTCCGCTTCCAGGTGCTGCTGCGGTGAGACGAGGCGGCGGGGAGAGCATGGGGCCGGGAGAGCTGGTGCAGAAGATCAGTATTAGCGCCGAGAGCCCCCGAGGGAGCGAGAGGAACGGCTCCGGCGCCGCGCTGGCGGGCGCTGAGGGGGTTCCCCCAAGTACTTGGAGACAGAAGTGTGCGGCCTATGTGCTGGCGCTCAGACCTTGGAGTTTCAGTGCTTCCCTCACTCCCGTGGCCCTCGGCAGCGCTTTGGCGTACCGGGCCGAGGGAACGCTCCATCCAGGGCTGTTGGTGGGAAGCGCTGTGACCGTCCTGGCTGTGCATGGAGCCGGCAACTTGGTGAACACCTACTACGACTTCTCCAAAGGCATCGATCACAAGAAGAGTGATGACAGGACTTTGGTGGACCAGATTCTGGAGCCTCAGGATGTAGTCCGGTTTGGAGTCTTCCTGTATACAGTGGGCTGCATCTGTGCTGCTGGGCTGTACACTGCCTCAACGCTCAAGCTGGAGCACTTGGCCCTGATTTACTTTGGAGGACTTTCCAGCTCCTTCCTTTATACTGGAGGTAAGCACTGTATCCTGTTTGCTGTGAATCTGAGTGTGAACATGACAGAATTGACTTGTCAAGATGTTCTAGAACATACAAGTGACCTTTCTAGTAAACCACCGTAAAAATATTTGGTAGTATTTCCTGCAGTACTGGTACATAACCTGGTATTCTTTGCCATTGATGGCTGTGGGAAGAGGCATGTGTAAGTTCTTCAGCTGGAAAGTGGTGTTGAGACATTGTTACTTAGGTATATGGCTTTAGATGCCCATTAGAACTATTGCTGAAAGATTTTGTGATGTGTATCTCATCTCCCTTAGCAGTACAGCTAACTGCATATGTTCTTTTCCATTGGTGGAATCCATTACTTTGTTTTCAAATGTTTTGTTGTTCTTCTATATCTTCTATATCTGGAGTTTCATCATGAATGTATTTTTAAGAAGAGACAATTTTTATTGTCTTCCTGTGTTGAGCAGATAAAATGTAGTTATTAGGAAAACAAAAACAAACTCTGTTTCAAACTGTCAAACTTTCAAATAGTTATGTTAGTTTCCTTGAAAGAATCTTGTCTGGTTTGTATTTTGTTCTGAGCATTTCATATAGTTCTTCAGGATCAAGTTGTAGTATGCATGATCATGCTGAAGAGGACCTTATTTCTAGAGATCTCTGCAGAAATGTATGTGAAGATGGGTATTAGAATCTGGGCCCTTAGTTTCTGTTACATTGTTTGACTGGAGAAATTCAGAAGCTGCATTTCTTTTATTATCTTTGGAAAAAAAGAGATAATATGCTTCTTGGCCATAGCTCCGTGTGCGTTGGTCACTTTACAATATTTCTGTGGGAAGGGCTGATCTCTTGTATTCTCCATTCTCTTCTGTCATTTGTGATGTTTGATGATGCTTCATTTTATTCTTGTGTCTTACCACAGGAATTGGATTTAAATATGTTGCACTTGGAGACGTGGTGATCCTGATCACCTTTGGGCCCCTGGCTGTCATGTTTGCCCATGCTGTGCAGGTTGGTTATCTGTCTGTCTCACCACTGCTCTACGCTATCCCACTAGCTCTCAGTACCGAAGCCATCCTGCACAGCAACAACACACGAGACATGGAGTCTGACCGGCAGGCGGGTATTGTCACCCTGGCTATCCTCATCGGCCCTGCGTTCTCCTATGTTCTCTACACCGTGCTGCTCTTCTTGCCCTACCTGATTTTCTGTGTGCTGGCCACACGCTATACCATCAGCATGGCATTGCCACTGCTCACCATCCCGATGGCATTTTCACTGGAGAGGCAGTTTCGGAGTCAGAGCTTCAACAAAATTCCTCAGCGGACAGCTAAACTCAATCTTCTCTTGGGGCTTTTCTATGTTTTCGGTATTACCCTAGCACCAGCTGGTGCTCTGCCCAAACTGTAACAAGAGCTGTAGAGTCAGGCTTTGCAATTCAGTATTAACAGTGGATGATGTGGGTAGATGACCCATTATGGACAGTGGGAAGAATGGGGAGTCCGTCTTGAGCTGTTAATTGTCTGTGAATGTTTATAATTTCTGGGCATGGTTTGCTTGTACAACAGACTTCGGTGAAGTGATTTGTCAGCTCTTTGGAAGGGGTAAACTGTGCAGCCTTGCTTCAGGGAAGCAAGGCAACATAAGGTCAAGGAAACATTTAAAGAACTTCATCCTTCTGCCACTGAATTCTTTCACTGTCAACTTGATGAAAGTAAAATTGAGCTTCAAATCCAAACTCTCTGTTCCCTTCACAATCACAGTGATTGCTCTTATGACTTCTTTTCTTACCATGGTCAAGGAGTCCAGTGGCTCCTGTATGGTCAACAGAAAACACTGCCCAATGCTTAGCATCACAACAATGTAGGTACTGTTTCTTCACTCCATTGTAAGCATAGTTCATCTTTATCTGTTGTATATTTTTTGTTTCTTCCTAGCCAAATTTTTAGCTTTGTTTCCAAGCCCCCTGAAATGCACTAGCTACTAATTCATTAACTGTTGCTTCTGCTTGTTCTTTAAACTCTATAGACATTTCAAAGTTATGTATCTCTGTGGGATGTTGGTGCTAAAATGGAGCACAAATAGCCCATTACACAAACTTTAAGCCAAAACAAGTAAGTTTGTATTCTGCTATGAAAGCTCAAGCTGTAAAGGCAAATCATGCAACTGAGAAGCCCTCAATGCATAGAAAACAAGTGGTTTCCATTTTTGTATTTGCTTGGAATTTAGTCCCTGAAATGACAGTCTTGGAATTAAGGGGGAGCTGAGAGAGTGCCAGATTTCTCTGGCTGGATATGGATTAATGGATACATGAGTGGAAGAACCAATTCTTCATTTAAAAAAAAAATATCTTCCATTGTTCTTTGTTTATTTAAAGGCCAGAGTTAAAAGAGGCTGAAAAAAGAAGTCCAGCTGAGCAAAGGAGAAAGATACAGAGTTAGAAAAAAAGCAAAAAGAAATCAGGATTATTGCATTAGATCTGCATAAAAAATAGATCTGTAAACTTTTCTTTTTCAAGAGATTTTTTTTTAATAGAGTCTAGAGATTATGTGACTGCATAACATTCAAATGTTAAGATAGGTGTGAAGTGCCCAACCTCTGTTGTTCGCTGTTTTGTTTCCTTCTGCAGGTCTTGTCACTTGATATTCATGTGGCCATTTGCAGAAGTGATTGTTTAAGCAATTGTGTAGCAAAGTGAAAAACATGCCAAACATAACTGGGAGAAAGTGTGGCTTGCAGTGCAAAGATGAATTTGATCCATACCATGTTCTCAGTGGCAACTGGAAGAAAAAGTAGTTATTTCCTGTACGCAGGGTTTTGGTGAAAAGTTTTTCTGCAAGTTGTGGAAAGCTTCAGAAGATCTGATACAGATGTTGAACTAGAGCTGCTGGTGCCTGGAGTGCAGTCTTGCTTCTGAACCAAGTGGGAGTGTGCTAACCACTATATGAAGGGCTTTTAAACATGAGCAATAAACTAGCAATAAACTAGCATGGTGTTATCATGCATCTTCGTGGCTAATTTATGCCCTTGTGTTCATCTGAAAGTGCTAAGAGTTGTACTAGTGGATTGTACTGAGAGTAGTAAAGCTGAGTTGATGGTACAGATTACATGGTATAGCTATTTAAGTGACTGGTTTTATGGCTTCTTGTTACCTAGGATTACCCAGCTGTTGGTCTCCTGCTTTACAGCTGAGTTGGAGGCAGTGGGAAGGGTTCTTTGCAGGAATATTTTATGAGCCACAGTTTCATCTTCTATTAAAACTGAGCAAATGATCCCTCTAATTTGACCAGGCACAAGATAAGAGAAGATGGGCTTCAGCAACTGTGCAGCTTTCTGTAGCAAAATACTTGTTTAGATTAGAAACACAAGGAGAAAATGTAGAAGTTCAGCTCAGCTGACTAGAAGGAGATATCTGGAAGGTTTTGGAAACTGTTTTCAATACAGACATACACAACACAGTATCAACTGTTACTTCTTTGTGGACTTAACAGAACAAAGAAGAGCCTGGCTCCAAGAACCACTTCACTTTTCTGCAAAGCAAAAGCTTTTCTGGGGATATGGACTGACATGGTGAATCTATTCACCTTCCAGTTGCTGGTTAATCCCAGCATGGCATTGTTGCTACCCTTGGTGGCAGCTGTATGCTTTATTTTGTGATAGCTTGGTTTTGTATAGCTATCAGTTTAAAAGAATGGTTATCCTTTTTTTGTGCTCCTTTTACATGAACTACAGTATTCAAGCCTTGAAGTAATGAATTATTGACTCGTATTAACTGTAATTGTAATGGTGGAAAGATCTAGGATATGATCATTGCTGGAGTAGTGAGTGTAACTCTAGTTGTACCTAGGCTACCCTTTACTAGCAGGAAATCCCCTGTGCAGGATGTCTGCTTGCTGCTGGAAAGGACCAGTGCTTTTTGTTACAGAGATGAAGCAAGAGCTCACTAGTACATGTGTATGTTTGTGGAACACTTTTCAAGGTGAGGGGGGATTCAAGGCATTTTAATAGTAAGAATGTGATGAATTTGGTAATTCCTTACTAGCAGATGCTAATTGCCTCCAATTCCCTGTCTGTAAAAAATATCATTCCAAGTTCTTAAGGATATTAGTAACAAATAACACTTTCTTCACTGTGGCTTTGAGGAAGTCATTTAACTTCTCTGTGTCTCAGAAAACAGCTAATTTTTGCCTACCTCACAGGGTTGCTGAGCTGATAGAATTGTTGTAGAGAGCTTTGAAAGTAAAAAGTGCTTTATCTCCGTGTGTTTTCCAAAAAGCATGTTGGTACTAGAGAACATTTTAGGTATGAACTGACTTAAGAGGTGACTTAACCTATGGAAGTAGACCAAATTAATCTCCACATCAACACTGTGTGGTAATACAGGTTCCCTCTTGGATTGTTTTGTGATGAGAATGCTGGGTCTCCTGTCTCATTCTACTTTCCCTGAATATAAACATCTTAAACTTCTTTCAGGTCTCTCTTGATGAGCTTTGTTGCCATGTGATGAGTCTGCATTGGTAGATGAATAGAAGCATAGTCCATCTGTTAATGTGTCCTAAAGCACCTCCTGGCCTATCTTCTTACTGAATAAAATGTCTGAATGTTCTTCTATTAACTATGCTGTGTTTGATTATTTTACATCTCTCCAATTGTATTTTTGCACACGTATTAGATTGTCTGCCATGTTTATGTTATAACTGTTTTTTTTTGTGTGTTAGAGTCCTTTTATAAATCACATAGCCCTGTCCTTCCATTTCATGGAGTAAAAAGTTCAGTAGCAGTGATCATCTCATGCTAATGACAGATTTCATAGTTTCAGTGTTTTCATCAATGAACAGAATTTTCTTTGGATGCAGTTTCCTGTGCCAAGTACTGTTCAGCATTTGTAAGGACATTTCAGCGGAACTTCTTTATAATAAAGATGGACTTCTTCATCCTTAGCTGTGTGGTCTGCCATTCTTCCAGTGCCATGGTCTCTGATCCTGACTTGCAGTGATCTTTATTTGCTCTGTAGGGCTGTGACAGAATAACATTTCCCCTATGTGTGTCATATATCAACCTAAAGCATAGTTTGAAATTCTTGCCCACTGGTGCAGTTTACTATGTAAATCCATGTACAATTAGCTAAAGGAGACTAAGAATTCTTGCTGAAAGTTCCTGCTGTAAAGTTTAGTGACTATAAACCTTTGCAGAACTAATGCTCTTACCTCTAGTACTATCTTCCTATTGTTGTCTTCTTTGAAGTGAATTCCTGTTTGTGTTTGCAGGACATTCTATGATTCTAAGACTGTTAGGCCTGAGAAATATTTTTTAGCCTTTCTGAGAAGCAAACTGGCCCCCAAGGTCATAGCATTTGGAGATTATTTTGGAGGATAAAATGCAGAATGCCATGACATCTAGGTACACGTGGGCTGTACGCAAGGATCCTCCCAAAGCAATTTGCTAAAGCTCTTGTGAATCTGCAGAAACCAGTCTGCTGAGCATCCTTTAGCAAGACAGCATGTTGGCTGGTTGGTTCCGACTGTAATTGTTGTAATTGTTCTGCACTTGCTCTTAAAACACGCTCTGATGCTTTATCTTGGTAGCAGGCAGAGTCTATAAGTTGTCAGTTCAAACTCATTTGAAAGAAACTGGCCTCCTAATAGAAAATGTTTCAAGATTTGGAAGCCAGTGCCCGTCCAAGTGCAGGCTAGAATCCTGTTGGTCGGCAGATGGCAGCATTGATCCTCCAGCACTGCTGCAGCACCTGTGGTACCTGTGCCCCAGGCTGAGATTCTCTGCCAGGCAGACAATAAGGGCACTGCACAGCACTTGGAGAAGCATTTATGGGTTTAGGGGTTCTCTGGGCTCAGGTCACTGCATTGGTCAGCACATTGTTCTTACTTGGGAAGATTTTTTTGTTGTTACAGCCCTGACCATGACAGCTAGGTGGTTTTTTTGGGGTGTTTTCCCCTCTACAGCCAGTGGATCAAAAATCTTCAGGAGAAAGGAGACTTTCCAAATATGTGCTTGAAACTACTTTATATTTTGTCTTTGCAGGAATTCATGTTAGCTGAGTTTGCAAGATTGGTTAGTATTTGTCTGGATGCACTTCCTTGGGTCTCCTCTGGTGTAAGGAAACTTGGAATGTAAATGGCTGCAGATGAGTTTCTGATGTCTAGATTATGATAGGACTGATGTTTCTGGCCCAGGCAGACAATGGCAAAACCAAGCATTTGAAAAAAGCCAGTCAGCTCTATCTTGCATTTTTAAAGTCTTTACTGATGGCTTAATAAGATTATTCTGGTCAGATGCTGAGGGCTGAGCTTTCAAAAGAGCATGGGCAAGCTATGCATCACAGGAAATACACTTGTGGGGAAAAAAATGCAGTGTCTGCACAGCTCTGTGAGATGAACTTCTGCTCAGTCAATTACTTTTAACACATCTCAAATCACTATGGGAAAAAATACTTTTATAGTGGTTTTAGGAGCTTGGACTATATTATCCCCATTTCTTGGGTGAGTAGCCTGATTCACTGCTGCTTAATCAAGGTCATGCTCCTTGGAGGAGAGTGCATAAGACTTCCAGTCTGGTACCTTACTAACTAGTGTCACATACTGGTTTGTCTTTTAGGTCACTGGTACATTATTTTTACTTAAACCACCTTTGGGTGCTTTATACTTGGAGTTTTGCACCTGCTGAATTACATATTTAAGGCATGAAATACTGCTCTGGCTTTTTAAAGCTATTTTTCATTTTATGGTGGAGCTAAATCTCTAGTCAAGTTAAAACCTCAGCTCCCAGAACTGCTAAAAAATTCTTAAGTTTTAGTAAAAATCATCCTGGCTGGCTTATTGCAGCTGTGTGTCTACAGCACTGGAGACAATAATGCCTATGCTTTAATGTCTGAAAGAAGTTTTTTGCACTTCTTTGTAACTCAAATTAAGACCCAGAATGAACACATTTGTCAAGTTTTCTTTCACTTCTTTTTCTTATGATGACTTAATACTGTCAGTGCTTATCCTTTCTGTATAGTTACCTTTCTACGTAGTTAGATTGCAGGAAAGCCTGTGTTCTAATCCAGATGTTTCAGTGACCACATGGATTTGTCTGAAGAGGAAAAACTTGAAGGACATAGTTCAGCATTCCTTTGGGGTCAGCTGAGGGAGTGTGTCTTGCTTCAGCTCTTGCTGATCTGCAGGCATAGTGAGTTAGCAACCAAGTGTGTCTATTCCCTTGGAAGAAAACCCATGCTTGGGCATCTGTTGCAAACTATGCTTGCACTGTCTTGAGAGAGAAGTTCATACACTGGAGTTCACAACCTCTGCACATAAAGACACAAATACTTTTTAAAAACAGAACAGATCCAAGCAAAACTATAACCCCTGACTGTTCTCTGCTGACTTCTCATCAGGCTGCCAAGGGCAGAGCCTTTTGAAGAATTAAAAATCTATGGCATTGTTTTGCTGCTTTCTCACGAAAACAGCAGAGGATAATCTGCTCATTAATCAGGTGACTGTCAATGATGAATCAAGGTGAACGTGCTGGCTGAGGGATGTGTCACCTAGGCAGTTTGTCAGGGAGCAAGAAAAGCAGTGAGAATCTTGCTAAAACACAATATGTGGCACATACTCAAAGAGCTTGCAAGTGATGAGAGCTCAGCAACAGGAGAAGAGGTTAGGATCTACCTCTTTAACTCTTGGCAGATACCTTTCTGATGTCCTAGGCTAGAGTAGTACTGGGCAGCTCTGCTGCTCTGGCAGTGATTTTAGGTGCTAATTAAGGAGGGAGATCCTGGCATCTGCTCTTTGTTGTATTTTGTTAACTGAATAGCCTGTCAATTTTAATGAAGACTACAGTCATCTTTCCTCCTCTTAAGGTGGAATGGGAACTTTTTTTAGGCAGTGGTTTGATTTGTGTGGGAATCAGAACAGCGCTTGTCACTGATTTAGCACAAACAATAACAACAATGCATGTTTTTAGATGTCCCAGTAAGCCAAAAAACAAGGCCTGCTCCCCAAATCAACTGACTTACTCATGGTAAGGGAATAAACCAAATGCTTGTTCCATATGAGTAGCAAATTTGGCCAATTTACATTTCACACAGTGTTTGCAAATAAGGCTGGGAAACATCATCACACTGTGGGAAATAAGCAATTTCTCAGACTTTGACTTAATGGCAAGAGGGTCTAATAAACCATTGCTCAGTCTTGTTAGCCATTGTCCCAAGGGTTGATGTAATGACTTCAGATAGATTATAAATTACTTTCTGTATGGCATAAGGAGACTGTATGCCACAATTGAGTCATATTTTTACCTGAGGGGGATAGCTCTACTGCTGTATAAACCATACTTCTGGTCAACATAAATAAAAGAGAGGTTTGGAGTAACATTTTAGAGATTCATGTGGGGTTTTTGTGTGTGTTCTACAGCTCAATAAAGCCTTAAGAGTATACTTGTTACTGTGCTGTACCATTCTTCATCTGGTCTTTCTTCCTTCTTACATGAGTTCTTAAGTAGAAGTTAATTAGCCCCCCAGAAACATAAATCTTTCTCCCCAGTGATGTGCTGTAGGATTTCTATAAAGTTCCATTCTGCATGAATCCCCTGCAGCACCCCTGCTTCTTCAAAAATGTAGAATAACATTTGGACATGGATGGGGAGAGCAGGATGAAGGGGAAAGACCAAGAAGGGAACTGGAGAGGACAGTTACATATTAATGACCTTCAAAAGTTGAAATCCTGGTTTTGTGCCAAATGTGAGCAATAGTGAGTCAGTGTGGCACACAGAGCTTCTCTGCCTCTGCTCCCCTTTCAGCAGGTTGAGCCTGAATTCTGTAATCCATATCCCAAATTACCTACTTTCAATGTCATTGGATCCTAGGATTTCAACTTCTTCAAATGCAAGAGAAAGGATAAGCCAGGGAAGCTGAACCTGAACTGTTCCAGGTTCTGAGTGATTCTTTCAGTATCCCCGCATAACAAGTGGATACACAGAAATTCAGCTGGTTTAGACTGAGGAGCCTGGGATTTGGAGACAGGAGGTGACTTGCCCTAATGTGTGAACTTGGCATGTGCTTTCTGAGATTTCAAGTCCGTCGTCGTCGTGGCTAGGCTTCACGAACAAAGACCCAGGGAGGGCTGCATCCACGCTCCTCCTCAGCGCCTTTTCCAAGCGTGCTGATAAAAAGAGGATAGAAGATAGCACCCTCGAGCCTGTGCTATGGATTGTTTTTAGGTGAGACACAGCATGTGCAGAGCTGGATCCACCCTTTAGTCCTAAGGTTCATCTGCCAGGCCTAGCAAGCTTGGATGCTGGCAGCCAAGTCCTTAGGACGGAGGTTTAACCTCTTAGCTGGAAGGCCTTACAGGGCTAAATGAGCTCCATCTGCCCGGGTTTGGAGTCAGAGTTGTCCTTCTCCTAGGATGACTGCCAGAAGGCTAATGAGCTCATCCTACCCATCCAAGGATTCTAGGAACATGGGTATCACTCCCCACACTTTCCCGTGGGCAATGAGTTTAATGCTCCCTCTGCTATTGGCACAGTTATGGCACCAGGGGCCACAGGAGACCACAAGGGATTTTCAGACTGTGCCTGTTTCAAGTCCTATGTATTTGTTTACTTGCCTATTCCTTGTCTTCTGCAGGACTGTGTCCTGGGAAACCATGAAGCAGGAAATTGGTCTGTTCCCAATGTATATGTGTCTGTGGGAGTCTCCAGTTTTGAACAATGTTCATGGCCAGAAGCAGCTAAGTCCTAAATTCCACTGTCCTTTCTGACACTTCTGATCAGTAGATGACACATGTGAGATACACCTACTGAAAGGAGAGTGCTGGGCTGAACACAGCAGCACCAAGGTGTTTCTGCTTTCTCTGAGTCAAGAAGGGTTGGATGCATGTACATAGATGAAACTGATGCACATTCCCACTGAGAGTTAACTCATCTCTGAATGGTGAAGAAACACATCTAAGTAATTTAGGGGCCCTGAATGTCTCGTGAGGATTGAGACATAAAAGGAAGAATATCAATCTCTCTAGCAAGCTAACCCACAGGAGAAAAAAAAATAATTGTTTTCTAGAGATCTGTATGCTTTTGTGTGTGGGGGAGAGAATGTGTGTTGCATTCCAACTTGTGTTAAAAATGTCTTATGGAGGAAAAGGTAAAGGGAAGAAATGTTTTCAGCATTTACTTCAGCAAGGCTTTGTACTTTCTAGAGAAAACTGAATTTGATGTAGATTCTTTCTCTTACACCAAAAATCTGACCACCCTAGTCACTGCTTTCCTGCCAGCAGTTTTGGGGGGAAAATGAAATTCTGTGAAACCCTGTCTGTGTATGGGGAAGGGATAGGGAGTAGTTTGGGTCCTAGGGAGATAGTGCAGTAGAAATGTCTATCCTGCAATGGGAATAGTAGGAATAGACTATTCAAATTTAATATACGAAATGAGCTTTAATAGTAAAATTGACCTAAATTGTCAGACTATGATGGTGCTTATAGAAACACTGCATTTGGAACTGATGTAGCTTTGAACAGTTTGGCTGAAATAGCATAAAGCACCTTGGGGATAGGGCTGACATTGATGGAAATGGCCACCAGCAAATGGTGCCAATCCAGGTGTGAATGTCAGAAACAGGCTCCTGTGACAGGAGAGCTGCTCACAATCCTAGCCCAGGCATTTGTAATATGTCAGTGGCTGTACACAGTCTGTGCCCCATTTTTTGTCCTTGGTGTGAAACAGCTGTACAGAGACTATTCCTGTGTTCCAGCAGGCACTGCTTCTGCTTTACTGCGGTGACAGCGCACTTGGACAGGAAAGGACATTTGAATGCTGGAAGCTCTGAACTCTGCACATGATACCTGTCTGTAAGAGATGGAGACAGCTTCATTATTCTGTTTTCTTGTGGTAATAAATCAGTCTGGGGTCCTTGATCAGTTCAGGGACCAGCTAGAGGAGGAGTTATTTACAATAACAAAGCTGATGTGGGTGGGCAGAGAAAATAAAGGCATAAAGGCAGTGTCTGGTGGAAGCTTAATGGTCTTATAACGAATTTCCAAATCCCATTCCTGGCTGCAGTTTTACAGGTGGCAGCTGAATGGGAGATCGGAATGAAATAGTTTCATTATCAAGTCCTTGCACTTCAATTTGCTATAAATTGTTCTAGTCACTGCCAAGTGAGTGACAGTGAAGGCAGTCCCCTGGCTTGTTGCCTAACCCATGAATATAACTTCAATCAGAGCTCACTGTTCATGTCCTGGATGAGCCTGTAGATGTAGTTGCAAGGCAGGACTAAAGTGAGCTGTATATGGGGAACCAAGACCAAAAATAGGACTAAGGGGATCTGGCAGAGCTTTGTATAGTCCTAGACCTGGAAGAGCTGCCTAGGACTTGGTGGGATTTGTTAGGAGTCCTTCTGATCATGGGGGAGCTGGCTAGCAGCAATCCACTGCTCTCAGGCCCTGTCCCTGATGCCCTGTTAGCTCCCTGCACCACTTAATGTTAGTCCCTGTGCTTTATCCTGGAGCAGAGCTCTGCAGCTGGTGCTGCAGCTTGACTTATTGCCTCACCAGTTGGGATTCTGTGCTTGCTAGAGTTCAAGGTTGAGCTATAAAAATCTGTTCCGCTCTGAAATCTGCCATAAAACTAGTTACATGTGAATGGATGTATTTACCAAGCTGCAGGGGGAAATGAGCTCAGCCATTGATAAAGGAGAAAGTCTTGGTTTCTGACAGGTGGTTTTGTTTGTTTTGTTTTCAGTATAACCTTAATAAAAACTCCATATTTTTCTCATGCAGGCTGTTAGCAAAATTTTTTTTACCTAATTCTTTTTACCTAATGTAGTGCAAACCTTTGTGGTCTGCAGTGAGCTGGAAAAAAAAAACCACCAGCAAAATGTCATCCATGAGACAGCACTCATGTGTGAGAGGATTCAGACAAAATCCCTGGCTGCTCAAAAGGTGTAGGTAACAACTTGCAAAATCATCTGTGTAAGCCTTCCCCATATGAACAAGCCAGTGGGTTTGGTTTATCTCTGGGAATCACAAGGGTTGAATTCTCTTTTTGCAGTGCTCATCATGCTGCTGCAACAACTTTAGGTACCTGGAAGGTGCCATCATTTTGTCTGATTGTCCATGATCTTTGTTCCTGTTTGACACCAGTCTTTGTCTAGTGTCTCATTCAGAAATGAGCAGTTCCTTGAGGATGCTTTCTTTTTCAGAGACACATTCCTTCTCCTTATTCATTGGTAGAGTCCTTGCTGATTTTGGCTCCTGGGTTTTTTTGTTTGTTTGTTTAGGACTAGCTTTAAGCCCACTGATGTTTCCTGTTTATCTCCTGCTGAGATGGGGATAGTGTGCTTGACTCACTCTGTGTTTTGTTCTGCATTTGTGAAGATGGTTTACAAGAGCTAGCTTGATTCCACTGTATTTACAAGCTCCTCTGTAGTGCAGCCAAACACTTCACAGTCCTTGAGAGATTATTCTCTGATTTAATGTGGGTTCTTTTTACAAAGAGTGGAGTAGAACACTTCCACATCTCCCATGCTTTTCTGCTAATGCTATTGCCTTTCAGTGCCATAACCTTGAAAAAAACTGACAACATAGCAGCAATACTATCTAGACAACTTCCCTTCTGAGCACTTCATGGTGGGCTGCCAGACTTGGGCTGGAAAGGTATTTATCCAAGTCAGCTTAGACAGGCACAGGCTCTTACATACAAACTAGCTAGCCAGCACCCTTCAGAGAATGGACTTTATAATCCTTTGTGTTGAGAGCTGTTCTTTTACAGCATCTGGGAGAAAGGCATATCCCACTCTCTGTTCCAGTGAGAAACACAAGACAGAAGCTGATCTATTGGAGCCTGACTTCCCTGTATCTGCAATGTATTTATTTTCTCCCTGCTGTGATGATTTGCAAATTGTTACCTGTCTCTTGCAGGCCATGCTGAAACTTGGACTGGTTCATGTGATAAAAGACTAATTGGGCACCTTCTGTCCCAGCAGAGTAAACTAGGATCATAACCTTTCAGGGATTAGGAATCCAATTATCTGGAGAAACAGCTACCAGATTGAATATCCCTTCTAACCTCTTCTTGCTTAGTATTCCAAACCTGTACCATCTCCCTGCACTGGAAGTTTCAAAAGTCACCTAATCAAAAGGATTAGAATTACCCTTAAATAGCTTTCATAAAGATTATTATTATTTAATGATAATTCCATCTCTGAGCCTGTCTTTAGTACTTTCTGGATCCAGAGGAACCAAAGAGAGTTGATGGCTCTAAAAGACTACACTGATTTACAGGCCCTCTGGGGTGAGGCAGAGAGCTTGTGGGACTAACCATGTACTTCAAATGCCTAGAAGAAGACATTCCTCTTTCCTCCCCACTATTTCCTGTGTGATTGTTTTATGGATATCACCACTGCAAGACCAGGCTGAGAACTATCTGCAGGAACAAAACTGAAGACAGGGTTGCAGATGCAGAGAAAAAGCAGCTGCTTCATTATTTTGATATTAGTGAGCATCTGAATAAGCACTTGCATCACAAGTTTAAAATGATTAGTGGGTCAAGGCCTCCACAGCTTAGCACAACAAAAGCATTCAGCACTCATCATTACCAACCTGTAACAGCCAAAGTGAACATTTCTTCCTGCAGTAGGTGAGAGAGATGATTTTGGCCTATGAATTCCCTTCTGACTCCACATGCCAGAAGAACAGATGCCCTCAGTAAGGGGAATTCAGAACTACTTATTGTCTGCAGCAATCTACTTGTTTCTGTTTACAGTGTGTGGCTTTCTGGGTTTCTTGTTTCTTAGGTGAGCTACAGATAGACAAATGGGTAGATGGTACACAGTGTATAATCCAGTGGGGTGGGATGATATGGAACAAGCAAGAGAATACTTGAGTGATTGAGGTTGCAGGTAATGGAATGAGAGTATAAGATGTGATCCAAAAGAATGTCTGTTCCTTAACCTGCCCACTGCTTGCTCTCTGTAGAATAGTGATACATAGTGGGCAGTTGCCCACCAAAGGAGTTAGGAACATACACAGTTTGTTCTTATCTGGGTTTTGAGCACAGAGGTCACTAAGGCCATTTTTTTTTCTTAGTTTAATATATATTGAAGTCTACAAACAAATACTGGGCCCCAGGTGGAACAGATGAGATGTGACTAAGTTCTTGGATGATTGATAATGAGCAGGGACCGGAAAATCAATTGTGTTAATTCCTGGATTGTCAGTGGGACGGAGAATTAATGAGCAAATCCGTCTAACTTAATGGTATTTACACATTATACAGACTGTGATAAAATAGTCTGCAGGCACTGCTTGGCATCACAATTATGAGATTATTGTAGATCCAGAGGCAGGAACAGAAATCCACAAGCACAAAAACTCCCTCACAAACAGCAAACAAGTGATGACACAGGAGAGAGCTAGGAGAGCTCGTGAGAAAACAGGCATTGTTTTTTACTCCTTGTGCTGTATGCTTAGGAGCTTATTGCAGGGGCTAAGCCATTGCTGCATGATGATTCACGATGTGTGTGGTGCTGTGCTTGTGATAAACATCATGCCCCATGAGAAACTTTCCCTTGAGGGCTCTTAACACACTTTGTGGACCGCAGAGAGGCTGCTCACCTCACTCTGCAGTGGGTTCTAGGTGGCTGTTTAAAACGTTTGAAATTCTTGAGCCCCATCTTCCTCTGAGTTAGGGAGTGGTCTGCAGTTATGTGCAGAGTTTGTGCCAGACCAGCTGTAGTATTATGGCACTGAGGTGAACCAGTGGTGCTAGCTTCCCTCCACCGACCTGCCAGGAAAGTCAGGTAGGAAAGCAGCAGATGGCCATTGGACTCCTGCAGAAATTTGTCAAGCTGTCAGGAACTCCTCTGCAGAACACAGCACACATGTACCTGCTTGAATGAGTGGGGAACGCTGGTCTTGATTGTGACTGACAGAAAAGTGAATTCATCTCCCCAGCTGCCTCCTGTCCACCAGGAGTTAATCCAGCTGAGGCAGCATCAGTATAATTGATGGCATATCACTGAATAACTCATCCATAAACCTTGGTGTACTCAGAACACCTGCAACCCTCTTGCTTTTCTTGTCAGCTTTCCTCTCCTTACTGTTGCGCATCATACACCCTCCCATCTTCCAGTCTACATTTAAGTATGCTGAATGTTTAAAATCCCAGCAGCTCCCAGGCCTGTTGAAAAAGGAATAAAAGGAGACACTATATAGAGAGTAACACTTGAATTCGTTTCTTGTTTTCTCTCTAAAGGTTTGGTGCAGGTTCTTTTCTTTCCATCTCAATATGTCAAGATCTTAGTTGTGCTGGAAAGTTTTGGAAGAGAGTAATTAAAAGTTCACCCTTCTGATAGGCAGACAGCTACAGGGATGAGAGTCAGAGGAACAGGCTAGACCTCAAATGCCCCCAGAACTGAACTCTGCTGGTTTATAGCCTCTCAGCTTAACTGCACATCTCCACTGAGCCAGTGGGGAGGTTTAGGAGCAGTGTGCTGAAGCAGCCTACTCAAGGCCACAGTAGATATGTGGTGTCCAAGATATAAGAACCAAGGACTGAAACTATTTGCTAGTCCTTTTCTTCTTTTTTTTGTTTTGTTTGTTTGTTGTTTATTTCATGGAGGAGAGAAGATGGGCTTAGAGGTAAGGAGGGCAATAAAGAATCATTTTTTGCCAAAATGCACTGACAAATTCCTAAGCCTGAGGGAGTTTCCCAGTACACTGCTCCTATTCTTTGAAACTCCTCACAAAGGAAGCAGCTGTCCGGAGTTGCTTTGGATGCGTGTCCAAGGTGATTTGGACTTAAAGAAGGCATGCTGTTTCCCTTTCTGAATGTAATTGAATTCAACCCTGACAAAGCCAAATGAAGTAGCCACTGTGGCTGCCAATTGTAATTAAGAACAAAATGCTCTCTGATTAAAAAGAAAGTGAAATCCCAAGCATTCCTAATTCTCATGATTTCTGACAAGTTAGTGGAAAGCTGGCTCCTTAATCCCCAGGTTCTGTTCTGCTTGAAGTCTCCCTGCTTTCATGAACTCCTGCTATGGCTGTGTCACACTCACATCAGTCAGGAAGATCAATGAGCAGATTGTGCTGTGCCTGCATGCTCTGGCATACAGGTGTGCTGTCTCATGGTGCATAAATACATGTTTGGATGGCCCCAAATGGGATCACTTGGGTGCAGAGAAGACAGGCATTATGAGGCTGTGGGGACAATCGATAATGATGCATCATCTGCTTGGCTGATGCTCTGAAGGTTGCTACCACCAGTAAAAACTAGACTGATTGACTCTCAGCCTCAAACAGTAAAGCTCAGTGCCAGTCTGTGCTCACTGCAGTGATATGTCCTGGGAAGAGGAGCAAAGTGTAACTGAAGTGTTGCTTCATATTGAGTTTTATGTTTAGGAGTTAAACTATAGAAGCAGCTGGTGGTTATGGCATTAGTCTGCATTTTGCTGATTCATGTTGAGTTCTTTGCTCAGTAACAGGTTTTGTGTCTGTTAGTGGGTCAGATGTTTCCCTTTCCTGGACTCAGTTCCTTCTCTGTAAAATAGGGATAATCATTCTCATCTTGCCAGAGCATTGTCATGACACATCTGTCACAACTCTGAAGTACATAGATACTGTTGTGATGAAAGCTTTGTCAATAATTAAGATGGAAGTTTAGATGTTTCCTAGGTGATCTCCCTAGGCCTGGTTCTGGGGAAGGGCTTGCTGACAAGAGGTTGAATCAGGACTTTCCTTGCTTTTGTTCTGCTCTTGTGCGTAGAGGAATTTTACCTCCTTCTGTTGTGAGCTTAATCACTGAAAACTCTGCAGTGCATAAGACTGTGAAGAGGAAAAGATTCAAAAGCAAAAGGATTAAAATCTAAAGAGGTCATCCACTGTGTGCTCTGGAGAATCTGCTCAAACTGAAGCGTCTTGGAATAGCTGCATATATCTCTGTATTAGTTCTGACAAGGAGAATGTGTCTGTATCTCTATTATTAATGCTGAGCAGCTGTGTTCTTGGAGCTTGGACAGCACTTAGGCATCAGTTTCTTCAGATCATGGCCTGGAGGGGACCTTGAAGATGTGGCATGGAAATCTGGAAGCTTAAACTGGAAAATCTAGGTCCTGGGTAATGGAGTGCATTTGATGGGCTTAACTTTGTGTTCTGTCCTGGAGAAAACATGATAAGAGTTTCGCTGATTTGTTGCTGCTTTCTTTCGAGAACATCTTAAACATTGTGGACTGCTCATGAGCATATCCTGTGGCTGAATGTAGGCAGCTACATCCTTCTTATGCCAGCTCACCTTTGGGAAGTGAATAGGACTTAGACTAAGCACTATGTCTCAGCTTTCAGTCTGCAGAAGAGAGGAACCTGTGGTCTGCCAAGGATGGAATTTGTAGCTTAGTCGGAGTAATTCAGAGATTTCCTTGAAATTAATGGTATTGTTTGCTTAGCAATGGAAAATGAGTGGTGGCAGGGGAAAGGAGGGCATGGAAGTAGGTCTGGGAAGAGAACTGTCTCTTGGGAAATAGTCAACAAAATAAAAATCACAGGATTCTTTTTGCTGCACAAGACATACTTGGATGGGTCCTCAAAGGCCTTTGAAGACTTTTATTTGGCAGAGGTGAGTGCTGGCAATGTATCAGCATGTCCTTTGCAGCGATAATAGCCATGGATTTACTTTCAGGAAAAGCTACCTTTGCTTAATTCTTTAAGGGCTGGAGTACTTGTAAAGATTCATTAACTGGTTTCAGGGGTTCCTCTCATCTAACTCCACTCCTGTCTTAAGAAGGGATTAATGTGTCATCTGCCTAGCTTCTGAGTTATGATGGACGAGTGGAAGGTGATGGATTTGACAGAGTAGCAAAACTTCATGTTCATCTCAGGGAAGCAGATATTAAAATACTTCAACGAAAAAGAATCTCTGTATGCTTCAAAAGCCTGAAATGGCTGAAGGGCTGATGAGATGTAACAATAGGAATAAGGGGAACGTTTATTAGCAGTATCACAGGAACTCAGAGTAGCTGAATAACTCATGAATCTTTCATGAATTTTACCAAAATGAGGGATGAAATCCTAAACACTGTAGATAGATACATAGAGACATATAGATATATTTCTTTTGCCTGAGAATACTTGGTAAATTATTATCTTTTGAAATTAAGGAGCTCTCTGGTTTGGGTTTATATTATTTTTCTGCCGTCTGAGCATCTATTGAATACTTTATCTGAGATTATTGTGATCTCCCTTGATAGAGGGAATGTGGAAGGAGAACATTTTAAATATTAAACAACAGATTTGACTGTGAAATCATTACTCCAAAGCAGGGACAGGATAAAGCAGGTAAAGGAGATTGCACTCCAATTTATTGTGGAACCTCTGTGATTTCAGCCTGCAATAAATACTACGATTTGTGCCCCTTATTCCCTGCCCAGTAAAATGTCTCCAGAAAACCAAGTTTGCCAGTCTGCCAAAGAGGGAGAGACCTCTGGGAAGAGAGAACTCACAGCTGAAGAAACTGGGCTTTCTCTGCTTTTGTGCAGGCACACAGCTAGATGCTGCATTGGCCCTCCTGAGAAATGGATGGCACCTACAACAGTTTGAGAGCTTCCACTAATTCCTAGTCTCACTGGAATTGCCATCTCACTCATGATGCTCTGCTTTGCAGGGGAAATACCTGTTTTATTCTTCTCTGCCATCTTGCTATTGGCCTCTCCCTCAGTGTTAACAAGTGCTGATGGAAAGCTTTGTGCTGGCAGCATAGGAAGCCCAAGTGCTCTGCTGCAGCAGGAGATGGTTAGAGGTAACACTGCTGTGCGTCCCAGTGGTTCAACCCAATACACAAACACCATTCTGTGCACCAGGAGTCCAGCCCATTCAGTGTGTGACCACTGAAAAGGCACTGGTCAACCAGGATTAGCTACTGACAGCTGTAGTAGGAAATTGGGGTGGGAGATCTGTCTGATTGCAGAGAATTGCCAGGACCTATCTGTAATAATATAAAGGCAAACCTTTTTGAAGCTGCTGGGTCATGTTTCACCCTATTTTCCTCTAGCTCCCCAGCTGACTGCACTGCCTGTGCTGCGCAGCAACTCTTAGAAATTCCAACAGGCAGAAAGTCTTTTTACCCCAGTGCTGTTCAATCCCTTGTGTCCAGCACAAAATACCTTGCATGCAGTGTCAGGATTGGATAGAGATGAGGCTTCGGTTGCATCACTAGATGGAGCTCACAACATAAGAAATACTTGACTTTGAAGAGCCAAATGCTGTGTTACTGACTAAGCTGGCTGGTTTAGAAGCTGGTGTGAGAGAGGTGGCAAACTAACATGTGGGGGAAAGATGTAATGTGAAAAGAATGGCATGCAGCATGTATAAAAGGAAGGGGAGTCCTACAGAATGGTGCTTGATGAAACACGAATTTGAGAGCTGATGCTTTGAGGAGAAGATTTAAGCTGCAATTCAGTGAGACATGTTCTTTGGGGATCTGCTGTATTGCATATTTGTGGCTACTTTGGGCACCTATCCTAACACCATGCTGTGGAAATATGACTGGTAAGGACAGTTACTACAGGATGATGGCATCTTATCAAGCACAAGTGTATGTGGACACATTGTCTCTACAGGCACTGGATCTGCCTTCACACTAAAATGACATTGGCTTTTCAAGGTGTAAATCAAGAGCGAAACCTCGTGGGCCAAATAATTTTTGCCATAGTTGAACTGGCTCAAGCAGAATTGTACTAAGGATGAATTTCTTCTGCTCTGCTATCTCTCAGCATCCCCAGGGCTTTAAAGCCAGCATGGGAGAGATGGTATCTCTTGCTGCCCTCATATCTCTTTGAAGTTGGAGTCCTTCTTAAACCTTGGGCATTAACATACTCCTCCACAGCCAGCCAGTGACAGCATGTAGTGGCTGTAGAATCATTCTGTAGTTTCTTAATAGCACAGTATAATGACTAGCTCTGTTACCATATCACTGACACAGAGCATTACTAATTATGATGATTAATGAGTTTCATTTACTTAGAAAGAATAACATGCAGTAATTCCATTGTCAAAGCTGAAAATCTGGAGTTCCAGCTTCAGATCCTGTCAGCACTGTTGTTACAAACCCTTTTGTGTTGGAGAAAAGTCATTGAGAGACATTATTTCCCACATATTTTTAATACAAGCTGGCTAGGGAATTTGCCTAGCCACTGATATGACTGCTTTGCCAGAGGAAGGGCTATTAGGAGAAACCCTGCCTTTCTTTTGCTTTCCTGTGCTTAAAACTTCCTTTAATAATGCTTTTATAAACAGTAAGAAATATTTATCACCTGTTGTGTGGAGGTAAAGGAGTCTGCTGCTTTTTTGTAGTGGTAGATGAGAGGTAGCTCTTGGTGGTAAAGAATATGAATGGTATTATTTCATTGGAGGCTGCTGGCTAGGCAAGCTCTGTAGTGCTGTGTTTTTTAGCTCCCAAGCTAACTGGTACTGCCTATCAGAGGTCTGCCTGCCTCTCAAGCTCGATGGATAAGCACTGGAAGGGATTGCTTACATTAGGGTAGTTTTGTGCTATTCCTGTTGATGTGCAGTTGGAAAAAAATTACAATTTTTTTGTAGTGTCAAATCCTCTGAAGACGATTGGGGCCCCAGCTGAGCTGATTCAAAGGTGGTGTAGTCCCTGCACAGCCCATATCTCTCCAGGACATCCTGGCTGCTTTTCCTGTTTCTTCCCACTAGCCATGTTTGCCTTGCTGTCACTTCCATGCACCAGACAGCTAAGTTCCTTAGATCAGCACTCTGCTCTGTGCTTAGATCTTTCTTAGATCTGTGCTCTGTAGGCAAGGCAGAAGAGGTCGGATACAATGCACTATTGTCTGTGATTCAAGAATCTGTATGTCTTTAATTGTTGATTTAATTCTCTTTTTCTGTAGGCAAGAAATATTCCCCAGAGGTAAAATAATAAAAAAAATCCCCATTTCCTCTCCCAGCTGTCATTCTGAGATCTAGCAACTCTGTGCTTACAGCAGCTATAAATAAACTGTGCTTAAACCCTTGTGACTGTTATGATTCTAGTGAGTCACCCAATTGACACAGCTTTAATCTGTGTTTCTCTGCTTCTTCCCATTATTTATCCAGTATCACATTTTGTTGTGATCTATGCTTGTGTCAGTACTTTTCATCAGGGTCTCTGTCTGGCAAAGAAATAGCTCACATGCCCATGGCACTGTCTGTTAAGTCTTAATGCTGCAAAAACATTGACAAATTAACTGCTCTGTGATTGAGGGGAAACTGAGGCAGGGAAAGGTCACCCAGGGCTTCCCAACTGATTATTGACAGAGGGGAATAGGAGGATGTAGCCATGCCCTCTTAGCCACTGAATGCTGCTTTCTAACTTAAATCTTGTCTAATCTGTGCTGCACATGGCATAGGTGTTCAACCTTTCTGGCAAAATCTCCTCTTAAGCTGCTGGCCAGAGCAGTTGCCCTTTAACACTGATACACATGAAGGTCACGGTTGCTTGCTCAGGATCCTTGATAGGAAGATGGTATTTTTCAGGTACATGGGAGGAAGAAAATCTGAGTTATTTACAATATTTAGCAAGGAGTTGTCAGAAATCTGTGATTTTTCCAGCCCAACCCAAGTCTCATTGAAGCCTGTACTTAGATTTTTCTGGCTTCAATGAGAGTTGTATGAAGCTATTACACTGCCAGCCACTGATGTGGTGAGGTACTCAATGCATTTAAATAGGATCTGTTCCTCCCTGCTTACTGCCTCTGTCAGTGGGTCAGTGTCAGAAGCTTACTGAGGTGAAGGCTGTGGATTAGCAATGAGCAAAAAGGTGTCTGATGCACTCTGCAAGGCACCTGGACAGTCAGTGCTTTCAGAGGAAAGCCCTTGTAGAAAGAAAGGCTATTTCTCCAGTTATGAATATCTAAGAATTGTGACATGGAAAGCCTGCCTTGTCCTTGCTGAGGCATTCAGAGCCAGCCCCAGGAAGAGTCCTCCTTCTCTGCAAAGCCTTTGCTCTGTGCCCTCCTCTGCACCAGCCTGCATTGCATGCTGCTGGGCTTACATACCCAATGAACTGTCAGCTTGCCAGGAAGCTTGTTTAATTCCTCAGCTGCCTCATGATGCTGGCTCTAACTGGTAGGAAAGGGAATCTGAAACCACCCACAGGCCACTGGGACATGGAACTCTAGCAGTCTGTCTCTCACCTTATGCACTTTCCCTCTTTTCTAGTCTTGCTTTTGAGTGGGTGCTTTGCTACTAGCATGTGCACTAGAGGAGAGGCTGCAAGATCCTCACTGAGCCAAGCTTGTGCTTAACCCATCACTGCCCCTTCTGTCCCTCATAATTCCAAGTCATATAAACCTAAGATAGCCAGCAAAGCCTGCCTCTGACTACTGTGTCTGCATTCTCTCTGAGAGTTTATCTGTCATAATGCTCAAATGTGGTGGTCTCCATTCCGCTCTTGAGCTGGTAGAGCTCTGGATTAGACATTAGGAGAGGAAGTTTCTGTGCACTTCAGGAAGTGACTGGTGAGACAGAGAGCAACTCCTACGCCTCCACTTCTTGTTTGCAAAATAGGACAAGCCTTTCCTCCCCATTTTCCTCTGTTTTTAGATAAAATCTCCGAGGTGTTGATACAGAACAAGCACACAGTGCAGAGGGGCCCTAATTTCATTTGAGATCTTTAAGAATGCTGTAATATCCAAGGGGATATTTTGTGGCAGAAAAGAGGATGATGAACTGTTAATCCCTTACTGGCTCAGCTCTTATTCAAGTATCTGTTATATCTGTCCTCCCTCAAATAAAGGAGAATCTTCAGTCTCCATTCCCTCTTGCTCCATTGAAACAGTTAATAGATAATGTTCTTGTTTGTAGTCCTGCCAGGAGTTTTTTAACTACCTGTATGGTTTTATTACATAATGACCATGTTTGCTCCGTTAGGCTATTGGCATCTTTGCAGGAAGCAAACAAACCTACTGGCATTCATCAAGTTGAGTAATTACAGAGAATTTGTTTACTTTTTTCAGTTTTCCTGATCAATACTGGCACTAGCTCTACAGCTTGGGCTCCAAGCCTGGCTGCTCAAGCAGCCACTGCTTATCCTGCTGCCTTAGCAATCAGCTGCTTGGGAGAGGTTTTTTCCAACTGTGATGAGGATGATGATGATGAGGGCCCAATAGTCCTGAAAAAACAGGAAAGGAACAAAAAAATGCTATAGTATCATCCCCAAGAGCCCAGGTTGTGCCCTGATGTCTTCCTGTGGGATTTAACTGCTAGTGAAATCTAGACTTTGGCACCATTTTTTACAGGGAACTAGGGAGTGCCTTGAGCTGGTTGTGTTCAGGCAGTCTGGGTTCTGTTCTGTGGAGCTTTCTGGATTAAACACCTGATTCATATGCACTCCCTGTTGAAGGAGGCTGGCTCCTCTGACCCAGCTCTTGCCTTTCAGGGCTATGTTTAGAAGAAAAAAACTAAAAAATAAGAGCCTAAGTGGATTCCTTTTAATATCCTCACCCTTATGTGCTCAGATACACTTGTTCAAATAAGGTGTGAAATGCTACCTAGCAGAAGGGAATCTTTATGCATTGTAGCTAGCAATAAGATAAGGTGCAAAGTGGAAACAGCCTAATCCAAAGCACAGATAAAATGTCACTCTCTCAGTCTTCAGTCAGTGCAGTGTATTACTGGCAAGTTGTGCCAGCCACCCATCTTTAACAGTGAAATACTTCAGTAACAGACCAAATGCACCTTAGTAGTGAAAGAAATAGACATTATCATGGTAGAAGTGTCATCTCATGCGTAAGCCCTTCTCTTCTCATGGCTTGTTTGTACAGATCTTCTGGAGTGGGTTCAGGGACATGTCTGTGGAGATAACTAGGAACGGGGCAGCTGTAGAAGAGTAGAGGAAGAGATACATATTCCCCCACTGAGTGTCTGCCACCTTGCCTCTCCACGATGAGAACCTATGGGAAGTGGAACAGGGCCTTATGTGCTGACATGCTGTTGATCTGAAAACTGCTGTGTCTTGGAAAGTCAGAGCAAGGGTTCATAACTGAATCTAACAGGCACAGGAGCCCAGCTTGGGGGCTGATTGGTATTCAACTCTGGTGCAAAGTGCTTAAGAAAAAACTTATTAATTTCCCCTTCCACAAAGAGCAGGAGTGCGACAGTAATCACAGTATCAAGTCATAATAATAAAAAAAACTCTATTGAAAATAGCTGTTAAGACTCTGGAGGGTTCAGCAGGGGAAGATTGTATTAAGATAAAGTAGATTATAACACCAGTGGACATTAAAGGTTGTCATTGTGTGGTAAATCACATCAGGAAGTCACAAAAGCTGCTCTTTACACAGTCAGGGATAGAATACTCTGATATAGCACCTGATTTATTCTCTACGCCTGTTACACCATCCCTGGCAAACATAGGTAGAAAGAGGAGAGGATGAAGTGCCAGCTAGACTGGATTTCTGAGCAATGGTTTTGGGAAAGATGGGCAGGACTGGGGTGGGGCCAGATACATCCATCCCTTCCTCTTCTGCAGGGTGCAGGGGCTCTGCATGCTTACTGCAATGCAGAGGCATGGATTGAAGCTTTTCCTCAGACCCTTCTCTTCTGTGGAGTAGCAGCAACGATCTGAGTAAGATACACATGACTCCAGTGCTTGTATGTCCCACAGGGAGCATCCTCTGCTCCCCTTGATGATGGAGGCTGCCAGCTTGTTCCCCACTCTTCAGACTGTCTCATTGCCACCATAGAGGCAGCAGCCCACCAGCATTGTCCAGTCCCCAAAATGTGCATATCCAGTCTGTAACATACTTCCAACCTAATCTATAGCATCCCCAAAATGTCCCAAGCACACGTACCTACCTTTCAGCTGTCCAACTCCTTTTGAAACCTGCCTTCTCTCTGCTCTGCCAAAACAAAATTGCCAAAATCTCTTTACTCCTTGTTTAACAGTTAAAATCCAGGAACAATGCAAGAACACATTTAAACCTGCCAGACATTTCCCAATGGGACCTTACACGTTATATAGCCTCAGAAAAGCCCTTTCACTATTGGGAGTGAGTATGTTGGTAAGTGGACAAGCCAAGGGCTACTGGCTCCCTCCTCCCTGGCCAATGCAGTGTGTGCATCTTCCCAGGAGTCTGACCCAATTCTGTCTCAGATATGGATTACACTAATATATAAAATCACCCCCTTCCCATTTTGCAGCTGAGTGCTTTCACACTCCTGCCTAACATTGTTCTGTGTCCTTGACAGATACACAGTTGAAAGTCACTTTGTATTCTGCTCCAGATCTAAAGGTAGTATTTTACAAGATAGCCATAGCAGCAATGGTTTGAGCCATTGAGAAGAGCCTGGACACAAAGGTCTCGCTGCACTTGCACAGATGTCTCTTGCACAGATGCTTCTACAACTAAAATGTATGTTTTTTTCCTGTCTTTGACACCCTGATCTCTCTGGTTCTGGGTAAGGAGTCAGTGTGCTGGTTTCATTAGTGCTTCTGCGGTTTATGATCCTCAGAAGCGGAGGAGAAGGCGTATTAAGTATAATAGGTTTTGTTGAGATGGATGTTAGCTTGTGTAATTTAGTAAGCTGTTTCACCACCTAATACACACATTTAGGGACAATTTTAGAGTGTGAAAACATTTAAAAGGAATACTAATTTCAAGCTGAGAGAAGTATGTTTATGTAGAGAATAAGAAAGCCAGCACTGGCCAGGCAAGAACCAAACTGAGTTAATTCTGATTCTTCTGGTTCAGCTGCATTGCTCTTTCAGATCTTTTGCCCATTATGCTGCTTTATGAGCTCTCATGAGGTGGAGGGAGAAGAGAAATAAGTCACCACCTTCCTAAAGGATGTCAAGGGTGAAACATGTGAATAATAAAATGAAATCTGCGACAACAGCCAAAGTGCTGGAATGAGAATGAAATAGCAGGCTGCATATTGCAAACAAGGGCTATGATTAAACTGTATGATTTCAGCTAACTTGCTAATGCATTGTTTTCCAGACAGCAGCCTGGATTCATCCAGGTGCTGAGCTGTGTTGAAAACATGAAGCCTGTTGTGGGCACTGAGTCTGCTTGCATGTGCTGCCAAAATGATATTGGCCTTACTGTTAGAAGCAAAAGAATGTTAGAGGAAACCTGATTCTTAGTTTGTCCCTGATTCTTCTTTTCCCAAATATTTAAGCAAGTGAATTATGCTGGTACAGAGGTTTTTTGAAGTAATTTGAGGCTGCATGCACAAGTACTCAGAGGAGTCAACACAAACATTTACACACTTCTATTCTCTGCAGTTGAAACTGTTCTGAGTTACCAGGCCAAGAGCAAAGGAATAGCTGCTCAAGCCAGTGAATTTTTATGAAAATGTTATGTCCAGTACAGATAAACTCAGTGAAGAGCTCTGAATAATGACTACACTGCTGGAAATTCTCTTTTTCATCATGGTAGAATCACAACTTGTGTATATTTATCCTTATACAACTCTGTGAAATGTGACAGTGCCAAGAGGTTTCACCTGGCATAGAGAAAGGAAGCTGAAGACATGACTTGATCACAGTTTTCAAGTAGCAGGAAAAAATTTCTGATAATGGAAGGCTCATTAATCTAGCAGACAGTGGCCACAGTAAGATCCAGTGCCTGCAAAGCTGGAAGTGTATCTAGTCTGGCTCACTTAGGCTGGAAATAAAATCTCAGCATGCAGTAGTGAGGTACTGGAACAGCTTTCCTAGGGTTGCAGTGGATTTTCTGTTAGTAGAAGCCTTTGAATCAGGATGAATGTCTTCCCAACACATGTATGATATCTTAGATGGCTAGGCCTGCTGCAGAAAAGGGGTGGTTCATTTTCTAGCTTGCATCAGGTAAGAGACTGTGTTGTGCAGGTTTGTGCTGGAAATGTTTCCTTTTGGCTATAATGACTGGGAGCCTTGCTCTTGCTTCCATATCACATCTACCTTCTTACAGCATTCTAAAGCATGTATAGATAGGCAGTGGATAAATTCCCACTGCCCATTAAATTCAGTGGTGCATTATTCACTGAATCGAAAGGGGCCAGGGTTTTACTCCTTGTTGGTTTATAGGTGGCTTTGGTTCCTCCAGCGTTTGTCTATGGCAGGACAGTCCCACCAGGAGAGCTGTGCCATGTAGGTCCTTATACTTGCTGTTCTCTTCTGCTGGCTGGTGCAGGGGCTGGTCTTTCCCCATGTGAAAACCACTTCTAAGATTGCAGCTTATGTGACTCTTCCAACACAACTGCAGGCTGTCCCTAACTAGACTCTGGCTGTCCATTATGGCTCTGTTTCTCACTGAATGTTAGTATTTGAAGCAACAGGGAAGCCTAGGGTCAAGATCCTGGGGCAAGGAAAGAGAAGTTTTAATCTAGAATACACTAGCCAGAAGTGGCTGTTCTGGAGTTCCCCTGACAAAACTGAGCTCTTTCTGATTTCTTGACACTGGGAAGCCAAAGAAACTCCTTCCTCTAGGTTGTCTCCACCTGCTTCATGTAAACTACTTTCCAGGTATTATCTTCCTTCCTCAGGAGGATTCCTACATGATTTTCCCAAGGAATTTCCCTCTGGGTCTTGTGCATTCCTTACACACTGGGAAATATAAATTACCCAGCCTGAAACCCCATATACAAATAGGCTCATGAGGCTGTATGTTTGAGGCCTTAGTTCCATCATCTCCTGTTGTCAGAAGCCTAATGAGCTGTGTTATTAAATGGCTCTACATTGTTACCTTGTGCTGGTGATGAACATGGCCAGCAGGCAAAGAGGAGCTAAGCTTCCCAATTGTATTGATATCGCCAATGCTCACTAATTCTGGATGGCATTGCTGACAGGACATTGGTTTAGCACTTTAGTGACTGCCCAGAGCCTTATCCCACCTAGGAAAGGCAAATGTGACTTGCAGAAGTTGCTACAAATTAGGCAAAGGAGGGAGCTCAAAGCAATGTCTATCTCAGGAGAAGGTTGTACCTTGTATATTTTGAATCTAGCCCAAGAACTCCCTGAGGTGGGGAGTTTCTCTGAAGATGCTTCTCTCTCTCTTGTTTTGCCAGAATTTCAGGCTGGGTTACAGAATCACAGAATGTCAGAGGTTGGAAGGGNCACTATGTTTTTGACTGTGACAGTACATGGAATCCCAAAGGGCAGATTCCTGCTCTGTTAGATACTGAGAGACATTGTTGCATCCCCAGAGAGCTTGCAGTTGGGATAGGTAAGGTAGACAATGGACAAGTGGAGAAACAGAGGCATACACTGACTTGTCCATTTTATCTCACCTTTGTTGGCTGGAAGGTAATTATTCCAGCTCAGTTGCTGCATGTTAAGTTGTTTTGCCCCAGTCATCACTTGCTCATATGTCTGAATGCCAGGGCTTGCTATGAGGGAGTGACTGGGAACCTGAGGCTGGTGATGTGGTCGGAGTAACACTCAAGTATGTACCTGTTTATTGCAGCATCCCTGAGTACCAAAGTGTTGATAACTCCCATTCCTCCTGGCTCAGTGGGAAGGGGGTGGTGTCCAAGTATTTCTCTCTCCTAAAGGCAGTTTTGATTTAGGAGAAGGGAACAGGAAATAACTGGTATGAGACACAGGGAATGCAATTAGGATGATATAAAACTAATGACAGGCACATCCTGAGTGACAGAACGAGGCTAAGCTGTGTCTGGAGCGTGGCAGAGTGGTGCCTAACTTTCCATCTGCCTCCCTTGCCTCATAGAGGGGAGTGCTGTAGGGAGCTGGAACACCAGCAAGGGGTGACAGGGCTGTGAGGGAAATAAATGTACCTGTACAGAGTGCTGCCCCCGGGAAAGGCTTGCTATTAATAACAGTAATAACATATGCCAGGATGTGGAAGAAGCATCTTTTGTAAAGTGCTGATCACTGCCACTATCTGGGGTAGAAACAAATTGAAAAAAAAAAACAAAACCCTGTTTCATTATTTTAGAATGCACAGTAATGCCATTTTTGTATTTGCTATTATTTCCTTGTGTTTAAATTTTGTCTGTAGGAGAGCTGTTTGTTTTTAGTAGGCCATGCTGCAGATTGGCAGGGAAATCAGGGTGCTATATGAAGGAGGGAACTTAGCAGCCCTAGACAGCCATAACTAGAGTAGCCAAAACAGAAACACCCCAGAAGCTAGCTGCTCTGGAGTCTTACCCACTGAGACATGCCACGGTCAGCTTGTCCTCTCTCTGCCCCAGACCTACTGCAAATGAAACAGTTTGGAATGCAGCCTAAAGCCCACTGGAGAATTTGGAATGCAGATGGCAAGGAAAGCTGAAGGTGATTTCCTCCTCCCCTCCTGCCATACTAAATAGTGATGATGCAAAGAGAAAAACCTTCCCTTTGCCAAGGGAGAAGGGGCAGGGGAAGAGAGATTCACAGAATCCAGACAGTTCTTGGACTGAAGTCAGTGCTGCAAGTAAGCTGCCTGCAAGATCAAGGGATGTCCATTCATGGGATTAAAGCACGAGTGGATGCAGTGCAGAGAATGTGATCCTGTGCAGCTCTCAGGCAGTGCAAAGAAATCACCTTGAGAGAGATCAAAGGTTGTTCTGAAGGAGCTAACCTGGGCAATATCTAAGTACTATAGCTACAACAGCTTTTCTTTTATTAAGGAAAACATTTTCATTGTTCTCATAAACTGTACTGGCAAAGCCTCCTTATACTGAATCATTTCTTTTTCCACAGGGAAAGATGGCTGTGAGTGTAGGCTCATTATGGAGAGCTGCAATGCTAGTTTGCATTGATTGAAGGAGAGCATTTCCTGCTGTTCCCTAATGCAGTGAGTTTCTCTAAAGGTGAGTAATCTTCAGTCCCTGAGTGTGTTCCCTTTGAGCAGACAGTGCAGGATTCAGGCTGGCTTCCAAGGCTCCAGCCCCAGTGCACACTGGGATAGGACTCGGGAAGGCTGGTCAGAGCTGCAAGGATGCTCAAACAACTCTGCTAGTGCCATAGCTTAAAAGAAATGTCAGTGTCTGAGTTTAGAGAAGTCACACTACAATGGGGATCAATGCCAAAGTCATTTGTACTGGAGGTTTTGTGAATGGGCAACTCTGATCAGCCTGGGTATGTGAAACAGCCCCAGAAGAAAGCAGGCAGGAGAGCAGCTGCTGCATCAGCACAGCGAGCTGGTGAATTGCCTAATAACCCTAAGCATGTCACAGTGCCCTTTGCTGGGGCACTTTGGCTCTGCCACATATGAATAGTGCCCCTAATAGCCTATTACATGTATGAGATGTCAAAGAAAATGCCTAGAAGCTTCTTAAGGTTTCAGCTCTCTGCTCTTTTGCCAGGCAGCAACTGAAATGGCTCTGCTTTTTTCTGCTGTGCTGGGCATCCGCAGAACTGAAAGGGTCCCCTTACCTGTGTTATCTGTGTGGTCATATGGAAGTAGCAGCAAGAGACAAAAAAGAGGGAGTTTTTCCTTTTTTTCTGGGACTGAGACACAAGACTCTGTGATTTCTCTTTTTTTTTTAGTCTTTTTTTTTTTTTTTAATCTTTTAAATGAGATGCATGATGAAAGGAGGAAAAGCAAATTTAATTATAAAGCCATGTCTTCCTCCCCTCTCTGTCTTTCCGGACTGGGAAGTGCAATCATCTCCCTTTTGATGCAAGAATGAATTCAGCAGCATACATTGTTAAATTATTATTTATTTAAAATGAAAGGAAATTACTTTGAGTTCAGTGCCAGTTTCTAGCCCAGTGAGAAGAGTAGGGGAGAAAATAAAGCAGCAGCATGTTAGGCAGCAACACCACACACAGGTGTATGTGTATTTCAGAGCAAACATGAGTCTGAGGGAAGGGTAAGTGTCAATGCTGCATTTCTCTTGACCTATAATTTCATTTCCCTGGCTATAAGTTAACATCCCCTTGTCCTTGCAGTGCACTGTTAAGAGAGAGGATAAGGCCATCCAGTCTTCAGTGTCTCTGTCTCATTCTGTTTCTCTGAGCTGGGAGCAGCCTGGGACTTTGTATAAGGCCTTAATGATGCCCAAGCAAAGGTTGACTTAGGAAAAAAATCCTTTATGATCTGTGCTGCAGGTGGAACAACAAATGGCTGATAAAAGGGCTGGAGACTGGAGGCAAATCCTCCCCTTAGGTTAAGAGCAATGAAGTCCTTTGGGGATGTGCAATGTATGAGGCTTCATTATTCTTGTTGGTAGAAGCAGTGTATGATCCTTTGGTCAGAGAGATAAAAGGATCATCAACTCAAATGGCTCTGCACAGGCTGTGTGACTCAGATGGCACCAGAGGATCTGCAGGAGGTAAGCTAGGTACAGCTCAGCCTGCCTTGTGCTGTAAAAGCAGTTCCTGTGACACTGGAAATCATATTGTTCTATACATCTATGTCTTCTCAGGGCATGGATGGCTTAGCTGGGGACAGTGGAGGCAAGTAAAGGACCCCAGAAAAGACATGTATCAGAAATAAACCCAGGTCAGGAAGTCTCTAACCACTCCTTCACAGTCCCAGCTATTTGCTCTTCTCCTGTGCAGTCATTCTGGCTTCCTCAGCTCATGCCCACCTCAGCTTCCTTCCCACAGAGGCTTTTCCTGACCCCCACCCCCATCTCTCTTGCACCCACTGAGTCTTATCCACCTTATGATGCCCAAATACGTTCGTTGCCCCTGCTCTTAGCTTCCAAATCCTTTGGTTTTGATTTATTTTTGAAGGCCAAATTTTCAGCTGATTTGTACTGTTCCAAGAGGTCCCAACACATCCTCCATCTTCCCTGAGTTTTGGGATCCTGTGCTTGAAGTCTGCAAGACTCAAAACAGCATTCGTGTCTGTCCATGGAGTAAAAAGAAAATAATGTGCTTTGTTCTGCTGCTCCCTATTCAAGGGTAAATTGCTTCTCTTTCTTCCAAGAGCAGATGCTCTCTTCCTTTCTTTACCTCTCTCCCTGGTGTCCAGCAGATTTAGGAGAAATCACATTCTCTGGGTTTTTTTATGGAGTTTAGGGATGAAGTTGTGTTACTGGGGAACTTGACATAGCTCTTATTATTAAGCTGTAGATCAAAGATAGCATATGCTCTTGTACTCATCATGGCACTGCACGGGGGATTGTGTGCCTCTGTGCATCTTCTGAGTTTACCTTCTACATTCCTGCTGTCCCTGTAAATTCCAGACATGCTTATATCTCTGTGTGTGCAACTTTGCTTTGCGTGTGCTATGTTGTTGTATGTTTTCTGGACTTGGGCATATGTATGGGCCTTGTCTAAGTGTCTTGTGTGTTCCTGTGGCTTGCTACATCCCTGTGTCCTTGTTGGTCTGGGGTACATGTATCTGTATGCTTGCACTTTTTGGAGGAGCAGGGTGGCTCCTGCTGAGGAGTCAGCATTAGGTTACAGTACAAACTCTAATGCTATATAGCAAAATGCTGCACCTCTGCTCTGAGGACAGGCTGAGGGATGTCTTCAAGTACAGGGAATCACCTTTCTCCTCTGTAGGGGAGCAGAGGTTGATTCCTTCTGCCAGTGGCAGCTCCCTAACAATAAAATGCCCTTGCCATTGAAACCATCCAGCCATAGCTGGAAGTGATTAATACCTACCACAAAGCTCTGTAGCTAGCAAATGGGATAGCAATTTCTGATTGCTGCTGGTATGGCTGACACCAGCAAGCCCTGCTCAGCTGTCTTAAGGCATTGTAATTTCTGGCCTTAAAGCAAGACCACCTGAATCACTACAAAAATACTTTTCTTGTCTATCATCTTGCTTCACTTCTGTGGCTTTGAAGTTCTGAGAAATCCTGGGTGGGTTTTCCACTCTTGACTCTCTGTCTCCATCTTTTTCCTTTGTTTCTCTTTCTGCCTCTGCAAAGATGTCACAATGATGAAGCTCTTGATGGATTCCGGGGTGACTCCCGCCTGGTGCTGATGGATTGCTGCTCTCTTTGCTGCACGCTCCAGCTGTCTCTGCAGTTCAGTCTGCTGGAGTGACAGGGCCCATAAATTACTCTTGGAAGGCAAAATGCTGTGAGAGCTCTGGCCCCGTTTGTGATGTGCTGATGTGACATAGCCTCACATATACAACTTCCACATGGACAGTGGCAGATTGGGGTAGATCTGACTGCTCTCCTGTGCCCTTCTTTGGGTTTGAGGAGGCTGGGTTAGAAGGCTGAGAACATGCTGATTCTCCTGCTACTATTTCCTTTCTGTGCACACAGTGCTCCACAAAGTTCTAAAAGGAAGGAGCTGTGATCTGAAGATATTGTAGAGGAGAACTGGGACAGTGAATGATAAAGAGGCTGGGGTGATGCACCATGCAGGCAGCTGCAGAGCCTCCTCACAGGAGATGTGGATAGAAAGGAGGGGAAGGGAAGAGTGTGGATAGAAAGTAGAGTAAGGGAAAAGTTTGGACAGTGCTGATATCTTTTGGTTAGTCCTCCCTTGACTTTTTTTTGTGTGGAATAGAAGGGCCTGAAGGGCACAAAAAAGAAAAAGCCTTGGGAGACCCAAAGGAGAATCCTAGCAAGGCAAGCAGGTGAAGCTGCATGTTTGACTGTCCCAGGGTACAAGAGATGCTTGGTCATTGCCTGTGTCCAGGAATTTGCCAAAGTTGTCTAGAGTGGTCTCCAGCAACTGGGGGCAACCATTTTCCACAGGGTGGCAGCAACATGCTTCCATTTCCCATGCTGAGTGATCCCACTTGGGTGCTTCCCTGTCAAGGTTCTGGACAGGATTAAACCTGAAAAGAGAAATGTTTCCAGGAGGGAGAGAAATGTCCATGTCTGTACTGCGTGCAGACAGCGTATATCCCCACATGAAGCAGCCTGACAATGTTAAAGAGACAGCAGGCAGAGCTACATGAAGGATCTTCTTGCTTCTTTCCAATGCAGCATCAACCTGCCTTCCAGATTAACCCTACTCTTTTGTTCCCCCCACACAGAAAGCCCTGTGGGTGGGAGAGAGAGAGAGATTCTGTTTCTCAGAGGTTGCAACTGTGAGATGACAGATGAAATTTTTATTATGATGATTTTTATTTTTGTGTCTGGGTTTGAAATGATGGTGAAAAGTCTCAACAAAAATACCTTATGAATATTCAATTACAGTGCCAGCAACACTTTGCAGTCATGGATTATTTATATATGAAATAACCAAAGCTTCATAAATAATAAAGTAGCAGCAATCTCCGCTGTGTTTTATGTTCCCTATAGCCAGCACGGGGGTGGGGATGTGTCTTTGTAGCACATTTACATCCTGTGTCAGCTTCTTGCAGGCTGGGAGCAGTGGGGGGGACAGAGGTAGCAGAACAAAGTGTGGAGGTGAAGGCACAGGAGGTGTGGATATGCACAGCACAATGTGCTCCCAAGAAAATGCTTCATTTGCTTCAGTGCTTGTGGATGCACCTGGCTGCAGAGGACTTCTGCTGTAGCATGAGGCACGTGCACTTTTGAGGGCAGAGGTGGAAGTGATCCCAGAGGGACTGGAGCAAGGGGGTAAAACATTCAGCCAGGATGTGCTACTTGTGGGCAAGAAGCTCAAGCTGCCTTTGGCTTGATGTAGCTTGACAGCAGCTGCCTATATGGTCATAAATATATGGGATCCCCCCATAATGGATAGCAGTAGTAGCAGGGCATGAAGGACACATTCCTGTGTGAGCTGGTCTAGGTGATCCTGCTCTGGCAGGGGGGTTTGGACTAGATGATCTTTCTAGGTCCCTTCCAACCCCTGACATACTGTGATACTGTGAAGTGTTTGAGGAAAGGAAGCCCTCAATTTATCCATGCTTGGTGGTCCCAGATGATCCAAAATGCCACATGTAGGCAGAGCTAATGATCTCCTCTTGGGAAAGGCTTGGGTTTGCCTAAGAAGACATAGGCCACAGGCTTTCCCTCCAGCCACAGCATCAGCCACTTGCAATCCCCTCTCCTTTAAGTTAACCTGTGCTTTAATTCCCAGGACAAATCTATCTCACTCCCATTTCCCAGCTGAACAACTGATGAGTGCTATGCAGCTTGTTATATAAGAAGCATGATTCTGGGGAATATCTAAGGGATTTCGTCTCCTCTGGCCTAACCAATCAGTAATAAAGCAGAGTAAGACTAAATAGCTGCTTTCCTTATCAGGACACAGCAATGTAAGCACCTGATCTTTGCAGACCCCACTGCTTTCAAGAGAAAGGCTCTTCTGCCCAGGTGCCTTTCCTGTGTGCTCAGCAATGAGCAATCCTATGGGGATGCAGAGAGTGAACTGAGCCCTCCATTGCCTATTGTCCTCTCACCTTTCCTGAAGGTTTATCCTGATGTCCCTCTCCCTACTGCTCCCACTGGGAAGCAGTAAATGCCAAATCAGTAGAAGTGTCATTGGTTGCTCTGAGGGATGATTCATCACTCCCATTTGGTGGCAGCATCTTTATCCCCCCACCAGCCCACCCAGCAAGAGAAAAGAGATAAATTGCTGTCATCTCTTTTTATGGAACATATAATCAGGTGGTAACATGGAGAGTTGCCTCGGCTCAAAGTCATTCAGGATGAATTATTCATTCACTTAAAATGTCTTTAAAAGAAAGGGAAATTGTCTTCCTGATAGAGTATCTCTTCCTGGCATTGCTGCAGTTGGGCATTGCTTGAGAGTCCTGTTCTGCTGCATAGCATGAAGAATGGTCAGTTCTCCTTCAGGGTCTCAGGACCTTCTGTGGCTCTCTGATAGCCCACCAGTGCTTCCAGGGAAGAAGATGAATCTCCCTGCTCAAGGTTTGCAAACAGGCTCAAATGTTTCTCAGCTTCCTCCTGAGGGATTGCCAAGGGAGCTTTGAGTTCCCCTAGGGTCCTCACTGAAGGCTTCTCATCTTTAACCCCCTGGGAAGATCTGCCCCACGAAAGTTGTCCTCCCAGTGAGCTCAAGAAAGCCACGGTTCTCAGAGAAAAAAGACTGAGATGATTTCTTCTGAAAGAGCTTCAAAAGTAATCATCTAGCCATGCCTGTGCCTCTATTCTGCAGGAACAGAGAATCCAACTTTTTAGGCATTGCCTTCTTGCTGCTTCCTAGTCTGTGTATAAAGACAAGAGATAGTTTCTGATGTCCTTCTTTTGGATTCCTCAGTTGGAAACAATGGAAACTTTGACTTGGTTTTTTTTCCTACACCATCTTTTATTGGAAGAAGTTTCTTGAAGAAGGAAAAGTTTATATAATAGTCCTGGGAGTATATCTAGCAGCTTGGAAGCATGTCTGAGGCTGCTGAGTCACTGGAACAGAATTAGACATCTCCCATGGGACAGACTTTCTACAGAGATTTACTTTTCTTGCCAAGAATTTCTCCTGAGACTCTTTCTCAGTATTTTGCTGAAAGGTGTATACTGCAAAATGGCCTTTAATTAAAACTTCCCTGGAAAATGTTGGTAATTGACAAATATGGACTTTTCATGGCTCTATAGTATTCTACATCTGTTTATGTGTAATAATAATCAGCTTTTTCTATTTACCAAACCAGACCTTTTCAGGTTAAAACATGTTTTTATTTGTCTGTGTATTGAAAAATATTGATCATGATTCTAATAAAAGTTTTTGAAAGAACTGAAAATCAACTCTTCTGTTTCCCATCTCAGCTAACAAGGATGAAGAAAACTGCTCATGATACAGAGAAAATTGCTCTGTATCCACTTCCTCCATGTAATCAGTTTGGTGCTCATCTTTTTCCAGAGGAATAATACTGGGAAGCAGAAGTTGCTGGGAAGCAGAAGTTGCTGAGAAGGAGAAAGATTCTGTACCCATATCACTGGAGAAGGATGTGGAAAATAACCTTCATGTATTGCAGTGGCTTTCAGGTAGGAGATATAACACATAGCTCATGTGTTTCTGGGATTACATGGTGGTTTGTTTTGTGCTGTGCCATAGGGAAAATGCCAGTTGATTCCTTACTGCATCCTAATCTGTATGTGCAAAAACATCAGAGAACCCCTTAACACCTCATTTAATAATGAGTACTTTCTGTTGCATGATCTCAATGTGCCTGAGCTAAAAAAACCATCCACTGTGAGGGAATGATATGTTTTATCCCTGGCTTATGAGTGGGGGAATTAAGGCAAGAAAAGCTACACAAGATACATGTAAGAAAGCCATGTACATTCCCCTGACATCATAAATGCTCAAACCATCCTTCCCTCTCCACATTCTGGAGATTAAGGAACCAGTTATTGATGAAAACCTTTGTTCTAATGGCCATTTCCTCTCTATCTCTCCTTTGGGGAGGGGGTCATTTATTTGCTTCCCACTCATTTATCCTCACTTTAAATCCAATAAGAGAAAACATTTAGATTACTTTCTGCTATGAACAAGGCCATGTGTCTGAGCTCCACTCTCCTGGAGAACTAAGTTAGTTCCCCTTTGCCATACAGGTAATTCAATTTACACAGAGTTTGTAAGATAATGGTGAGTGAAGCATGAGCTTGTTATGTCCATAGAGAAATTAGTTCTCAAAAGAATACTCCTGAAAGAAGTGTGGAAGGAGAAATGAGCAAAACAAAATGAGAAAGGTGATAAACACATTAAGTTGGGCTTCCCTACTTCAGTGTTTGGAGCTGTCTCTGCTATAAATTGTATTGATTAAGAAAGTTATTGGAGCTACCTGCTGCTATCAATTACTTTCCACTTATTGCTTTCTTTACCTGCTGGGCAGTCAATAGTCTGACAGAACTGAATCCCCAAGTCTTCTTAACCTAGAGCTCATAAGAGGTGGAAAGCAGAAGAAAGTAATTTCCACTACTACTCTTTCCTACTGGAAAGGGAAACAACTCACATGGCTCATATGGGTGGACTTTCTCTGGTGTCTGGAATTGGGATGGGAGAAGTCCATGAGCCTGTGGAATATGAGGATCCCTACAAAATGCTATGGACTTATGTGAGAGGCAGTTCTCAGCACTTAGTCCCATGATGGAACTGCCAATCCTCTCCTGTGCAGTGTGTCTGAAGCTGGATGCTGCTTCCAGAGCCTCACACTGCAGAGCACACAAAGGCTTTGTCAGGTAATGAAATAATGATGTGAAAGGGATAGGATGGAGGATTCTCAGGATAGCATAATCCTCTAGTTTTGCTACCCAATGCTGCAGTGACTCCAGTAAATTAGGGAAAATCTGATGTAACTCTACTCATTTTATGGTAAAAAAGAGGGGAAATCAATAGAGCCACAAGACCATGAATGTCATCAATCCTTCTGCTTTTCTGGAGTCTCTTTGTAACTCCCTTTTATCCTCTGCAATGATTCCTCTATAGCCTGCAATTCTTGACCCTTCAGGCTCTGAGATGCTGAAGGAAATGATTGGCTGGTTTTGCTGATTCTTTACATAGATCTATATATTAAGAAAATAAAAAAAATTAAAAAATAAAAAAGATAAAAAATAAAAGTCTAGCTTTCCAAATTCAGACCTCCAGGAGGAGAGCAGCTCACAGGATTTTCTTGGCAACAGTCCAATAAAATAAATGGAAATGAACATCCAAGTTGCTGAAAAGGCTTCGAAAATCCCTGCCTAAGTCCTTAAAAGTCCATTTACTTTCTCACTGCTATGAGTTTAGGTCAGCTTGGGCTCTTGGCTTCAGTAACTGCTTTAAAACTACCTTGAATTTCTCATCTCTTTTATCCTATGGGATTTTTCTTTCTTTGCCTTTTTTTCTTTGCCCCTTCATAAATCCTTTCTTTCTCCCATTCTTGCACAAAAGCAGCCAGAGATGCAGGCCAGGGGCAATGTGAGGGTGTGCCCAGTCCAGAAATATGCCCCTGGCATGCCCTGCAGCCAGATCACCTCAGGCTGTCCTCAGTTCTTGCATGCTAAGCAAAATTGGGCTGGATGACAGGTTCTGAAAGAAACCTGGATTTTATAGGAGACAGTGTTGTTTCTTCTGCACAAGGCCCTTCAGTGTGACACTGATTGCTTTGGTCCTCATGCTGCCACGTGGTATGTGGAGTCAGTTGAGGAACAGGTGATTCTGTTCAGATGTTGCCCATTTCCATGGCATTTACTGTGAACTTAGCATTATTTCATCCCCTTTTTTCAACCCTGGAGATCCTAGAGAAACAAGACACCACAAGGAATGTTGTTGTGTTCAGAAGTCAGTTGCAGTCTTTCACAGTTGCAGTGAAGAGCTTGAACAATTAAGCCAGGCATGACCTAAAGACTGAGAAGCCAGAAAGCAAAAGAGCACTTACTGAGAAAAGTATCCTGTTTGATAAGCCAGTCTGATGCATTACAAAATGTCTAACTTAGATTTGAATTCAAGGCACTTAAAGTTCTGAAAACTGCTGACTGCCAGCAGCTCTCTTGCCTATATGTGTCTAGTGAGCTTGGGTGCCCAGCCACTGCTAAAGAGGCAGGGAGATCTGAGTGCTTTCTGGAAACAAACTCCTTGAAGGCATTTGTCAGTAGAATCCTGAATTGTTAGTCATGTCTGAAATATCAGGCTCTATGGTGACTGCACAAGTGCTAGTGCCAGTGGGATTCTGGAGGATATGTTTTGGACTAATACAAACTGAGCTGGAAAATAGAAAATTATCCTTTGTGCCAAGAATGAAGCAGTGCCCTAGCAAGCTATTGAAGGTAGCTAGTGCATCTGGAGCACACTCTTAGCAGGGCTGTGAACTGCTTTCTTGACCTGAAAGAGCAGAGATCTCAGTGATTTTTACTTTCAGGGCACTGGTTTTGATTTCTTGGGTTGTGACCATGCTTCTATACAGTGTGAAGGCACTGTCAGCCCATCTCTAGTCTCCTGTGCTTTTAGCCAGGTATCTGGGTCTTTACTTTTTTTCCTAGTCTTTGGTACCAAAGGCTCTTGTACTGTTTGCTACTGAAGAGATGACTGTGTTTGATTTACATGGACAAAAAGAGATGTTTAAGGACAGGCTGAGGGAGCTGGGATTGTTCAGCCTGGAGAAGAGAAGACTTCGGGGGGACCTACTAGTGACTTTCCAGTACCTAAAGGAAANTCTTGAAAAGCCATTGTGACAAAAGTGACTGAACTCAGGTCTGCCTGGTCCAAAATTAATCACTCTTCATATGTGAGCTAAAGGACTTTGCTGAGGTCCTTTATGAGCAAGACAGAGGCACAGACTGTGACACAGATTAGCATCTCCAAATCTGCTCATCAGAGGACAATAAAATGCTCCTGTGGAAGAATACACTAACACGTGCACATGTTTTCTGCCAGTTCATTTGCCTAGGGTGTATATCTCTCAACTGCCACATTAAAGCTGTAATGCCTGTAACGGATGCTGAAATTATAGTCATGAGCCATATTGCTTTGACCTTCTCTGGATTCTGTTTGGATTCACTCCTCCTGCCAATTTAGCCAGGCAGCCAGAAAGTAAATAAATGCTTCCCACCTGGCAGGTGCAGAAAGGTTAGATTTGCATAACGTGTCCAGTGTAAATTTCTCCTGTTTGTTGTCACCTCTTCCCTCCAACTGGGAATTCCAAGGCAGAGATAAATGTCAGCTGGAAATAGCACTTCAGTGTCAGCAGTTTATCTCTTCCTGCTATTTCCCTGTAGCCACTTTGTGCTGCTCTTTACCACATGGATCAGCCAATCATCTCTTATGTGAGCCTCTCATTACTGGGCTCCTTGGTTATTGCTTTACTCACAGTCTCGACTTTCCTTTTATGTTTTCTCCTTGTAAATTAAATTCGTCTCAACTGGTGTGTCACTCTGCTGAAATGGTTTTGCAAAGCAGCCTCCTATCAGTTTCATTCCCTGAGTGGTTCAATGTGTCTCTGTTCCTGAGCCTAGATGGATTAAGAATCACATAGATTCTCGTTTATATAGCAAGCAGATCATATAAAATCTGCTTCAGCTCTGGTTATTTTTTCTTCTTCTGCTGCTTTCTCTTTTTCATTCACACACATACACACAAATGTGCCTTCAGCCATTAGTCTACAGTAAAGCTCACAGCTCTGTGTTGTAGCTCAGCTCACATCAAACTGTCCATGTATTTTAAAAGGTAACATCCATTGCTTCAGTCAGTACCAAACATAGAGGTATGTAAGTGTTCTTTGGTTTAGCCTGAATCAAACAGCTTCTCTTCTCCCTGGTTCCAATGAGCTTTAACCTAGCTCATAACAGCAAGGTCCATATTGCCATCTCCCTTCTGCTTTGCCCACGTGCCAGAATAATCCTGTCTTCACAGCAGCCACCTGCCCCCTGTTTTTTCCAGCTGCCTCCATTTGTTCTCAGTAGGGTCTCCAATTCCTTAAGAGCCATTTTCTGGCTGGTCTAAACCTGACTCATCTGTACCCTTGGAATAAATTGTATGATGGTTTTGACATTTCTCCAAGAATAGTTTGGCCCCTTGGTGTTGGGCTGTGGTGGAGGATGACTTTCTGCTCTGTCTTTGCTTCTGTAACGTGTTCAAAATGTGCTGTTTGAGACAGCCTCTTCAGTGCTGCTGTTGCTGCCTTCAGTGAGAGGGAGGAGGGGAAAGAAAAAGATCAGTAATTTGTTTCTAAATTACTTCCCCAACAAAGGCAGTGCTGAAGGTCACTTGTAATGAAGCTGTCATGCAGGTAAGGCCTTGCAAGCAGGGAGAAAAAGAGGAAAAGGAAAATGAGGCTGGAGATGAATTTGTGATAATCTTGAAGCAATTTCATGGAGATGCAGGTGTTGGGACTGGAGTCCAGGATGCTAGCAGGAAGGTCATGAGAGAGAAACTGCTTCTGTGCAGTTTCTCTGTTATGGAAGGAAAGACTCCGTAGTCCTTTAGGAGTGCTTAGGTCTTACTGTGTGAACACCTTGTGAGCAGACTCCCATGCTTCAAGGTCTTTGAGGGAAGGAAGTGATGAGATTAAACCATTGTGACCCTACCTGCATGCCTACAAAGTGACTAGGCACAGATTGACATCCTCTGAGAACTGCAGGAGGGTTTGCATGGAGGTTTGAGGTCCTAGTTTGGAGACCTCGAATCCCTTCCCATAGCAGAGTGGTAGTGTGGAAAAAAGAAGCCCTAATTTGCAAGAAAAGGAGCAAATAGGATTTCTTAATCAAAAATGTTTATAAATTGTTAAAAATCCTTTTTTAAAAACATTTAAAATTTATGCTTTCAAACAAGACATTAATTTACCCAAAAAGTAAATATGCCTTTTAAGATTGAAATAAAATTAGTTGGTTTAAAATTATTGCAAAGAAACCTATTGATTGACCTAAATTGCATTCTTTGGACAGGGAGTTTAGGTTCAGGAAGATTTTTGTGGTATTTGATTTTCCATCTGGTTTCAGGAAGGAGAAGGAGAATCCTGAGCACTGCCTTTAGTTCCTTGTGTCCCCCATCTCAGTGCCTCCATTTTCATCTGCCCAAGTCTCATCCTGGCTGCCAGTGAAACAAATTGTTCATTGATGCAGCTTTGGATTAAATTTCTTGCCTCTTTTCCAGAATTATTTCCCCTGGAATTTCCCAGAAAAGCACTGCAGCAGAGAGGAGTGGGAGTGAGGGAAGGAAGAACAAGCAAAGTCTCTGCTGATATACATCCTGGAGAGCTACAGAGATGTTTGAGAGAGTGGGATGGGATGATCTATCTTTATGGTGACCCTGTAGGGTGCATCATAATAACTGTTCACTGAAATCCATGGGAAGGGGTGTGAAATTTACTGTGAAAATATTTCCATTTGGTGTCTCTGGATCCTTCCTTCCCTCCTTCTCACCTACCATCAGAGACTTGTTGTGAGCTCTGGAGAACTCAGATCCCCAGCCCGAAGAGAGCATTATTTTAGCTTGGCATTTAGTCCCCAAGACTCAGAGTGATATTTATACTGACAATGATGGGAAGAGGAAAAGAAATAGTGCACTTGCTGGATTTTACAGTGCCTGTCCTGTTTATCATCATTGAAGTTCACTGGAAAAAGACTTTAGGAAAGACAAGCAGAAAGTAAATTTCTTCTCTGGGGATGCTGTTTGGATTGTGAGAGATTTCCTTGGCTAAGTTCAGAAGGAACTTTTTGAACTGCTAGGTAGGAGAATTTTATAGCATAAACCATGGATTTCAGGGGATGTCCTCAACAAATAGTGGTGTATCTCTTGGGTGCAGTGCCCTTTGGGGAAAGCTTTGGGCTACTGATGATGAAAAGGCATCAATCATCTTTTACATCAGTATTTAACAGTTGTTTAACTGTGATGTAAGAAACTGCATGAGAAACCAGGCATGGTGGACTAGACTTCTAGGTGTCTTTCAAGGCTTCTGGAAGGAAGCCTAAAAGGAATGTCTTGACGGTGTTTTGTCATGGGCTTTTGCTGGGGGAGGATCTCAAGTGTCTGTGCTTTGGCTGTCACAAGGCCAGCATCCTTGGAGAGCTTATTATCACAACTCCTTGAACAACTGGCCACTCCCAGAGGGCCTGCATGGAGAATCATGAAGAACTGTGTCCTTCAGTCTCAGGCTTGAGCTTTCCTACATCACACCCCCTGCTTCTTTGTACAGTGTGGCCTTCGTTTGCCTAATGAAGCTGTCAGGAGCTTTGAAAGCCCAAGCATGCTCCTAGTGCTCATGACCTGGCTCCTGCAGCAGGAGCCTCCACCAGCAGCAGCCTCACTTAAATACTGTTATTTCACAAGAACTAAAAGGATCAATGCAATTGGAAAGTAAGCTTGGCAATGCAAAGTCCCTTCATGGGGAAAACAGTGCAGGTAATTAGACTTGACAGAACGTTTTGATAAGTGACTACACCTTTGAAGGGAACATAATCTCCTTTCAAGAGCATTGTGTCTAAACTCTGAGGAGTACCATATGTGCATCTATAGACACAGTGGCAGGCAAACATGCACATTTGTCTATGAGCACATGCCAATGTATATGCAGCATACACAGCTGGTCTGCAAGGTCATGAACTTGTGGATGTATGTAAAGAAATACTCTTGCTCATAATACTGTGTAATACTGCCCATATGTGTGTAAGTGGTGATATGCACACATCCCAGAACCTTGGAAATGTTAGAGAAATAGTTAATAGCTCCCATCCTCTGCTTGCATTTTCTGCAGTTACAAAATAACGCTGTAGCCAAAAAAATTGGTTTGTTTTCTGTAATTTTCCATCAGCACCTCTCTGTCCTAGTGATTGGTTTAAATTCACTGATTTGTTTGTGTGTGTCTCACCTGTGATGATGCTTTTGTCAACATCCAACCAAAGCATATCTCTATAGTGGACAATGAAATAAGCCTCCAAGGTTTGACTCACACACTATCAGATAAGCAGAGCTCCCAAAAGCATACTTTTGAGTGGTGTCACCTGGTGTTGCCCTGTGGCATAGCAGTGAAAATGGATCTCTTCCAATATTTAAAATAAAGCCTGAAATTTTCCTGCAGAGCTTTTGTGCTAGAGAATCTTGTCCTTGGTTGCAGGCTCATCTGTTAGACAATGCACCTTGACGTCATCCATCCTGAGCCAAGCTGTGGTCCATCGTTTCCTGCTAGAACACATAATTGGGCTGGGGAGCAAAGAGCAATTGTGGGATACAAAACCAACTCTCCACGGGACTCTTTACAAAGATTTTTCTCAGTGGGAGCTGGCCACATTCCCCTCAGCTGCACAGATGCTTGAAAAGGAGGCTTGAATTTCCATGGCAACAGGCTGCATTTTGCTGACTCTGGTAGTCTGTCACTCTCCGGATATGTCTGTCACCCCTGGAGCTCAGAGTTTCAAGGCCAACAATGTGTGATGGACAAAGACTGAAAGGAGTTTGTGCTGGGGTCAGACATCCTGGTTCAAGGAATGCACTGCAAACACACTGGGGAAGAGGCACTGTGAAGTTAAGATGATACAGGGCAGTCATCTGCTTTGGCTCAGACATCACTTACAATAGGATCTTGCTAGTTGAGCTGTTGTCTGGTTACTAGGAAGCTCAATGGAATAATGTCACAATATGATTGTGTTCTTGTCTAGTTTCTCTCACTGGAAGAGCTCAGGTATTTATATGTGTCAGATGGCTGTCTTCCCAGTGCCTCTGTGGAGAAACTAAGGCAGCTCTAGGGATTAGCTGGATATACAGAAAATGCTAGTGCCAGAGCTAGAAACAGGATCAAGAAGTTCTTGTTTCCTCTGCTCCCCACCTCACTGTGAGGAGCTCACATGGAACTTGTAAAGTAGAACCACTTCTAAAGAAAAAACATTTAACATGCATGTACTGAAAATTCAAAATTGTAGGTAAAAATGGGAATAGAGGACAGTAGCTATGGACAAATCTGTGGAAAGGGAATTGTGTGCTAAGAGAAAAGTGTAGGGTGAGATGGGCTGAGGAGTTTTCTGTTTCTGAGTGGGATTGAAGCAGAGGTGGTTAACAGTACTCTGAGACTGAGTGCATCTTGAAGGGATAAGAAAGGCTTTGTCTGTCTTGAGTTTATCCTGAGTTCAGTGCAAGCTCAAGGGCTGGGACACTTTTTTTCCCCATTTCCCATGAGCTGCAGGAAAAATATTGGTTACAGCTTACAAGAGAGTGTTTACTGGAGCCAGAACTTTGCCCCTGGGGGAGAGGACAGGGAAGCTCTTTGAGATCTTTACCAAGCTGCCTTTTGACATACATATGATCCTCATAAATATATGAGGATCCTGGTTTTCTGTTGTCAGATGAAGCCACCCCAGCACAGAGGCATTGCATGTGGCAAGCTGGGCTGAGAGGAGGAGCTGAGGGAGAGGGATGGTTCTGTTCCATCATGAGGGAACATACTGGTGTGGCTGTGCTGCAAAATGGAGGGCTGCCATGCACAGCAGAAGCCTCAACTAGCTACACTAAGAACAAAACCTTACCTGGGTCCCCTTGGGACACCACTCATATTGTGAAAGAGATATCAAATGAAGACATCATTTCTGTGTGCAAATGGGAGAGGAGCAGGATGGAGAGAGCTGGGTCCCTTTTGAGGATTGGGTTATCCTTAGGGAACTGGCATGCAGGGGAGGCTGAGCATCTGTAGGCTGGCAGGCAGCATTTGCCTCCACTGAGCAAGTGTGTTTATCTCTAGAGCTCTCAGCAATGTTTATGGCTGAGGAAGGGTATAAATCTCATTGGGTACAAGTCCTTGGTGAATAATTATCCCCTCCTTTTTCCACCCCCACTCCCCATACACTCCTGCCCTGGATATGAGGCACTGTTCACAGACTATAAATGGATGCAGTGCTATGCTTAGTGTGGAGAGACACCTTATGATCAGGTGAGGCACAGAGTGGGAGATGAGGCACAGGGTGAGAGGCAGCTTGCCAATTCCTGCTCCTTCTCACTTGTTGTCAGTCCCCGAGCCTCCTGCCACGCTCGTCTGCAAGAAGCTCCTCTCTTCCATTTTCCCTTGGAATGACTTGTAGCCTATAAAGCCTGGAGCAGGGCAGCTGCGTGCTCAGCATCCTAAGGTGCTGTCCCTAACAGGAGAAGGTGGGGGGTGCACAGAGGGAGGCTCTGCCACTCTAATTCCACATCAGGACTCTGGTTTGGCTCTTGTGGCTTAGGAGGCTATCAAAGCCTCTCACTTAATTACAGCCATAGCAATCAATCTTTCTTCCTGTTCATTATGCCTCCAGCCAGGGTTAGCACTATTTTTATTCTTGAGGCCTCTGGAGAATTTTCAGCTCAGAAGGAATCACAGGCAGCCATAGTGACTACTGTGGGCTGTATCTGTAGGACTGCATTCCTGGACATCTGGCACTGGGAGATTTGGTTCTGTTTTGCGTCATGAAGGTGCATTGAATGGGCTCTGTGCCTAGAGAGGCATACAGGGCTTTGCATTAACTGGACATGAGCAGCTGAGTTGCTAGAGCTCTTGCACAGTGGCAGATAGTTGTTCCAAGGCATTATGACTGGGCTGAGTGTAACACATCAAGTCATTATGGCATTATCTCTTCATTACACACAAAGTGCTGTCAGAGCTCGGGGAGGAGCATGGGGACAAAGACGGAGAGGAGGGAAGCAGCTCATTAGCTGCCCAGAGGAATCAAGCTGAACATCTCTTTTTTTCTCAGGTAGAGTCTCTGCCACCATTTGCAAAGGACAAGTCTATTAGGGATGAGGGCTTGGCTCGAGGACAGCTATGTGTGTCAGTATGTATCTGTGCTAATACACAAGTAGAGCATGCCACCTACATACACCTCTACCCCTGGACCAGCTAACACACATACAATGTACACCTTGGATACTCCCTCGATACAAGAACATGCATCTTCTCTTCCATCACTTCAGTTGATAACCACATGAACCACATCTGTTCATCTGCTTTATAGGGACTGCTTACAACCACATCCATCACAGTTACACCTAACTCACATGTGCTTACACCTCTACCAGAGAGCATGCACAGCATGTGCACCAAGCCTGCTTCCTCTGTGCTCATACTGTACACTCCAGTGCATTCTGTCCCTTCAGCTGGGAAATCTGCTTCTACACAGATGCGTTCACCAGCAAAATTGCAAAATTATGTTCTTGCTTTTCCCCAAGCACCAGTTTTCCTTTATCCTGGTTTCCTTTATCCTTGCTGGCATGCCCTGAGACTCCTGCAGGTTTCCTGACAATCATGCCCTGTCAGAACCAGCCAGAGCTCTTGCAGCAGACCCAAGGACTGTCAGAATGAACTGGCACCATGGCTAGGTGAGCTTTCTGGTGAAAGGCCTCCTTTCACAGGAGCCAGGAAGCACTGCAACTTGCATGTTTTTTGGATGAAGTGTGAGAAACCAACTCCCAGTGGTCTCTTAGCTCACCTACCAGCAGCTGGACTTTGTCTGCTGTGACTTTGCAGTACTACTCATCCCTGCTGCTCTCCCTCTTCCAACATGGATCAGTAGGCCATTAACTTGTTTACTCCATACTGCCCCAGCCTCACAGACTTCTCACTGGACAATATATCAACAAAAAGCATTTGGCAAGATTTATGGGGCTGTTGCTGCCAACTGTGGACTGTGGAAAGTAAAAAATGTCCTTTCTGAGGCAATAAAATATAAAACAGGACCCAATTTCTCTCCAGGGTAGGAATCATTATGTTTGACAATGCTGTAAAACACATGGTGCTACAGCAGAGGAGTGAGGGCCAGAGTAAACGCTGCCTTCAGAAACCTCAGTCATTGCAAAGCTGGGATGTGTGATTCATTGCAAAACAAGACAGGAAGGGTCTTGGGTGGAGACAGTCTCCCTTCAGCCTTTCTTTTTCCTGAAAGAACTGGAAATCCCTCTACAAGCTTTGGACAGATTTTCTGAAACTGATTTTAAATTTATTCAGTTAAATTGGAGCAAGTACTCTGGGTATATACAGTAAGACTGCTTTGCTCCTTTGTTAAATCATTTTAGCTTAATTGGCTCACAGAATGATTAAACTGATAGAGTTATATGAAAGAGTTTTCACTAGTTAAACTGTATTAATTAGAAATCAAGCCTGGTAGATCTGAATCCTTCTCTTTGTGCCAGAGACTCTGGGCATTGTACAAAGACTTTGTCTAAGGGAGAAAGTAAGTAACAGCTCTCAGTTGATTAATTACCACTTGTGTGTCTGCCTGTTTATCCTTCATTTTGTCTATACCCATTATTGTGCTGGTCTGTGTATGCTGTGCATCTCTGGCAATGTTACCATAGTGAAATGCTAGCTACCACATTTTGATTTAAGTTATACTATGCCTTGAAAGACCTATATTTCTAAAATCTATCTGAGGCAAGGGAAAGAGAAGGTCTTGTGTCAGGCACGAATAGAAAATGAAGGAGAGATGAGAGAGATGTAGCTGTAGGGCTCAGCTATTCCCCTGGGTGTGGATAGGAAAGAGATGTTCATGCCAGAAATATAGTGCAAACTGCATTGTCTCATCCTCTATGCACTGTGCTCTGCAGAGCATGTGTGCTCAGCAAAGTTATGCCAGTCTGCTGGGAGAAGCATCTTCTTTGGGTCCTTTTAACTTCATGTCAACATTTCCAATTCTTAATAAAATCAAACTGCCTCAGGACTGAAGCCTCTTGATGTTCAGTTCTAGGAGGGCAGTAAAGAAAAGATAGCCCTTTGAAAGGAAGAAAATGTGTGCTGGGCAAGTCTGAGATTTGTGTGCTTCTCTCTAGGCTGACTTCCCCTGCAACACCCCCTGGTCTTGCTTTGTGAGCACTGACCACTGGCTCTGCAGCAGTAGTGATATCCCAACAGTCTTGTGTTTGGCTGAGCTTGATGCTGGAGGGCCCTTGGTACACAGGCAATTCTATTACAAAGAGGGCTGGAGAAAATATAAGGTGGACCTTTCCTTCATTCATTCTATGTATCTCAAGAAATTCAGTGTGAATGCAAAATGTCCTCAGGTCACCTTAAGCCAAGACAGCAGGGGGTTTAGTTTATCAAGAGCATACCTTGTAAGAGCAGAAGACAGAATACTCCAAGAAGTGGTTACTTTGACTGCATTTGTGGATGCAGACACTTCCCTGAGTTGGGGCACTAAGCACTGACAGCTCTCCAGAGGACAGGAATAAAATTCTGAACAAATGCTGTTCTGGATTAATGGCTTTGATTACCACTACTAGCTGGCCAAGGTTCCTTTGATTCTCAGCAGTGCATGTTTTCTTTCTCCAGTGGGTTTCTTCTTTGATGAATAAGTTTCTTTCCTGAAATATTCTTAAATTGTGCTTATCTGGTGTTAAATGCTCTGTATCCAACTGGGGCACAATTCACACCAGTATTGAACATACATCCCATAGCCTGTATTGTGTGTCCCACTATATTTGACTTTCCAGTACCTAAAGGGAACTTCCAAGCAGGCTGCAGAGGGCCTGTTTGCAAAGGCCTGGAGGGAAAGGACAAGGGGCAATGGTTTGAAATTGGAGAGGAGTAGATTTAAACTGGACATTAGAAAGAAGTTCCTCCCCACAAGGGTGGTGGAACACTGGCCCAGGTTGCCCAGGGAGGTGGTTGAGTTGCCATCCCTGGAGGCATTGCAGGTGAGGCTTGCCAGGGCTCTGGGCAAGCTGCTCTAGTTGGGGATGTCCCTGCCCACTGCAGGGGGTTTGGACTAGATGAGCTCCAGAGGTCCCTTCCAACCCAAACCATTCTAGGATTCTATGATTCTATGATATTCTATGAAATATCTAGAATATGGACTATATGGGCTAAATATTCACATATTCACAAGCTTAGGCCAGGCTATTTGGAAGAGAGAACACTTCCCTGATATCTCAAATGCTGAGCTATTTGGGAATTCTGATCCATGTGGTGATGAACTGCATTTCCCTGCTGCAGTCTGCCTTTGCTTCTCCCCAGCTCCTTCCACAATCTGTATTTTCTACATCACAGCCACTTTGGTAAACATGTAAAAAGACCAGTCCCCACTGACTCTCAAACACTTGAACATTTTCACACAGCAACTGCTGCAGAATAGGTAAGTGCATTACATAAGGCACTCCTAATGTCAGGCAAAGGCAGGGGTGTGATTATGCTGTGTGAAAGACAAAGCAAAGAACCCTTAAAGACAAGAGTGGTGAAAAAACACATTGAGGGCATCAGTGTCTTGTTTGGACAAAACCTGTTTTTAGTGAAGAACCTCTCTTTTATTCCCCTGCTTCTCTTTATCATCTCCAAACACCATATCTCCCTCTTCTATCAGGAAACTGCTCTGGGGTTTATTCTTTGCAATGCAAGCTTGTCATGTCTGTGTTTAATGAAGTTTAATTATCTTCTGAGATTCCATGAATAATTATAAATCTCTTCAAGATGCAATCACAAGCACTTCATGCTTCATTAGTGGTGGAAAATCAATTGTAATTCACCTAATTCCTCTCTCCTGACCAGCCATACGTTTGTCCCCTCTGCACACCTTCTTCCTCCCTCATGTCAGCACTGGGGAATACACTCATCTATTTTCCTACAAAACAAGAGTTTAAGGCAGGGGCAAAAAACTGGAGACTGCAGGAAATGAGAAATGGGAACCTAGACAGTGAGGTTAGATAAGCCTGCAGTGAAGTCTGTCTCATGCTGTAGGTGCTTTGGAGATGTCATGAGCTCCAGATTGCCAGTTTCCTTGCTTTGGAGACACTTGCAAGAGTGCAGTGGCCTCCCTTTGGGAGTGGCCTTTGGCTGTATACATCTTGTCTTCCTCTTGATTTGTTCTTCAGTTTGAACCAAAGTTACAATTTTCCCTGTTGAAAATCTCCTGAGATCTCTGAGCCTTTCTACTATTTGAAAAGTAAGGAGTGGAAGTTTGTTTTTATTGGGACTTAGCAAGCTGGAGTTGTCAGCCCTGACATGGGAAGTTCTGCAGTGCTACCTTTAACTTTCTGAACAGCAGCAGCATGTCAATCCAGCTGCACAAGGGTTCTGCAGTGACCTTTGTGGATGAAACTCTTGAACCTTTCTGTACAATTGTAAGTACAAAATTTTACTGAATGCAGAAAAGACAGTTGTTTTTATTTTTTTTTTATAAAGGTTAAAAGATTGAAAAGTAAAAGAGAAAGTGAGACAGGGAAGAGGGATGGAAATTAGTGCAGTTGAGTTGCAGTTTCCAGCAGCCCCAGGAGAGCTCTGCAATGAAGATGACATTTCCATACAATTGACATTTCCCAGCTGGAGCAGTCCTCTGATTTGCAGCTGATTGTGTGCGAAGACCATCATGAAGAGGATCATTTAGTTTCTCATATTCATCAAATGGGATTTAATTTTCTGCCATCCCCATATACCCCACATCTCCTTTCCAGAACTGGCACAAGCTGTGAACTCTGCCTTTCCTTCACCTTTTGTAAGGGTGACCTTTGCCAGACCTCCTGCTTTTTCAGCTCTCTGAGGAGTCTTGCAGCAGTGAGAACTTAGTTTTTACTGAAAAGATGGATGGGAAAAATGTCTCTAATGATTTCAGCTTCCAGTTTGGGAAGTTTCTGTCTATGTTTGCATTTTTGTGTTTGTGTGTACATCTTTTCTTGGCAGAAGTTACTGTATAGCACTACAAGGACTCCTTGCAGAGCAGAGCTTTATGGCTTTCAGGGCCTTCAGGATCATATACAGGCTGCCAGCATCTTACACACAAGTCTTTCATGAGTGATCCTTCCTCCTGGGCACAGATTGCTGTGGAGCAGAGCAGCTTTCCTGCCAGATTGTAGCCTTTTTTCCAAAGCAGATATATTGAACTGGAGATGCATGCTCCATGACACTACAACACTTGGAATCTGCTTAGCCCAATTTAGATGAGTAGGATATGCATCTTCAGCTGAATTATTCCTCTTCAATAAATATGTTGCTGCAGTAATCAATTGGTACGTAATTAACAAACAATAACTATCTTATTAAATCAAAATGAAATGCAAATGCAATTTGGATTCATTTAGCTCCCCAGTGATGAGTTCCTTTGCTTCCCCTTCAGCCATTGCTCCTCCTGAAGAAGAGCTGTGCCATGGCTGTCACTAGGTACAATAACTGACATGCTGCCTTCTAGGGCACTGTTGAACCAAGGCTTCTCGTGTGCCTTGTGCTAGCACAGCAAGTCACTATGGGCAAAGCTGGATCAATTCAGTCAGCAGCTGTAGGCCACAAGGCACAGTGCTTTTATTAACCCTCTAATCCTGATGCTTTCCTATAGGGACACTTCAGACAGCACAGAGATCAAGGCCAGCCCTTTCTTTACACTCCTTGCCACTAGCATGTAGCTTGTGTCTTTGCCCCAAACCGTGGCTGTTCTCAGCCTCAGTCCCTCTAATCAGTGCTTTACCACCTCTCAGTGCCTAGCTGCTGTGCAGCTGCAGTCCTTCCTTAGGCTGAAGCCTCAGCTGCTGTATGTGTGCTGTCTGCTTGTCCTGTCAGTCCACTGTCCCTTGTCACAGCTGCTCCCCTGCCTGCCTCTCCAAACTGGGCTTTCTGAGCATTGCTGCTCACTGAGCACAAGGATGGATTAATGCATTTCCTGCCTGGGAGCTCCTGTGTTGCTGGGAGCCCTGCTGGATGTGTGAGTGTAAACTAGAAACCCCAGCAACTTGGTGAAAATGGCTTTGCTAGCAATCAGATGATGTTATTGTCCTCATCAAATCTGAATTCAGGTGTTTACCAGCTGTGGACTGTGGGATAGCATTTTGAATTGAATGACACAAATTAGAGACAACAGTTGTCCTAAATTGCCATGTAACATTGGTGTGCAGTGCTCATAACACACAGTTCCAGCTAAGAAATTGTTGTATTCCATGGAATGAGCTGATCTGTACCTGGTGTTGTATTGGAGCAACACTCAAGGCACTTGAGTTTGTTTCTGGCTTGACTCTAATACCTTAAGCAAGTTGTTTAATCTCTCTGTGCTTTCATGTTCCTGTTCAGAAAATAGCTATAATGAGACACACTTTCTATCTAAAAAGCTTCACTATCTTTTTCTGAAAAGGTCTGTGCAAGACTAGGTGTTTTCTTTAATATCCTCTAGTTTGATGTTATGCTAAAATAAAAGACACTGCAGATGAGATGATTATATACAAGTTTGATAAGTGTTGACAGATTGTTATTAGAAAGAAAGCCACTGGAAATCATTCCTTGAAGATTTTGACCATAGTGGGCAAATTCTTTTCTATAAATACACCCCCCAAATCTTACTTGAATACAGGTTACCTTCTGACCCTGCTTATACTGGGAGAATTGATGACTGACAAAGAACTTAATTATTTAGGCAAGGAGCTGAAAATAGGAATGGTATGCTGGTGGATAATTGTGCTTCAGTTACACAGAGTAACAGAAAGACTTTGATGAGTGGTATTCCTGTTGTTTTAAATGTGTCTGCAAAAGAAGGCTGCTCCTGTAAAGCTAAATTGCCTTAGAACTTCTTTCAGAGCAGAGATATACATTCAGAGAATGACAGAAATAATTTAGCATCTTTTAGAGGAGTGCCAAGCAAAATGGAAACTTCTGACTTCAATTTCCAGACTCTCGGATCTCCAGGCAATATTCACACAGCTTTTAATTAATTGATGGTTCAATTCCTGGCGTCTTACAGGTGCAAAGTAAGTTAGTCCAAAAGCACATCACTGATATTTCTCAGTTCCTCATGCTGATTTAGGCCTGATTCTCAACCCAGAGGAGCTGAATAAGAGTTTACCATTGGCTTTAATGGAGCAGGGGCAAGCCCTTTACAGAAGGAGGTTTTGATTATTGTGCAGTGGTAGAAAGGGTCACTTACAGGGCCAAACTATCAGTGGTGATGTCTCAGAAAAAGATATGTATGCTTCTGATGCAGAATATGCAGAGCCCAGCATTCAGGGCCCACATACTTTTGTCCTTTCTGAGGTGCTGTGTATTTGTAGGAAATCTAGCAACTGCCCAGAATGAACTGTGGTTTGGGAGGGTCTATACAAAAGTGAAGGAGTCATTTGCTCCTCTGCCATTACTGAGCAATGTCATCCACTGCCTGCCAAGAATCTTGTTTACATATATATATTTTTTTTTAGCCATTTTAATCTCAGCACTGTAATGTACTTGCAAATCATGTGGGAGATGAAACTAGGAGGAAGCCACAGGGGATTCTGATGGGAAAAGAACTGACTTATGCAGTTCAAAACAGGCTATTATTGCCAATGGAAAATGCAAGGGGCTAAATGCAGGATCTGCCCAAAAGCAGTAGAACAGTCCAGGGCTGCAAAAAGGTTCTAAAAGCACCGTTTGTTTTCCGCAGTCCTGCAGCTATTTGCCATGCTACTGAGTGGGAAACTGCTGAGGGCTTTGTAATGTATGCTGGGTGCCACAGGAAGGGCCATGTCCTTGCTTCTGGCCATACCAGGAGTGAGTGTATTTTGTCATGTTCCTGAGTAGAAAGAGAGAGGGAGAGATCACCTTCCTTCCCTGTAATTTTAATGATGACACTCTGGAATATATCCCACCAAGGAGAACAGCTCCTGGACTTGATCCTTATTGCTTTCTACCTGCTCTAACCGTCTCCAGCAGGGTGAGCTAGGTGTAGCATAGTCTCACTCGCAGTGGTGACAGTTCACAACTGCTTTGCACTGATATGAACTGAGATACAAGAACAAGGTGAAGAGCAGAGAAGGCTCTTCTCTGGTAGGAGAACTCATGGTAGGAGTTTGTCCTACATCCTGGAAATTTCCTGAACTGCAGGCCCCTGCCCTGCTTTTCTTTAAGGAGGGAAGATGGGGGATGACTTATGTTAAGTGATGGAACTGCTGTTTGGGAATCATCTCTATTACAGAGACAGTAGATAGATATTCCTGAAATAGCAGCAGATCAATTGATACATAAGTAATTAATGCATTCCCCTCCCCTTGGGCAGCTCAGGATCTATAGCTCAGGAATCAGATAACACAGCCGAAAAAACATTGGCGCTTGAGTTCCTCACAGCCCTGCACATGCACCATCTCCTCTACTGCAGAGACCTTCCTCTCTTGTGTTGGAAGCCCTGGCAATTATCTTCTGTGTGAAATAGAGCATCTCCTTCTGTAGTTGGTGGAGAATTCTGGGTTTAGCTGTTTAAATGGTTGAATCACCTATATGCCCCCCAAATGGTGTGGCTGTCTCACCTTTTCCCTGTTTATCTTGTAATGTCACTCTCAGTATTGTTGCCTGCAGCAATGTGCAGAGTGAAAGAGCAAGAGATGGTGCTGATCAACACCAGCATCACTGAGATCTGAATCAGATCCTTTGCAGTGTTACAGCTAGAGCTTTGCACAAGTTTCCAAAGGAACCAGAGCCTGGTGCATCCATCTGTGGAGACTGCTGCACAGTATCAGAGATGGGCTTGAGCTCTGCATACATTGCTTTATCTCTCTTAGTGGAGCACCACAACTCTGCAACTGTGTACCTAGGAACTTTTCCTAGGGTGTATCACTTCTGACTTCAGACTAAGAAAAAATAAGGCTTTCTTTCAATTCGTGACCATAAACAACTTGTTCATGGCAGTGGTCCTAGTATGAGAAAAAACAAGCAGCAAAAACCAGGGAACCTGCAAAGTGTCCAGCTGGTTGGTGTGGTTCTTGAGAATTCCAGTGGTGTTCTCTCTGCTGTCAGGGTCAGTTCGATTAAATGGAAACAAAGACCTTCAAAAACTTAGTCTGAGTTATTACAGCTTTCTAACCTTCTAATATCCTGCAGATGCTCTGATTCTAACTATCTGAGCATGCAGGAGGGATGGAGCAGTGGGCATGCATTGGACAGAAAAGAACAAAGCTTCTAATATTTCTAAAGCTCACAGGAATATTATTATTTTTATTTATTATTTGCAGTCACTACAAACACTAATTAGAAGCCTCCCAGGGGAATCTAGCTGTGCATCCTGCTGGGCTTGAAAGCTACTGCTTTCATCTTGTGTTTAAGTTGATGTTTTAATTAAACTGCCCCCTAATTATCTTAACTAGCTTTTAAATAATAACTTTCCACTGAACCATTCACACCAGTTGCTAATTGGCTCCCTTCTGTTTACACAGAGCTGGCTGGCTCAGACAAATGTGCAATGGAATGGCAGGTATGTTTGGGAAGGGGCTACTCTCCCTTTCATACCCAGTGCTTCTGCTCTGTTTGCCTTCACAATAATGAATCAGATTCCAGGTGAGATGGAGAGAGCTATGTTGGCAAGTGCTTCACCATTTATTCTACTAGTGACTTTCCAGTACCTAAAGGGAACTTACAAGAAGGCTGCAGAGAGCCTGTTTGCAAAGGCCTGCAGTGAAAGGACAAGGGGCAATGGTTCTAAATTGGAGAGGAGTAGATTTAAACTGGACATTAGGAAGAAGTTCCTCACCACAAGGAACACTGGCCCAGGTTGCCCAGGGAGGTGGTTGAGTTGCCATCCCTGGAGGCATTCCAGGTGAGGCTTGCCAGGGCTCTGGGCAAGCTGCTCTAGTTGGGGATGTCCCTGCCCACTGCAGGGGGGTTGGACTAGATGAGCTCCAGAGCTCCCTTCCAACCCTAACCATTCTATGATTCTATTCATGTGCTGTGTCTGATGAGAGTGTTCCATGCTCATGTTTCCACAAGTTACTCCACTCCATCTTTGGCTGATGGTGCATGCTGGGGTTTGGGGTATCTGTGTGTTAGTAGATTGCTGCATGCAGGACTAGGTGTGTGTGTGTGGGTTCAGACACATGAGTGTGTGCCTTTTTGTGTGCTCCAGGTTAGACCTGAGTGCACAGCTGCAGATGGCTGTGCATGTGCAGCCATTCTGGTCAGCAAGTACATGATTGCACGCTTGTTTTGTTAGCATGTGGGGGATCAAATTTGATTCAGAGCTCTGTAGTCATCTGATATTTAAATGTTCTCTGCTGAATTGCATTCCCAAGGTTCTGCTCTATATATTATATCCCATACAGTCTGTCAGCCTGCTTTTTCCTTCTTGTTTTCTTGCATTTGATTAAAACCTCTACCACCAAACCAAGAAAACATGATGTGAGGAAATGTCCCAGACGTAGCAGGGGAATGTATGTAATCTTTCATTACTTGTGTCATAAATGCAAAACCATCATATGTGCCATCAGCTCCCATTTGGAGATGTGTGCTAATTAGACTTTTATTACAATATGTATTTGAAAACAATTAGAATTACAGTGCCAGCATGTGGCTAATTCTACCTCACAATGTTGATTCGCTTAAGTCAGCAACTGGTGACTTAGCTTGATTGCCAGAGTGCCTGTGTGTGTGAGTAGCCTTTGATCTGGTGCCACTGCAGCCACCTGCCAGCAGACAGGGACACACACACACACACTCTTCAGTGCTCCTTGAGGGTCCTGTCTAGATTTGGGGAGTACAAATATCCCAGAACCCTTGAACATTTATGTGAGGCCAGGAGAAGGAGGTATGCCTAGTGGGTGACATGCCAGAACTGGGTGGGCTGGATAGTCTGGTTTTACTTTACCATTAGCATTTTCTTCTGCGTACAGCAGAGCTCCTGTGCCCATATTTGCATCCCTGTGCTCCAGTGCCAGGCTGCTCCAATGCAGAGATCATTCAGCTAGAGGTGGAGCAGCATAGATCTTTCATCTGAATCAAAACTCCAGAAGTGCTTTTAGAATTGACAACCCTGAGATTACTGATGTGTGCTTGTTCCTGTGGTTTTCTGTAGCTCTATGGAATGAGACAGGACTGAGACCACCAATTTGTCTAACCTGAGACCATCAGCAAACCTTGGGGCAGTGATCATTGCTGGCTGACTAGAGCCATTACCTGAAAGAGAAAGGCTTTCCCTTCATTGCTGTTCCCCTGATTCATCTGGCATTTCTCCAAAGATCTCTGTTGCCAGAGGATGTTGAACAGAACATATTCCTGGAGATAAGTGATTCTCCCCCCTTGAGGAATTTGCATTCAGCAATCCTCATCTACTCTTACTAATTTCAGTGTCACAAGGCAAAATAAAGACCTTCATCTTCTACATTTCCAAACAGCAGAATTTTGCCTGCCTCCTGGGAGAAGCCTCCCTTTGCCATCATCACCATCTGTTTTCAAATAAACTGTCAGGAAATCAAGTTTGGTTTAGTTTAATAAAGGAGTCTTGCTTTTTGTCTGTAAATCCTTTTCTCTTTGTGAAGGCAGCACTGTTTCACGTCATAACTGTGACAAGTTTAATGTCTGCAGCTGTACATTCATGTTTTACCTCCTGTAGGTGTTTTTTCTAACCTGTGGCTGTTAAATCTGGGGCTCTGGAAAGAGGGGAACAGTAAGAAAAGGGGCACATGTTTTGCAGGGAATGGCTAGTACTCATGTGCATGGTCTCCCCAGCCTCCTCCTTGGAATGCATTGACTGGTACCTTCTTTGGCAGCCTTTTGTCTAGTTTCCAGTCTAAGCACTTTGCATGCATGTCAGTGACTGCAATTGTCACTTAAAATTGCTACTGGAATAAAATAAAGAGACTTGAAGGTATAAAATGCTAAGGCTGGAGATAAGGACCTGTTTTATATTGACTTTCATTCCAGAGACTGGAAAAAGAACACAGGTTTTTGACATCTGAGCGAAGTCTTTATGCACCATAAAGGACAGAAGAGCAGAGAGAGATAGAGACTGATGGAGGAACAGGAGGGGAAAGTGGGGAGGATGCATAGAAAACAGAGTAGGGAAAAGGATGGTTTCCTGTGATTCCAATTGTATATTAACAGACATTAAGTTGTTTCTTCTAAGGGCACCTTCACAATTCCAGAGCAGTGCAGATGTGAGCACAATGGCCCTTCAGCATTTTGCTGGCACCTAAGGGGAGCTTGTGGGGCTTGTTTAACAACACACACAGATGTCTGATGAGAGAACTACCAATCTTTACATGTAGGCAAGAAAATGAATGGGCTGAGTTTTGTTCCCCCTTTGTGCATCTTCAACAGAGCACAGTGAGACATTTCTTTTTCAGCAGGGTCTTTTTGTTGAGGATATGAGGAAACCTGAAGCTTTGATCTGCCCAGTGCTCACCCTGGTGAGCTGTCCTTACTGATCTCAGTGCACAGAATGCAGCCCAGAGTTAGCAGAGTTGAGAGCCAGAGGAAGTTCTGTTGCTTTGAGTCAGTAAATCAAGATGCAGACAGAAGTTTTCCACTGAAATTACTGAACATTTTGGCAGCAGATTCAATAGATTCTGAGTTTTCACCTTAGCAGTCTCTCTGAAAGGCACACTTAAAGCTAACCACAGGCTCTTGGACACTGTGCAGCAGTGTCTCCTACACAGACTAGATTACTGCAGGACTTCTAGAGCTGATAGCATCTCAAAATCATCCAGAAGACCTTATCTTCTTCCTTTCCTCATTGTTTTCAAGTATTTGTGCCAGTGAATTGGAAAGTGCAATGTGAGTTACATTGCACTATCAGCTCAGCCCCATGATTTATTTCGTCTCCTAACTCTCTATACCTCTCTATTTTAGCTGTGGCTGTGGCTGAAAGCCAGAACATGCTGAGAGCCTCATTCTTCTTGACCAAAACCTCACATTTTCCTTCCTTTTTAAAGAAGGCTAAGAGAACTGAATTATATTGTTCAACTTCCTTACCTTTATTTAAGACAAGCTGTTCTCATTTTCTCAGTTAATCAGTTTCAGCTATTAACATCACAATACAGAAACAGTGGGACTTTGTGCCTGGACAGGAGTCAGATTAATGAGTGCACTGAAGCTATAACACAAATGAACTTTGCTGTGAACACAAATCTTCTGTGAGCTCATGTGAGTGCCAGGTGTTTTCTAGTGCTCTGCCACCCTGGAATGATGGAGGTACAGAAGGCTCCCTGGATTTTGCTGTAATGGAGAAGGAGGTCTTTGGGGACAGTTTGGTCCCTTTACAACTTCCATGTTAGCAGAACTTGCTCAATTTGGCCTGTTACACTCATTGTAAAACTCAGCTTCGTTGTTAAAGCATTGTAACTGGAAAAAAAAAAAAAGCTGAGAAAGGAAAAGATTGGATTTTCTCAGTTACATAAATTTCTTTTAAAACAAACAAACCATTTTCCAGCTGACAAGATTTATGTGGGCACTTAATCTGGAGTCAATCATAATCTCAAAAAGTACAGCTTTTTGTAGCTGGCTTGCTTTAATACTTAAAGTTTATAGAATTGCTGCGGCCAAGCTGGGACCTCAGAGAATCATATCACCCCAGTTCCTTCTGCTGAGAGAAGCAGCTTGCTTCTTTTATGAAGTTCTCCCACCCTTTCAGCTTCCCTTGATTACTATTTTCTTGAAATTAGCTCCTTAAAATTCTTATAGCCAATCTCCTAGAGCTCCCAGCTGACATATCTATCTTGTGCTGCTGTTCTCCTCCTTCATAAGGATTCACACAGAGCATGTGAAGTACTTCAATTCTGTTTGTTAATAAAGACCATAGAGGGATGTTAAACGAATAGAAGCCACCTTATAAGAGGATGGGTTGAAAAAGGTTGTGCCACCATATCCTTTCTTTGATTCATAAGCTCAGCTCCTACTCTGGCAATGGTTTAAAGCTTGTTGTAACTAAGGGAAAAACAAGCAATAGAGGTGGAAATAGAAGGCACTGTGGCTGAATGGTGAATGTACCAGCTGCCAACACTGCCACCAGCTCAGTTCTGTGGCTTCAAACCATGCAGTGTCTTTTTGTGTTTTTACTTCCCTGTGTGTGAGAAAAAAAAAAGTCATATTGCTTTTTCCTTCCCTGTTTTGTGGTAATCCTCCTTCCAAGGTATTTCTGGTATTTTATGCAGTGCACTTTAGTAAATCTGTAGCACGCAGACCTGCTTTAATACTTGAACTACTGTGGAGATGATTGGGTAATGTCTTGCAGTTTGTTTATCTTTTGTTTAGGATTCAGGGTGAAGCATCTGGAAACCATTCCCTCTGCCATGCTCTTGTTTCCTCGTTCAGTTTATTAATTAAATATTTTTTTAATGTCATTATTTCAGCTTTTAGTTGCCTCTCACATATAGAGGAGCTGAGAGAAATATTTAATTCATTGCCTCCTGCATATGCTGTTTCTTGGGGAATTCCTCCTGAAGTGCTGGACTTCTTTGGTGCTTTGTTGAGTTGCCATTTCTGAGGAGTTTTGTATTTACTCAATTAGCCAAAGGTGATTATTTATTCAACCGGAAGAGACAAATCAGAAGCAGCTGGGAAGCTTTATTTGTGCTCCTGTTTTTCTTCTCCAATCTGCAGTTTGTCAAAACCTGCTGGATGAGTATTTAACAATCATTTTTTTCCTCATGCATGTCTATTTATGAGAGGAAAAATAGACACTGATTGCATGGTGTAACTGATTAGTTAAACAAATGCTCTGCAAGCCTCAGCCATGCTGGAGCTTTCTGTACTGACCCCATACACTCTTTCTCTGCACATAACAAAGAGCAGAGTGGTCTACAGGCACACTTGGCAGAAATTGGCATAGCAAGTGCTGCAATTTCCACCACCTAAAGATGTATTTACCCTGTGAGTAATGGTGGATTTCATCAAAACTCCTGATGCCACCAGCAGAGCAGATTGTAATGAGAACAGGATGGGCTGGGATCAATAGCATTTTGATTTCCTTAAGCCTGCAGTCCTGTAGCAAGCACAGGGTTTTTTTTTTCCTTATTATTCTTTCAGAACCATGGCTGCCAGCCAGAGTGGTTCCATGCACTGCACTGAGCTCTCTGAGGTGTTAACTTGTGTCTCTTGGTTACTGACAATGGCATGTTAGTCTCTGGTAGGACTGTACAAATCCACTGCAGGCCTGAGGGATGGAGAAATGACTCCCCAAGTGCATTTTTCTAATTCACAATCACGTCAGAATCAGAAGCAAGAAAAGAAAAGAGATTCTGCCTTGTTCTAACAAAGTTTTCCCTTCCTCATGTCTCTGGGTATGTAGTATTCTCATTATCACTAAAGGGCTGGTAGCAGTCATGGGCACAAAGTGACTGAACACATAGGAGATGCTCATTTATTCTTACAGATGAGACAAATATGGAGAGAGCAGGCAGGGGAGAGTTGGCAGGGAAGATGCAATATTCCATCCCCAACTGTTGCAGCTCGAAGGCACATCTTTAGAAGATGTTCCCAAGACACAATTAGGGAGGCAATCAGATAATCCTGTGAAAAACATCCTGATAGCCAAGTATATTGAAGGCAAGGAGCTAAAGAAGTAGTATACTTCTGTCCATGGCAGGGAGTAGGCATGAAAACTATTTGCTCTCCTTTCTATCACTGCACTGATTTGTCAAGTCTAGCCTCCAATTCTGTGAAAGTCCAAACAGAACTAAACTAGTGAGAAATGCATTGATAAAAGTGCTGTTCATCCAAAGGTCTTTGGGCAGGATAAAGGTTTTGTCTAATCCAAAGTGTTAGATTGACATTAGATCACAGTGAACATGGCATTTGCATATCTAATGTAGCTTTTCTAGATAATAGCAGCAGGTGGGATGCAATGGGAATACAGCCAGGGAAAGATACAATGAGATGGATGTGAATGTAGGTGAGCTCTACACACCCCAGACACCTGGGAAGTGTGTGCAGCCCAGGCTGCAGTGGGTGTTGCTGCTGCTGCTATGTGCTTGGCTGAAGCTGCCTCAGGTACTCACACTGCAGGCAGACTCCAGTTGCTTTGCCAGTGAAGGTAAGAGAATAAATCAGTTGCTAGTGCTCATTTTTACAGGATAAGGGAGTGCAGAACTCTGCAATGATCACATCCAATTGGAATAATGGCAAGGCACAGGCAGGACTGCTTAAATTTTCTGGGTTGCTTTTTCATTGGGGACCTGAACACTCTGAATTGTGTAGCAATTATGGACGTAATAACTTGACAATGTTAAATATCATTAATGACTGATCTAAGGGAACTTGCAAATGACTGTGTAGTTACACAGTGTTTGCAGCATAAATACCAATTAACGCTGTCACTGGAGCTGTTTGTTCGAGGAGATTATATCAGGGAATCCCACAGTGGGGGAAGGAGTGTCAAATGATCTTACACAGGAGAAAAGGGTGATAATATAGAACTGATAATTAAGGAAAATCTTCATCTTCCCTGTGATACATCTGCTAAAGCAATGGGGATGCTCAGGAGTCATAGGCAGAAACCTCAAAAGCAGTATGTATGTGTCTGCATCTATGTCCACCCATCTGTCTCTTAACAAATTGGGCAAGGTAAAGGAATTGCTGTGTCAGTTAGCTCAAGAAATTTTGCTTTAGTTTAAGCTGCAGAAGTTGTATTCTTGGAGTAAAAAGCTTGGGACTGAATTTTGCTCTTAGTGATTTATACAGTAATTGCAGTATGCAGCACACACATTTGTTTCACAGAAAGCTGAAACATGCTCCAGTACAAAGATACTTCTGGACTCCCTTCAGAGCCACGCTGAAGGGCAGTGAGTGTTTGTCAGAGTCACAAGCTGCAGTGCTCTGGGAGCACCAAAGTGATTCACCAGCTCATGAATTTCAGCAAAGAGTTTGTATTTCTCTCTGATGCAATAGCCAGGGAGATGTTTTTCTCTCTCAGGAAAAGGCAGGGAAGCAGCCAGTTAGCCAAGTTTTGCTTCTCAAGGAAGCTTGGGAAGAAGAGTTTGTATTTCATTGTAGATAGAAATTACTAATGCTGTTTCTTGCCCCTCTCCTTGGCTACAAATGAGACCTGGAGAGAGGGACAGAGAGAACATGGCAAAAGAATTGATAAAATGCCATACTAGTCTTTGGTCAGTAAACTTATTTCTCATTAGGAGCTGCAGCAGCAGGAGGTGCACAGTCTATGCTCAGCTGCAGGGTACTCATCCTAATGGTAAGCAACCAAAGTTTAATAGTATTTGCATCAGCATGAATGTGACAGAAGAGGACCTGTTCAGAACTCCCACCACTGCTGCATTAAAAATCTGTCTAGCAAATCATTCTCAAGTGAATGCTGGCAGCAAAAGGCATGTTGTAGGGTGAAGTCAAAAGACCTAGATGGATAGTTGTGAATATCAAATGCACAGAAGAGCTGGCAAAAAGGCTTTAAATGTGGTGACTGGGACATGCTCAATGGAGAGCAGTACAAGGGAGAGCAGCCTAGGAAGCACTGTGCTCTCTAGATGTGCCAGTCTCAGAGAGGTGACAGCTGTCAAGGTGGGTGACAGCCTGATGGATTGTCACTTGCACTGACAGACAAATGAGCTCTGCTTATTATGGAAGGTTTTGTTTTAATGATGGGCTGCTTTTTTTCCTATTTTCTAGAATCAGAAAGAGTTAGTCTAAATTCTGATCTCAGTTAGGTACTGTTAGTAGTTCCCACTGAAATCAAAAAGCCTTTTACATCTCATCAGAGGAGTGATTTGTCTCTAGCTCCATTGGCCTCACTGGAGCTGGTGCTCTCTGAGTGGAGTCAGAGGGCTGCTGTAGGCACTAGTGCATGCAAGGCTGCTCACATAAGGATGGCATTCCCATGTGGCCTCAAGTTAGTCTAACCTAGCACTTTGGAGAATCCATTTTTCTTCTCTTTTCTCCTTTCTTCTTCACGGAGTTGAAGAGAGGTTGAACTGCAATGCTAACCACTAATTCAGAAGACAGTATCTGCACCTCTGCTATTTTAAACTATCAGTTCTACACAAGGATTAAAAAATTCCCCCTGCCAAAACATGCCTGTTCCACTCAGTGTGTTGGCTGACAGGCAAGAGCAAGCAGCCTTACAAGTGCATTGTTCATTGTCAGCCAGGCCAGGCAGTGAGACACCTCCTACCCCAGCAATTCCTGGAGCAGATTATCAGGACATCAGTGTTTGGTTGATGCTGTTGTGTCTTTTTCCTTACTGGAGAAATGATAGCAAGGGAGGGACTGATGATTGTTTAGTTCTGTCCTAGTTAGGAAGGGAGCTGGGCCATGCTTCATTCTTGTTTTATTATTATAAGCTCACTCAGTTTGTTCTTCCTGTATGGTTCTTTGTTTTGTGTGTGAATTTAGCAATGTTGTTTGTGTTTAGTAAACATTTCTGCACACCTGCAGAGTCAGTTCACTGTGGGTAGCTCTTTAACTAGGTCTTGCCTCTGTCCTGGAAAGATACTCTGTAGCAGGAAGAATTCAAGGTTTATACCAGACCTGCCATTCCACATTTAGCCCCTGCCTTCTCTGCAAGCATCTCCAGATGCTATGTGCAGCTGTGATTCCATAATCATTGTACAAGATCAATTCAATCCCAGCTCTTCTGGCAGGACAAATTTGATTTTTGCCTCTGTTGCCCATGGCTGCAGTTCTGCTGGATTAGCCCATGCACATAGCTCAGGCTTTAAAGCAGTTTACACTTTGATGTCAGCATAGACACTGCCTGTGGGAGGACAAGCAGTACCTGATCCAGCATAAAGTTAGAGCAGGGCAGGCAGATAATGTACATGTTGCTTGGCAATGTGATGCTTTATCTGGACCTGTCCTCCCAGCTGGGGAGAGTGCAGAGTTAGAACAGAAGGGATATTATGAAAGATACCTGGAAAGGAAGAGGGAAACTGGCTAAGTTGAAAAAAAGAATGGCAGAAAGAACTAGAGACAGAAAAGTAAACAGGACCCAAAGTTCCCTTTAAGAAGCATAAGCTGCCCACAGCTCCCAGTGGCAAAGGTGGTTTTCACTGAGTATTTTTGTCACTTGGTTATTATTCTCACTCCACAGTTACAAACAGGATTAGGATGGAGGCAGGAAATGCTTAGGACCATGCTGGACCTGACCCATGGTGAAAGAGAATAATAAGGGCACAGCTCAGGGCTTGTGAATGAGCCAGGGACTGGGGCAGGCAGGAAATCTGCTCTCTCATTTGTCATTCCTGCTCCTTGGCCCCTCACCAAACATCAGCAAAATTGCTTACACTCTCCAAAGAGCAGGAAGCCATTTTACAGGAGGGGAAACAGAGGCAGGGAGAGAGGAAGGCTCCATTCTGAACAAAGCTCTGTTTGGGATCTATCTGTTTCCTCCTAAAACATGCACCAGGTTCATGTGAGATCCTGCATGTTGCCAGGAGAGAGCCAGGAACAGAACCCAAGAGACTAGATTGCCTGACCAGGAGATGTAGTGTCACATCCTAAAGCAGCTGAAGGTACAATCCCTCCATCAAAGGCAGGGAGGAATCTGCAGCTGGGGTGTCATCTGAAATAGTTAATGGAAGAAAATACTCACCTAACCATTAATTATTTAGAAGCAGAGATCATTTTGCAGTTCCTCTGGCAGGTTTCTCTGGTCATTAGGGCACTGGCAATGAGTCTTTCCCAGCAATCCAGCTATTGATCAATCTCTCTGAAGGCTAATGTGTCACTGAGAGGCTGGAGATAGCCATGTCTCAGGGGAGAAGCTGAGCAGGGAGAGAAGGGCAAATTTATCTATGTTCTTAAACTTTGCTTATCCTTCTTTCTTCCCCCTTCTCTCAGAGAGATGATAAAAATAAAGACACAAACTCAAAAAAAAAAAAGAATAATGACTTCATCCTGCTGAGGGACTATATTTTGAGATTTTTGGCTAGCTTTCATTGTAAGTGCTACTGACTTCAAGAAATTTGTTTGATCATCTAAACCTTGGCTGGAGTAAACAGCCAAATCCCATTAGATTCCTTGGGATTTACAACAGATGTTGAATGAAAGATTTATCTGTGGCCCACCAGGTCTGCATGGCCCTTTGGACCTCTGCTGTCTCCAGAGGCATAGGACAGCATCTTTAATCCCTCATCAATTGTGCAAAGATCTAAGAAAGTGCAGGAATCACTTGATTTTTCTCAGGGCACAAGGATCATTTATAATGGAAGGAGGTCCTGAGCAGGGACCCTCTGGCTTTCCTTGGAGAAAGGAGATCTTTTTGTGCAAAGCCTGGCCCTGGAGGAACAGGGTAGCAGTGTGTAGGAAAAAAGAATTAATTCTGGGCAATGCTCTGCAAGATTTGTTTACATTAGCTCTCTACTTTCTTGCTTTCTCCTCCTGTCCACACTTTTAACATTACACAAAGGTTTGGAAGAAGTGGGAATAGCTTACATGTTATTAATGCCTGTAACCAGTGGCCAGGCTAACTGAGCCATTACAAAGTCAGCTCCAGTTCATTCCCTCTTTCCACTTTCTCTGGCTTGTCTTTTCTGCTCTATTTGTCTGAAATGAACAGAGATGAAGTGAAATGACTTAGAGCCTCTCCCTGTTTCATGCTCAGGTCCTAGGGTAAGAGTAGAGTGTTACTGTGTCTGTCTCACAATTTGTGGCTCTACCAAAACACAGCCTTTCCCTAGCAAGTGCTAGCATGCACAGAATCCTTCTCTCCCATCCAAAACCTAATTTACATTCACCACCCTCTCCATTCTACTCCTGCTATCCCTGTGCTCTATACACTCTTCCTCCACAGACTCAAATCTGCCAGATGTTGAATGTTCCAGCGTGACCTGGACAGGCTAGAGAGATGGGCAGGGAGAAACTTGAAGAAATTTAACAAGGGTAAATGTAAAACTGCATCTGGGAAGGAACAAGCCCATGGATCAGTACAGACTGGGAANTTTGCAGTGCAGGTGCCAGAGCACTGGCCCAGGCTGCCCAGGAGGCTGTGGAGTCTCCTTGTCTGGAGCCATTGCAGAGCTGCCTGGACACATTGCTGTGTGAGCTGGTCTAGGTGATCCTGCTCTGGCAGGGGGGTTGCACTAGATGATCTTTCTAGGGCCCTTCCAACCCCTGACATACTGGGATACTGTGAATTCCACCAGTGCACAAGACTACACAGGGAGCCCAGAGTGGTAAGTGAACTAATACTTATGTGCCTCAGAACTGAGCAGGATCCTTGCCCAGACTCCTGGGAATAAGCAAAGAGGCCACAGGGGAAAAAGGACAATGGCATTCAAACTGACAAGGCTTGTGTAGACAAACATGCATAGACACACAGCATCCACAACCCCCACTGAGATGAGATATGACAGCACTGCTGCTGCTAAGGCTTCTGTCTCCCCACGCTGTGCTAGAAGTTGGGAGTTGTGCCTGGAGTCATCCAGCAGTGGGAAGCCACCACACACTGGGGCTGCATGAAGAACACCCACCGAGCATGTCTCCTTGTGCTCTTTGCTGCTTGAGAAATTGTTCCAGCTCTAAGTTTTAATCCTTTCCATATAGAAGCTTCTGACTGGTCCAGCTCATCCTTCCTGCTTAGCTCCATGTGTTTCCAAACACTAGCCTGAAACTTAGCGGATGCTAATTACACTTTGACATTAATATTTAAACCACAAACACAGTTAGCGCTCTAATACCATCCCCAAAGGCTACTGCTCATTTAAGTTTCATCCTTATGAGACTTAATTATTGTCAGGGATGAATCCTTAAAGGCAAGAAATATTACAGCTCAAAGACTAAACATCCCTTGATTATTAGAGCTGCAGGATTTGGGCACAGAGTATGGAAAGGACCTTGGCTGTGGTAGTGAGATCTATACTGCTACTAAAGCCTGGTGAGATTTTGAATCCTAAATCCATTTCTTTGTACTAACAGTTATACAGAGATCTCAGTGTTCAGTTAGTTTAGCCAAGTAATAACTTCACAAAACTTAGATGTCATTACCTTTTGTACAGATGGAGAAACAGTAGTGGTTTGAGGACCTGACCCAAGGCAGCATCAGGACTCTGTAGCCTTAGCCATCCCCTCTCTGGAAATAAGTGGCTGAGGTGGTGAGAGTAGTAAGTGTCTGATGTTTCAAGCCTGCCTCTTAACTATTCTTCAAGCTATTTCTCCAACTTAACCTCTTTATAGACCTTTTATGAGAAAGAACCCTGAGATCACACATTTTCAAATCAGTCTGTGCAGCTGCAGTTAAGTTCCCAGGATACAAAGATCCATCCAGCCATTTTAGATGCTCTTTGGCAGTCTGAAACATACTTTATTGTTTGCAGTACAATAGGGCAATCTGTTACAGAAACACCAGTAAAAATGTTAAATTCTCTGCTAGTGGAATCATAGGATCCTAGAATCCTAGAATGGTTTGGGTTGGAAGGGATCTCTGGAGCTCATCTAGTCCAATCCCCCTGCAGTGGGCAGGGACATCCCCAACTACATCAGCTTGCCCAGAGCCCTGGCAAGCCTCACCTGCAATGCCTCCAGGGATGGCAACTCAACCACCTCCCTGGGCAACCTGGGCCAGTGTTCCACCACCCTCGTGGGGAGCAACTTCTTTCTAATCTCCAGTTTAAGTGGAAGTCCAGAAACATCAAGAAATAGGACAGTTAAGGGAGTTTGGGTGAACACCACTGACTTGATCCTCAGTCAAAAAACAAGTCTGCTCAGTTATTCTCTGGTTGTATCTGAGATAAGAATTGCATGCTGGGTGGATGAAGAACAATGAGCTTGAGTAGGGAGGAAGAACTCCAGCACTGACAGAGTAGATACCACCTAGCAGTAGGATGCCAACTGTTGCTGAGGAGACAGCCTGCTATTGATAAAAGCTCTTGCTCCCAGAGTCATCACAGGGGATGTGTCAGAGGATTTTCTTGGTTAACAGTCAGAATTTCTCATCCTTGGCAGGCAGAGGTGGAGGTTAGAGATTGTTTTTCATGCTGCATTAAGGAGTCACCAGTGTTAGACTAGTTCATGGCTGGAGTGCATTGGGATCAGGGCATGTGTGCAGAGGTGACTCTCCTCCTGTTCTTCTCCAGCTGCATTTTGCTGAAGATCTCCTGGCTTTTGTTTTAAGTGGAAACAGAAATAGCCACACAGATAATTAGCTGACATGGCCAATTCCACCTGGCTTAGCAACAGCACTTGTAAAATGGCTTGTTTCCAGTCTTCTGAAGGCAAATCATGAATTCCAAGAGGTCTGATTAGAACCAAAGCCAGATTTAAATGTGCCACCTTCTGTTTGGAATTGGATCTTGGATGATGTTGAACTGGACCCAAGCTTACTCCAAAATTTTGCAAGTCTTGGCCAGCCTTTAAGCTCAGGCTGGGATGAATTGCAAACCTGAGACTGTACCCCAAATTATGTAAGCTTTCCTATTTTGGGATATTGTTATTTACATTTTGCATGGTCCTAATAAAAATCATGGCCAGGAAGTTGAATTTTGAGTTTCCTCCTGCCTCCCTCCCTCTTCCTCTCAGCTTCTGTGCTGTGCTGGCTACTTAGTAGTGATGGGAAACTCAGACCTGACTGAAGGAAAGGAATCTTTTGACATGTATCTTTAGATTAATTATTAGTTTCTTCAGCAGTCTCAAAACCTTTTATGAAGGGTGATGCAGACTCTACTGCCTGTGTCCAAGGAAAAGCAAGTCTGTGTCCATCTGCTCCCTCAGCCTAAAACTAATGAGTGTGTTAACTTCCAAAGAAAGATTCATAAACTTCCACAGCCTGAGGATGCTATGAACTGTTGATTTTAAAGAGTAGCCTCCAAAGATTGCTTAGCCAACTGTGCTCCATTTTCCTTAGAGAAACCCATCAGAAGGCTCCTATTATTCACAGGAAGGTGTGTAAAGTTCTGAGGGTGATGGCTGTGTTAGAGTAGATTAAATCCATCATCTACATTGCTCAGGAAGCAGAGCCAGTAAGCTCACTTCTACCACTCTGGTAGATGATTTAAAAACTAACAAATACAGGGCCAGTGGATGTGAAGTCTGTGTCCCCCTGCACAAACACGTGGTGTGTAGGATGCTGGAACACCAGAGTGGCTATTTATAGAATCCTAGAATGGTTTGGGTTGGAAGGGACCTCTGGAGCTCATCTAGTCCAACCCCCCTGCAGTGGCCAGGGACATCCCCAACTAGAGCAGCTTGCCCAGAGCCCTGGCAAGCCTCACCTGCAATGCCTCCAGGGATGGCAACTCAACCACCTCCCTGGGCAACCTGGTCCAGATGACCCAAGGAGCAGTGAAGCCAGGAGCATGTAAGGGACTTGTACAAGGAAGAAAGTGCCAGGAGCAGGAACAGAAGTCACAGGTCCTATTCTGCTTCCACTTTAACCCGTGTTAAAGGCATTTTTCTATCCTGACACAGCATTGCATTAATTTTCTCCATATCCTTCTAGTCAAATTAGATTTGTCCTCCCTTTGAGTGTCTAATTAGTCTCTATTTAACATGCAAGTGCAATGTTTTAAATGAGAAGCCTTGATTTGTGGGAAGAGGCATTGACGTTCAATCTATATTTAAATTCATGGGCAAACAGCCTGTGGACTGAGATAGAAGCTGACAGAGGCATTGAAGTCCCTATGGAGGCTGATACTGAGAGCCCAAATCACTGGTGTGTTTACCCTCAGAAATTGATGGTATAAATGCAGATTAATACAAGGGTGACTCAGATACTTTGACTTAAACCCATGTAGTTTGGCTGGTATAGAGGTGGGGTGCACAATAATGTGCCTGCTTGGAATGTCCTAGCTTGTTTGCCTTGTATCTCCACTGAGTGCTGACCTCAACCTTTATGTGTACTTTTTTCCCATTTTTATCACAGTATCCCAGTATGTCAGGGGTTGGAAGGGCCCTAGAAAGATCATCTNACCAAGCTTCAAAATTTTCCAAGTAGCTCTTTGGGACTGAGCCATGTGATTCTCATTATAGACAACAGCAGTCAGGTACCACATTCTCATCAGCAAATTGATCCTGAAGCATCCTGGGATGCAGCTCTCAGGAACCACGCTGGGTTTTGGCAGTTGCCAGTCAGGGCAAGGTAGTGAATTTCCCTACTTTGTTGTCTGGTGCAATGTAAATCTCAGAGAAGCTCTTGAGCACCTGCTTCCTCACAAAGGGTGAAGGCTGAAACTGCTCCCTGCTGCCCCATAGACACTGCTGCAAAGATAAGGAGAGACTAAGGGTTTGGATGGGTAATTGCTGAACTGAGCAATGTGCTAAGTGCTCACACTTTTTAACATTGGACCTTTGTGCACAATAAGTTTAATGAACTTAAATATGAGAGAAAGCAACTTTGTGTTGCTGCCATTGTCCTAGAGGGTGAGATGCTAAACACTAAGGCAAAGAACTGCACAGCAGAGATCGTTTGCTCTGTGCAATCTTTATTCTGTGTAACACACCAACTTTCAGAGCGTGGTCTGCTAGCTCCTTATTTGTTAACCAGCTGGGTGTAAACAGGTGTCTGGGTAGCATTTTGGTAATATTTGAGATGCCAGTGACCCAGTGGTGGCTGGAACAGGAGTCTGGACAGTGACACAGCCTTTCAAAATGAAAATTATATAGCGCAGTTTAAATCTCATTTTTTAAGAGACATGGCACCATTTCTGGGGTGCACAGGTTAGTTTTTTACCTCAGATGAATGTGCCTAGTGCTTTAAAAGAAAATATTGAGCATTTTCCAAGATCTGTGTCTTCTATAGATGGGTGAGAGGCACTCTGGGAATACTGATGATCAGACCAACTCAATGAAGGGCCTGATTCTCTCATAGCACCTGATTCTATTGAAGCAGTTGGATGTGTTGTGACATAAAATCCTATTGATCAATCTGAGAAAGACTTGCCAAGAGATAATAAAGAATAAAAGTAGATGAGTGTTCATCTGCAATTACCTTAGCTGCTTTTAGTAACAAAAGAATGAATAATTTTGTATGCAAGTGAAGCTACAGAGAGATTAATTTGGCCTGCAGCTTTATGTTTTTGTGAGTTCTTTGTACATTTTTCTTTTCAAAGCCTATTTTTCTGCTCACTGTTTGCAAAGAGAGATTGACCATGACACAGAATGAGCACATGGTAGTTTTAGGAGTAGCCTGACACAGCTTGTTTATCCTCTGATTTCAAAAGCACACCAGCTAGAATTATCTAGCTCATCCTCCTTCTGTAATTCCCTCCTTTGCTTGCTTTTTTTTTTTTATCTTCTTGAAAATTATAATAGTAAAATTGCATGGGAGCTGAGATCTTCTTGGCCACATTGTAGCACAGGAGTAAGCTTTCTGTGCCAAGCCATGAAAAAGAAAACATCAGAGGGAAGAATACAGGGAGTTAAGATCAAAGTGCTGATAGCACCTTAACTCCAGTGTCATCCATAGCAATACTTTAATTTATTCAATCAATTCCAGGGCCCTTAGGCTGGGAAAGGATAATGCTGGGATATTAAATCTGTCCCTCTCTCCAATCTGTCACTACTGTGTCAGAACACATTGATTCTCCTAGTCCTGCTTTTATTAACTGTCTCCTCAATGTGGCCTCTCAGTCTATCAAACACTAAGCTGCAATTGCTTGCTGAGTGCAAGACCCCTGGAAAACCTCTGGGTTCTCTGCTGACCCCATTTTTTAGCAGTGTCAGTGCAGATGGGATGACCTGCTAGTACTGTATGTCATTCAGCCCCTTATACCTGGGAAATGCCATGGAAGACTAAACTGGAAGTGAGGCTGTTTTGTCTTCTGCTCTCTCACAGACTAGATAGGTGCATCAAAATAGATATAGTGTACCTAACTAACTGTGTTGTAAATCCCGTGGCATGAGGAAGGGTGTTCTGAGGAATGTTCCTCCCAGATTCCCATTGATGATGGAGTGTGACCTGCAGAGTGGGAGCTGATCCCCCTTGTATTTCATCTGCAGCTTAGTTGGTTTCATTGCACATGCCATTCCTGCAGATGGCATTTCCAGCTTGCAGATGTATTGGGCTCTGGGGCAGTCTCTGTCAGGCAAGTGGCTCCCTAGGGCAGCAAGAGGTTTAATAGCTGCTCACTGTGCAAATAGCTCAGAGCTGAAGGTCAGGTATTTCCTAGGTTGACTAAAGTGTCAAAGCACCTAAGGCTGGCCTGACATCCCTAAAGTAAATCCCTGCTTTAGTGTGTTCTAATAAAGGCTAAACTCATCCCTCCTATACCTTGGTTAGCATGGATTCAAGCCCTTTTTAAAGGCTAAGTCTACTTGTAGGCATGCTATGCATTAGTTTCCAAATGTACTGGTGGTTGGTGTCACTAGGTTTTGTTAGATGTCCACCTTAGTGGTCAAAGGTGGCATACATTCATGCCTCTGCACAGCTTTGCCTCAGTGATCACTGACCCCCAACAGCACAATGAAGCACATAGCCAGGAACACTAAAGCTGGAAGCAACATTTTGCTCACCCAGTCTGGCCTTCTGCCTAACACAAGCTAAAGCCTCTAACCCAGATTGCCTGTCTCCTCAGTGTGGACTGACTCTTATTAGTTTGGGTTTTAGAGCTGGAAATCCAAAATGTATCTTTCATACAAGTTGAAATGAATCAGAGAAGTAAATCACTGGGGGAGCTCAGCAGAGTAAGGGACCACAGCCCATGCCACCTCATGAATGAGAGACTGAGAAAGCCCTGCCTGACAATCAATGTCATGATGGTTTCATCTAGCCCTGTTAGAGGTTCCCCTAATCACCTTCCCAGCTGCAGCATCCAAATCCACTTGCAGCTCAGAAAATGCCAGCCTCTTGGTCATTTCCTGATTCTGTTCTCCACAGCCCCAGAGTGCTTTAGGGGTGGTCCCAGCACCTGAAACACTGCAAAGCTGGGTGCTGCCAGTGGGCTGCTTTGAGGAGCTATAAATTGTTACCATTACTGAAAACTGTCAGTTGTAAAGAGAGCTACTTTTCCCCTCTGAGTAATTGAGACACCTCTCTTTCTTGATTTATTTGCCTATAAAATTCCAGGTGTTTTTGGCACTGTTTCTTTCCCCTGTAGCGTGAGCAAATATTTAGCAGCAAATCCCTACCTTAATTTCATTAATTATCTGTTAGGACTGGAAGCCTTTTGGAATAATGCCTGCTTTTAATAGAGATCTCACTAGCAAAATAACCTCCCAATATCTCCACTTCTTTCAAAGGTCTTTTTTCCCTTTTATTTTGAATCTGGATTTAATTCCCTCTCCTTCACCTTCCAAGGACTTTTGGATGTCTTTGTTCTCATCTGAGATGGAAAAGAATAGGTAATTGTGTTTCATTACCATGTGCAATACAGTCTGATATAGGGTAAGTTTCTCACTCGCTCAAATAAACAATGAAATAAAGTTCCTAATTCATCCAAGTGATTGTTCTTTTTGGTGCCTGCATGCATAATTATTCATTGTGTCTGTGAAGATGAGGCTGGAAAGAAAGAAGCCATCTTGCTTTGCTGTGCACATCCTGGCATGAATATTATACGGAGTGAGGAAAGGAAGTGGAGAAGAAACAGCTGACTAAAGTCTTCCTGAAATGATCCTATTCAACTTCAGCACCCTAAAGCAGCTGAGAAATCAAGATTATTTTTTCTAGAGCAGTCCCTGCTGCCTGGGGTTCTTCTGAAGTTGGATCTCATTTTGATAATCTGTGATAGTTGTGCTGTGTTCTGCTGCCCCTAACTTCCCTCCTGCTGCTGCAGCAGCACTGGGGCTGAGAGGAAATGAGCAAAATAAAAAGACTCCTAATTGTTTAATTAAAAATTAAATATTCATGGTGATGGAGGATGGTGCTGAGTATCCAAATCCCCACCAGCTTTCTGATAGAAACACTTCTGTAATCACTTTCAAAGCAGAGTTGCAAATACTAGAGCAGCCAAATAGGTGAAGGCCAGTGTAGGGCAATCTCCACTGGCTGACAGTGCCTTGAGAGAAACCATTGCACCTTATGGATTTCTCTCATTCTTTTATCATTGGTAGAGGAGAACTCCAGGTGACTTAAAAGGCCTTTTCATTTCTGCTAGAATTTGACCATCACTTCTCCCTTCTCCTCAGCCCTCCCCTCTGCAATCATTCAGCCAGGGCCTATAGTGATGGGCTTTGGCAATAGTCTTGGTCTGTGAAAACAATGATCAATAATGTTTGTGTGCTAGAGTCTGTCCAGGCCTAAAGTTGGCCAACTTGCTTTCCAGGTATTGTACTATGTTCTTTGGGAAACTCAAAGAATGCCATTATTTCTTGCAGAGTAAGGAGATCCATCTGATTCCAGTTTTACACTGGCATCTCTGCCTCTTAATTCAGAGGTTGCATTCTTTGGGCATGCTTATTTCAGCCTCTTGCAGCCAAGAGGGAAGGCTTCAGTCTGATTGTCCTTCTGCTTGCAGGCAGGCTGTCCTGGACAGTCAGCACATCAGTCTCAAAAAAGCTGAGCAGGGTAATTTGTCAGATGGTAGCTCTCTGTGGCATCTCAGGGAAACAATCTATTTATTTGAATAGATCAAAGGCTGATCCATAGCTCCAGGCATGGAGACAACTCAGTGGCACTCCTCCATCTAAGCCAGCTTGAAATGAAAGCCCAGCGTGGCATTTAGTTATGGAGAATGCACATGTGTAGCATAGACACCCTCTCTATCATGACCAGCTGTTGAAAAAGCTGTAATATTGCTTTTTCTCAGTTGCAGAGCTTTGTCCAACTGCAGAGGATGTGATTACATCCTGCCTGTCCCTGCTTTCCCCTTCTTCCCATCGCATTCCTGGCTCTTGCAGTTGGGGCCTGGCACAGCTCCTCTCTTCTCAATGGCAAAACCTTGTCTCGCTTCAGTGGAGCAGGGACAGACTCAGAGAGTTCAGACACCATTGTGTGTCACCCCATTCTTCACAGTTTAAACAGCAGTTATGTTCCTCCCCAGACATGACTGTGCTGCAGGGAGCAGAGCCTTTCTGTGAGCACACACAGAGCAACACTCACTGGACTCAAGGAAACCTCCACTCCCTACAGTGGTGCCTGTCAGGCAGCCTGCTGCTGCCTTGCTCCAGCAGCAGCACTGACAGCCCCTGAGTGACTCCATCACTCTGAGCACATTCCAGATTCATAGCATCTTAAAGTGGGAGCAATGTTCATTTTTCAAACCTTGCCTTGCAGATTTTTTGGAAGCAGGAGCTGTTACTCTGTCTGTGCTTCTCTGCTTTGTCTGTCCTCATCCCTTTCGAGAAACACCCAGTCATAGAATCCTAGACTGGTTTGGTTTGGAAGGGACCTCTGGAGCTCATCTAGTCCAACCCCCCTGCAGTGGCCAGGGACATCCCCAACTAGAGCAGCTTGCCCAGAGCCCTGGCAAGCCTCACCTGGAATGCCTCCAGGGATGGCAACTCAACCACCTCCCTGGGCAACCTGGGCCAGTGTTCCACCACCCTTGTGGTGAGGAACCTTTAGCCCAGAAGAAAACCCTGTCCTGCTGTACACCCAACTAACAGGTGCTGAAGTGAGCTGGCTTTTCTGCTGGTTTATTCCCCAGGGTGAGGAATAGTGCTCTGTATGTGCAGGAAGGAATAGGAGGCTCTTCAGGGCACTGCTGGCTTTCCAGATGGAGAAGTTGCTGGCTATCGTAGCAAATCAATCTCTTCTACGTAAAATACCACTATAAACAGGGGACACATTTCTCATCTAGTCACTCTTTCTCCTGGGACAAACAGGCAGATCAGAAGTTTCAGGAAAATGAAATACATCTTGCAGAGGATAGATCAATATGCTCAGTTATGGGGAAGAGCAGAGTGCAGACTGTATGCAGGTGTGACAGATGCTATCAAGTGCTTTCTAAATCCTATTAAAAGGGTTGCACTGAACAGTTTGTGGGGAGAAGGCTCTGTAAAAAAGGGATGAGGGAGCCAGAGAAAGGGAGGAATGCAGGTTTCATTGAGCAAGTTTTCTTATCATCACTCCTGAGAGCAGTGTGTGATCTGTATGAAGATGTGGTAGATTGGGCTGTTAGTGAATTTTAAGTGAGAAATATCACTTTTGTAGGAAATGCCTTAAGACAGCATTTCAATCACTGTGAGCATGGAGAGCACAGTCATTTGCTGAGTGCTTGTAACTAGTTAAACATGCAGAGGGAGGACTGCAGAGCTGATCAGTCAGGACAGTAATCCCACAACTGGGAGAACCCACTTGAAGAATGCCATGGAAAAATAATGTAGGAGATTCCCCCCAGAATACTTAGGCACTGTCTTTCCTCTTCACTCCTAAATATATTCCTTGGTTTGTCTCTTTTTTTAATCTGAATCTCATTTTCCCACACATATAATAGGAGATATTAGCAGATAGCCTTTGGGGACTAAATACATCAGCTATTAACATAGTACACAAACATCCTGCTGGAAGGACTGACAGCAGTGGGTGGACAAATAGGTAGGTAGGTAGTGGTAGATGATAGGTAGGAGGGGCAAACAAATCACTCTGTGCTGTGTGGTTTACTTCTATAGCTTATCTAAGACTCACTGGTGCAAGTCCCTTTCTGCATTTCTGCTCTCATCAGGAAATGAGCCTGTGGTTTGGGGCCCTGTTGTGGGCACAGTGACATTTAAATGCTTCAGTGAAACCACAGATTTGCCTGTTTGTGCCTGTGGAAGTTCCTTCCAGACTCAGTGACTCTGTCGAGGTAAATGGAGAATTGCAGCAATTGTTGCAATCAACTGAAAGCAGCATAGGTTTCTGAAGAAGTTCCATGGGAGAATAACACACCTCAGGTGGAAAAATAAGAGCTAATACCTGTTTCTAGGCCTTGAAGCAAGATCAAAATGTATGGGATGGAAGAGAAGGGTATAGTTCCCATAAATACCTTTGCAGGCACTTACTAGCCTGTATCCACAGTCTAGAACATGTTCCTAACTGTCCCTCATCCAAACAGTCACATCTCTGCATCTCCTAATCGTGTGTGACATGAAACACTTACTCAATGAAACTCTTTTCTCCAGCGCTAATTATTAAGCCTGAAAAGTTGATATTGAGCGAAGCCGTTGAGCCAAGACAATTCAATAACTAGCAGGGAGGAGAGATTATTTCAATAAACTAAGTTCACTTGAGCCAGATGGAGTTCCCAGGATGCACTGGGGTGATATGACACACAAAATTGTCCTCTGGCTTGTGTTGACAACTCTAACTGTGCTATTAAAAAGCCATCAGCGAACTGGGGTGAGGAGTCGCAAGAAAGGACACAATGTGAGGGAAATTGAGGGCATTTTAGACAAAATGTGGGTAAGTGGTGAATATAAAATGCATCAAGGCATGGCTGGGAGACTCCATATTCCTCTGTGGTCCTCTGTGACCACAGTGAAAGCAAACTGCTGTATTTCTACAGGATGCCCAGGGAGCCATTCTGTGACTCAGAGGGACAGGCTAGTCCACCCAGTGATCTTCTAGCTAAAAGAGCTCTGCATCCCACCCCTGATTTAAAAAGGAAATGCCTTGTGTATGTACCAGGCAAAACCTCCAAGTAAATCAGTTCTCCTTTTAGATGTGGAGGCTGTTCCCCAAAGGTATAGCTGGAAAACCAGTGCCAATACCTACCATGTGAGACCTCCACACCAGTCCTGCTGGGTCTGTGGGGAGGCACTTGAAGATGTTGGTGTGCTAAAAGGCATGTTCATAAAAACAGAAAGCACACTTTGAAACGAGGCCTTTTTTCCTCCTCTTTTAGATTTGCTTTCTTCCCTTCCATATTCTTCACCCCTTTCTTGTTCCACATGCTTTGCCTTGTCCTGGTTTTCACCTTCTCCATTACTAACCTGATCTTGAGAATTCCAGTTTGTAACCAGAACTGCTCAGAGCCAACACCTCTCTCTCCTTACTTTTTTCTCCCTACTTCATGGGACCTGTGCCTTTTGTTCTCTGTCCTGGGATGCTGCTAACAGGCTCTTTCAGGAAGGAAATGGCATCCTCTAACAAGTCGGGTGGTAGATGACATCCAATTATCCAAACAGAATATAATGTAATTTCACCCATGGGCAGCGCTGAAAGGAATGAATTTCCTCTGAGTGTGATGTATGAAGCTGCCTCTGCTATCTCTGTTTGCTGAGCCTCTTGCTTCATTCCTAGCTCCCCAGCAAATCTCTAAAGCTCAGAAGACGCTGGAGCACAGCACGTTTCACAGCTGAGGAACCAAGATAAACCAGAGACATAGCAGCTTGTTGTTTAAATCCCAGAGCAAACAGAGGCAAATTAATGGGTCTATCTGTATCCCTCCCTTTTGCTCTTCTGTTTGTCTTTTCCTTTCTTGTTTTCTCTCCTCTTTCCCTTTTCCTTTGTTCTCTTCCCTCTTTGTTTCTTGTTATGATAAACATGATTCATGCCACAGTGGCATTCAGCCTTAGTGGTTTTGCTTTACATCAGGGGAATGGCTAGGACAAGACAGGCCTGTTCAGGGGCTTTAGGGACTTTAGCCTTCTTTTCCCAGGGATGAGGTGCTGGTTGTGAAGGAGAATGGAGCTGTGCTGAGATGGGTTAGTTAAATCCTGAAGGGTCAGCAAAGTGCTGAGCTTTTTCCAATCTCACACCTCACAGATTTTTGATAATACTCTTAAATAACTTAATACCTACCCTCTAGTGAGGAATTTTATAGCATTCCTGACTGACTAGTTTAGGACAAAAGTCCAAAGGTATGGAGGCATCTACAGAAAGAGAAAACATCTAGCAAAATGTTCCAAGAGCCTCAACAGCTTGGGTGTCTGACTGTGAACAGGAAAGGGTTGCTCAGCTCCTTGGGTGCTTACTGGGGTCTTGCTGCATGAGTATCTGCATCATTTAGTGCCAACAGCACACAGTAACTCTGGCCTTGTGTTTTAGCTCTGGCCAGTAGATGCAGGAGCCTGTTGTGCTGCCTCTGGGTACCTGGAGCATGTGTCTGCCTCCATTGAGCATCACCTTGCTGCTCCAGAGTTAGAAACACAGAGCAAACCATATTCCTGAATGCACAATGCCTCCAGCAGCCTTGGGAGGGGTAAACAGAGACCTGGGTGTTAATAACATGCTACCCAGAGCACTTAAAACTTCCCTCTTAGCAGAGAATTGCCCAGATGTGAGGAGCAGATTATGCCATGATGAATGAATCACAGGTGTGAGAAAAGAGAAGGAAGAAAGGAGAGAGGAGTTGCTGTGAAGGAATGTGTTGGGCATGTGTCTGCTCCCTCACCCAGCTGGGTGCTGCTCCAGAGGCTGCTGTGTGAACCCTCAGGCCAAAACTGGGCTCAGCTATGACACAGCTTCTGTGGTCCTGGGTGAAATGCCTTGTTGCAGAATGGAATTAATGGGAATAAAGGTTGATTTTAGTCTTTTTTTTTGATGCCCTGTGCTCTAGGCTAAGCTTTAGGACCTCTTTGTGGGCTGTCACTACTTTTGTGAGCTGAAGGTGGTGTCATTCTTGCCACTACAAAGTTAGAGCCACTCAGATCCAAGCAGAGGAATTGCTTTGAGTGTGTACTGGTCTAGCTGAGAGTAGCTGTGGGATTACCAGAATGGAACAGTGATGCTTTCTCTAATCCAGATCTGTGCCACTAGAAAACGAAAATGATACATTCTTCAGAGGGAAACACAAAGCATGTACACTGCACAGCATTCATCACATAAAGGCATGCAAGTGGAACACTGAGGACTGTTTGCAGGACACCTTCAGTGTGAAATAGCTTTAGCTTCATGTTCGTGTCTCCTCTCAGGCATTCCCTTGATTAGCATTGGCTCTGTGCATGCCACAAACTGATAGAGGCCAGGATGCCTCTCTGCCCTGCAGCAGGTAACTGGCAGACTCTTCCCTTTTGAAGGTTTGGAAGGGGATGAGAGGAGAGTCTGCTCTTTGCAGCACTGGTGGGAGACCTAGGAAAGGCCGTGCAGGAGTGAAAGGAGCACCCAGCACTGCCCTGCACAGTCAGGAAACGTGAAAGCAAAAGTTGTGTTCATCCTTCCAGGCTGGACTGTGATGCAGCCTTTAATTGTAGGATCACAGATGATCTCCTGCATCATACACCACATCAAACAACATGCTCTGCAAACTCCAGCTGTATTCTCCTAAGCTGCTGCCTTCATGTTTATTTAAAAGAGCTGACTGTGAAGCTTGTTTAAAAGTACATCCAATGGAAAATGACAGCAAATGGTGCTGAAAACAATTGTGTAGATCCCAAAGGCCTGAATGCAAGGGAAGCCCCTTTCCTATGGGAACAGCACAGGCAGGATTCAGGAAATCCAATCCTGACAGCCCTTTTTATATTTCTCTTCTCCTACCCTCCTGTGCCTTTCTCCTTGCTAGTTAAGGTAAATACCAACCTGTTGCTCCAGGCATCTTTGGCCTTCTGAGGTGGTGGTGCCTGTTTGATCTGCCATTTGAAAAGATGTTGTAGTGGTTTGGTTTGTGTTCTTTTTTTCTGCTTCCTTGCTGTGTCTTTGTCAGGGGTGTAATTTAGGACTAATTAGTTCTCAGCTCTCAGGCCTCACAAAGGAGCATCAGCACCTGGTGGACTCTGTTTGCTAAAGCCTTTATGAAAAGGGAACTTTCTTTCATCTTATTGTACAAATAATTAGAATAACTAGCCAAAGTCTCCTGGGATGCAGCTGATGCTTAAAACATTTCCCTTTAGTGATTGGCTACATGGGCAGCCAGGGTACAGAAGAGCTGGAGGGGCTGAGACCTGTTGCCTTTAGACACTGCCAGCCTTTCATCTGTGTTCCCATGGGCTCCAGTCCTTCCTAAGAAGCTGGATTTCAGAACTATGCCTCTCCTAGAGAGCAGCTGAAAGGAAAGGTGACATAGGCTTGGAAGAGGAGGGATGGAAAACAGATTTCCTATGTGAATGCAGTAGATCCTATAATGACTCTTCTAGCTTTGTGGTCTGGTACATGGTGCATGCCCCACTCTGGAGCTCATGGGGTCTGTTGGCTTTCTGTCAGAGCCTTCAATGCGGTGTGGTTCTGGGTCACCCCACGGGCTCCCTACAACAGACACCTGCACACATGCATGCCCCATGGCACTGTCTTTGGCTCTGGAGTACCTTAGCATCCTTGAGGCCAGTGGAGCTCAACAGTGAAGGTAACACCACTTGAGTCAAGTGGTTCTGCATGTTGCAAGGTTGAATCACATTAATGTCAGTAAAGACTAAGATCTCCAAAATATCTTCTTGAGTTTTTTTTGGTGTGACATCTTGGCACAGAGAGACCTGAAATGTTCCACATCTCTTGGATTTCAACCTTTCACAGACCTTGTGCTGTCAGTAACCCAATCCCTCACACATACTCAATTGCTGCCTTGGGTGATCATTTCCCTGCTTTTTAATGTATTTGCACATTGAAGTTGAGTTGTAATTGCTGTGGGAACCATAACTTTGAGTTTTATGATTCAAAAAGAAGAAGAAAAGTATATTTATATACTTTATTTTGCTTATGAATCAATGTGTTAATATTGATGCAATGGAAGAACAAAGAAAAACTTCTGAACAAAAATTATCACATCAAATATTGAGCTGCTTCTTTTCCCTTCTGCAAAGTTCCCCTAACAGGCAGACTCTCCACAATAAAAAGGGAACAATTATGAACTAGCAAGCAGGCAAAAGGGAAGAAAGCAAGCAGTGGATAGCTGAGAGATTCAATTAAGCTGTTGAGAGATACCAGTCATAGATCACAACTTCTGTATAAAACCAGCCAAAAACTTGAGACACTTAGATCAGCAGAGTCCAGGACTTACTGTGGGCAATTCAAATCACACTGCTGTTGTCATTCAGGGGAGTATGTAGGCAAAGAAAATAGACACTGAAAAGCACATGGGGGAGACCTGAAATCTGTTGATGGTGTCTCTTCCTCTCCCTGGGGGAGCTCACAGGTTGGTGAAGGTAAAGCAGAAAGGTTTTTTTTCCTCATAGACTCAGAGGAACAGGAAAATGCCTGTAGGAGGTTCAAGCAGAAGACTCAATTACACTCTCCTTTTCCATTTCCCAGAATGAGGAATCTGGTTTTGATCTCCTATTGGTGTTAAGTCAGAAGGAACTTTCTTCAAGTTAATGGTGTTAGATGGAGAACCAGGCTGGACAGTGTACTACACAGGGGTTTCACTTCCCAGCACTGGCCAATATTGTGTCCTAGTCACAAGTTAATATGATGCAGGATGCTGAAGTACATTCTGTGTATACCAGTACCTTTCTAACATGGCTACTTCTGGTGAAGCCACACATTCTTCTTTTTTTTTTCAATTTATCTCTAATTTTAAAACATATAAACCCTTTCCCTCATGGTGAGCACAGCCACTCTTTCCCTGCTCACACTGCCTGCTGTGATTTAATCTCTTATTGATTTTTCCTGAGGTGGTGTCCGTAACGGAAGGGAAGCAGCCCAAATCACAAGTCACTTCTGAAAATTGTTACCAGCCTGCAAAGAGGATGATTAAAAATAACTGGAAAGGCAAAATCAATCAGGCCCCTTCAGAAAGTTGTTTGGGTGCACAGAAACAAAAAGCAAACATTAGCAATATTAAAATCAGATTCTTCCAAAAGCTTCAGCTGGTCTCCTGTGTGACAGAAATAGCTTTGTTTCCTAAACACAGAGCAGAGATTTATTTCCACAGCAGACAGTGATGGCTGAGGAGGAGTCATTCCACTGTGTCAGATAAATAACGTGTGTTTCTAACATTCTTTTGCACTCCAGAGCTCACAAAAGTCATAATGGCCTTCAGGGCAATAAATCTAGAGAGCAGGTTATGGATTTAACATTTTAGCTCCTGGATAGCTGCTGTGAGAGAGATATTAAATGGGCTTTCTGGTGGATCAATGGATTCTCAAGGCACACGTGTCCCTGCTCAGTCAGGCTCTGACCTCGCTGGAGGCTCTCAGAAGACTCCTGTGGAGCTCACTTGCAGCCCCATGCACTCATCCCAGGACCAGCTCCAACTCTTTTTGGGGTCAGGTATAGTTTCAATGATGTCTTCACAGGGTTGCTGTTTCCCTGGGAGCACAGCACATGGATATTTATAGCTGTAACCTCAGGGAAACCTTGGGAAGCAGTGAAGTGTTAGCATACCCATGGGAATCACAGGCATGCAGGCATTAAGCAACTTACCTGATGCAGCCTAGTGTCTCACTCAGCACTTACTGTCAAGGTCCTCAGTGGCTATCAACTGGTCTAAATCCATCCAATTCACTGGCAAGACACTGCCCACATTGATCTACACCATGAGAGCTGGTAATTATGACCTCTGATGGAGCTTAGGTGGTTGCTGACTATGAGCCATACCTCTCATGGAGCTCAGCTGGATGTGCTGTGGTATGTCAATAGAGCAGGTGACTGTGGGAGAGAAGTCCAGCAAGATGTCTGCATCTCCTCTTGTAAGGCATGAGTGAGGTTTGGCCAGGCTGTTTCTGTTCTTGCCTGTCAAATGTGCTGCTTCTGCACTTCCATTACATCAGTTGTGGCCACAGCAAATATTTGATTTCAGTGAAATGTGGAAGGAAAGGAAACTGCTTCTCCTTCCTGGCTCAGGTTGGGCTGGATGTGAGGTGGAGTAAAGGAGATGGGGAGAGAACTGGGGAAGCAGCTCTCACAGTTTATAGATGAAGTGGCATGAATATGTATGAGACTGTAATTGGCTCCCACACATAACAAAGGTGCCTGAAGGCCCAGGCGTCCTGGCTAATTGTTGTAGACAATTAATAACTTAGATTCTACTAATTCCATATCGTGCTGTGCAACTCATTACAGGAGCAGAAAGTGAGATTCTCTGCAAAAGCTGCTTGGAGCTAGGGAGTGTTTGGGAATCCAGGCTCAGGGGCAGAGAAGGTCACAACTGGGCTGGCACTGTTCTTGGCTCAAGCAGCAATGACGAGTTGTCATAAATCACAGCCACAGTAGGAGACAGTGACACTCAGTCTGTCTGTTAGCCTTTGACTGAGTTCTGGAGTCACAGTGAGGGAAAGCTCTCACCCTCTTGCTTTTCCCTAGAAGCAAGAGCTGGATAACGAGTCCGTGGATTCAGTAAAGCACAGAGCAGATCAATCCACATCCTTGTCCTGTGACCTGGCTTACACACAGACCTTTCTTGTGATGATCTGAATCCCATAAGTCAAAAACACAATTAGAGTCCATTGTGTCCAACCCTCAGAGATCTCCTTTAAAGTGAATGACTAATGGTGACATACAACTTCCTGAAGCCCACTTGGGGCTTTTAAGATAACCTGCCACTAAAGCCAGGTCTCCTTGAGAGGAAACACTAGTAATTGTAAGGAGGGCATGTGGCAGCCACTCACTTTGCTCTCTGTTGCAGGGCCAGGAATAGATGTGGACTGTGCACGTGGGAGTACTCATGCTGGTGTAAGCAATGCCTCCTTGCATGCCCTGGTATCACTCTCAAGCCAGACTGTTTTACAAGCAGTCTGAGCAGTGATGGACCCTGGTTTTCAGGGTCTAATAAAACTCACTTTTGCTAGGTTTAATGCACTTGTCACAGCAGCATCCATCAAAAGCAACAGCACCCAAGAGAGTGCAGCTCCCTGGTGCTTGAGCGCCCAGGAAATGGATGGTGCTCCTGCTGAGGTTTTGCAGGCATCATGGAGCACATTACAGCTGGAAGCAACTGATTTTTTATGGTATTCTAGAAAGCTCTCCCATTAGCTACCTGTCCATTTCTGCAGCATTCATGTACTTGGGCTTGCTGTGGTTTTAACTGCACAGTATCAGTGACTTTCTGTCTCCTATTCCTGTTTAACTTCCTCCTTTTTCTTTCTATTACATTTTTCCTGAACCTTCATGCTAGACAAAAGGAAGTTCCTCCTCTGCAACTTTTCTATCCATCTTGCACAGATTTTGTAGCAGTGATGACAGGTACCAGTTCTACACTGTACTTGTCCTTTTCTGTTAATGCCCTTGCCTGTCTCCTTCATGCTTTTTCTCTTTTGTCTCTTCCCTTTCCCACATATTTACCTACCTTTTCACTTTCCTTCCTGTTCTTTTGGACAGCCTGACCATAGCAGAAGAGGTTCTGGAAGACCACAGTGCTATCTCTGTGGGCTGAATGTCTCACTGATTGATGCCTGGGCTTGTATTAGAAGGGAGATCCTGGATGTGGGGTCATATAAGCTCCATTGGATAGTTATAGAGATCCAAATAACTACAGTTCTAAAATGTAATTGCAAGGAAAAATAGGAAATAATTATAAATGAATGAATGTAACAGACTGCTGATGGGCACCAGTGAAACTTTAGTCTCTAGGCCTTATTAAAGTAAACACATCCATGCCACCCACCAGCTCTGGCCATTCTCACTGCTTTGCCATCTGTTACAGGATGGTTGGATGGACAAAATTTCCATAAATTGCAGAATGTCCTCATGTGAAGCTCAGTAGGAGAACTGCTGTTAGTTTCTGGTCTTCTAGCTCCGAGGAGACAAAGCTGGGCTTTCACTACAGAGAGGAGATCCAGGCTACTTCGTGTGTAACTTGGTCTCTTTTGACCTGCAGAACTTGGAGAACTTTTCCAGAATTTTATGAAACTCTCCTCATTTTTCCCCAGGGACAATGAATTTCCAAAACATCCCAAGGACTGCAGCTTCAACAAAACAATTCTCTGCCAGCACCTGAGGCAGTCTGGAAAGCAAAATAAACAAGTAAAACCCAAGCTACACACACTGCTTGAGCTTAATGCAAATAAATCACAGAAGTATTAGGTTCAATTCTAAATCTCTCTCCATCTTCCTGTCTTTCATGCTGTCTGTTTCTTGCCTAAGAATATTTTATCAATCTGCCACTCTGGGTTTATGTACAATTTAGCTTTTTCTATGGCTCTGTTTTGTCTGTCTGCTTCCCTATTTGTAATCCTCACTCCACCTTTATACTAATAACACTGGGTTGGTAAATAAGGACATGCCATGAAAAGCAACTGTAGAAGGTATTTCTCCAGCCCCTCCTCCCAAGGGACACTTTTCTCTCTTTTGAGAGACTAGAGGCTGGCTCTTATGCAGCTGTGCTTCTCAGCTACAGCAACCATTGGAGATCACCTCTGCTGCACTGGAGGCAGCACAGCTGGATCTGTCCCCCTGGTGCCATGGCTGCAGGTCACAGCCTTGCATATGAACACAAAGCCACTGACAGTGGCATGAAAGGCTCTGGTGAGTGACTTGCAGTCACCACAGCAGGCAGAGCTGTCCTGTCAGAGCCTGAAGCCACCTCCTCCTGGCAAAAGGCAATCCACATCTCCTGTCTGCTTGGGCTGTGGTGCTCAGACCCACAGATTGTCCCTTTTCTTGCTCTTTCAGAGAGGAGACCTCTTGTTGGCTTCTTCACCCATGGGTAGAACAGCCTTTCTCCCACAGCAGCAGCTCAAGCAGGCTGATGATCAGATGGAAATGGCTGCAGAAAGCCAAGTACAAAGCTGCACTGAGAATAGGTGAAGGGTTTTAATTGTGTTCCTTGTTTGCTCCGGGTCTGAAAACAGCACAAGCTTTTATTCTGCTTCATTCTCTAAGGCAGGATGCTTTTCTTGGCTAGGTGGAAGGACCTAGAGATGAAAAGAACATTTAGCTGCTTAGATTCCCAATATATAAATAGCTGTTGCTGAGATAACTCTGTGTGTGCTATTTTAGAAGGGGGACAAAAGATTTATTTGCCAAGCAGTTACCATATAGCACTCCCTTCCACTGGGTGTTTGAATAGACAGGTTGTGAGTCATATGTTCCATTGCTAGCAACTGACCAACCTTTCTGAGGTCAAAATGGAACAAGATTGATTTATAGCAGCTGTGAATTTGGTCCATGTTTTCCCTCCATGATTAATTTTTTTCCAGAGTGGTAACATTAGCAGGGAAAATAGCTGATATGTATGTGTGGAATTTGAATGACATCTTCTTTTGCATTAAGCATTAGGCTAGAATGTGTCCTGTGTTTGTTATGTGCACAGTGGAACATTACCCACATATTGCAATTTACACCAGGAGAGGAAGGTTTGAGGTTGAAGAATCCTTTTGCTTGTTAGGAATTTCTGATTTTGAGCTTTCTAGAAATATTTTTGGCCCCTAGTCACTTCTACAAGCTCTCCTGTTTCTCTGGTTGAAGAGACTGGTAACATTTCCTGGTGTTTCCAAAGTGGTAGTGAGTATGCACTCTTGTTTCAGCATATGAATGGGCTTAGTTTGATATCTTGTCCTCCTTTTTTTCTGATTCTTATTCTGTCCTGGCTTCCTGGAGCAGGCATTTCTCCCATCTGATTCTCAGAAGCACTTTTCTACTGCCACTGCCAATATGCAAACCCTTCTGATTGTCCCCACTGCACAGCTGCTGGGGAAGGAGTAAGAAAGGATGCTTTGCTGAAGCATATTTTATTTTTATTACTTCAAAAAGGAATATAAGAAACCCCAAATATTTCAGCTTAAACTAATATATTTTGGTTCCAGACAGTGCCTCTTAAAGATTTGTGCTTCCAGTGAGGGGCTGAAATTTTCTGCTGCTGCAGTAGAGCATTTTTTGAGAAGCTCTTTATTCCTGTTTACATGTTTGGAAGCAAATGGCTGGCTTCAAAATGCTCTGAGCATTCACAAGTTCTGTTATAGGTAACAGGAGCTTCAGGTCTGATGCTTAGGTGTTTAAATATAGGCTTAAATACTTGCCTTTTGGCATCTGGATGTGAACATCTTAGCTTTTTATTTTTGGAATGCCCTAACTTTTCCCCAGAGTGACTGATTCTCCTTGTGGTGTGTTCCTCCTTTGGGATCTTGCCTTCATCACAGAGCTAATTTCTGAAGTGCATCAGGAGAGAGAAGGCTCTGAGTGATTTCTCTCTGTGACACACAGCAGCTGCAAGGACCTGAGACTTCTGTTGTATGAAGGTCAGGCAGCTGCTAGGGCATTTCTGTCACTGAAAATGCAGTTGAAGAGCTCAGTTAACAGCCCTCCCTCTGTGGTGTTGGAGGCACTCAGGGACTGGTAATGGAATATGGCACTCTTTGCCTCTGCTTTGCCAGTTAATATTCTCTCTGGTGAGTAATAAGTGAAGGCTAGTGCCAGCTGACTGTGATTTTTGGCCTCTTTGATGTGACCTTGTGGAGTGAACTTAGTTTCTAAATGCCACTTTCAGCAGCCTTCCTTCAGTGCTGGAGATGGAAGAGAGCATTGCGGGATGCGATGGGAGGAGATACGTGCAGGCTCTGGGGGGCAAAATATAGCTTTGAAGGGGCAAGTTTGGAAACCTGCAGTATATCCTTCTGAATTTGCTAATGCTGGAGTCTGAGTGTGCTGAAGGCAGCTGATAAGAGGAGGTAATAGTGGTCAAACAAATGGCAGCCCTGACCCCTCCCACCAGCAGGCTGTACAGAAAGCAGCAGAAGGGTGGAAGGAGACCAAGGCAGAGATAACCTGAGTAACTTATTCAAGATCCCAGAGTGGATCCTGGGTGTTCAGGAAAAGTGGAATAGAGGAGTATTCTGGACTGTGGTGTGCCTCAGACCATTCCCCCTCTTAATAGATTATTATTATTTATGTTTATACCATTAATAATTTGAAGAAAATCTATCTGTAATAAAAGTTCACTTATTATGTCTCCTCTTCTTTGTTCAACATCTACTATGAACTGCGTAGTAGAGTCCATTTAGGAACCGGTCTTTAACTAGAGGGCAGGTAAAGAGGTATTAGGTGCTCTACAGATGGAGGTGAAAAAGAAGAGCTGAACAATTGCAGAGACATTTCTATAGACTCTGGGGCTCAAGGAGAGGACTAGCTCTATAGAGAAACACAAGGGGGACAAAAACCGAAGGCCAAAGATGAACTATGGAATAGAAATAGAAATAGCAATAACAGTAGGAATAGCAACAGCAAAAGGGGTAGGAAAGGGTGAGCAGCACCTACCAGAGGAAGACCATTAAGAGCAGGGCAACACTACCCCAGTTTGTTGGTCTCTGCAGGGAGACAGCTACTGCATTTGTTCTGCTGACTTCTACCTCAGAGTGGCCTATAATGTATAACCTCACCAGGAGGCACAGAAACGGCCTCATTTCTCTCCCCTCCTTGTGTCCTCTGATGAGAACACTGAAAGAGAGGAAAGGATGTCCTGTTCAAGGTCGTGTGGTGACTCAGTGGCAGAGCTAGCTGGGGACAAGCCCCAGGGCTTCTTGAGTCCCTAGTCTGCATCCACTGCGCGTTCACTGGCACGAAGCAGCTCTGCAAATCCCACATTCATTACAATACAATAAAGCTTTGCTGTATGGGTCTTTTTTATTTTTTTTTTTCCCCCATAATGTCTCTCAAAAACCCAAGACTGATTTGCATTTTAAAACCACCAGTTACAGCTCAGGAAAATGCTATTCAGTAGTTCCCTGAGCTCAGGAGTAAAGATTCTCTCTCGGTTGTTCTCTCTCAGTTCTTTTTGCCTAAAATATATTTTTTTTCCAAATTTTACAATACTGATTGCTAATGTTTATGTCATGAATATTCATGACATCCTGGGGCTTCTGGACTCCTGTGGAAAGGCGAGCACAGGAGGTCTGGCAGCCCAGATACTCCAACACTCCATGCATGCAGGGTAGAGACGTCAGGGTGAGAAGGCTTGTTTGGTTAGGATGTGAGCTGTGGGATACTAATGCAGTCTGGAAGCCTTTGGGGAATGCTGGTGAAACTCCATTAAACAGTGCAGTGAAGGCCTTTTGAACAAACAACTTCCATAAAACCATTAGCTTCACTTAATTGCAAGGAAAAGGCCCCCCGCACAGCAGGGGGTTTAGAATACACTCTTGGCTCTCTTTACATCTGTTTCTTTTTCTCAGGCACTCTGCAGATGGGCTTCTCTTTCCCAGAGAGCGCTAGGACTGGCAGAACTCTTCCTGCCCTCAAAAATGTAGGATTGTACCTGTCAGTAGTGACAAATTAGGTTTCCACGTGCAAATTTACACTGTGGCTTGAATGCAGAAAATCTTCCCCTTGCATGCTGTCCTGTGCCCCTGTGCCCAAGCAGAGGCAGCTGCACGCAGCCCCAGCTCTGAGCTGCTGGGTGTGCAGGGCTGGGTCACGCTTCCCTTGTGCTGATGTGGCTGAAGGCTTCCAGGCTCACTGCTGTTCAGATGGTGCCATCTGGCTCTCATGAAATATATGAGAAATGTTATCCAATAAAAGAGGGGGCTGGCTGGCTGCATGCCTTCACCTCTGTGCTCTTTGGGGAAGTGATGGTTTCTGCATCTGGGAAATGTTTAACATATTTTTTGAGTACTGGTATTGCCTGAGTAAGAAATAATAGGCTGGCAGTTTGAATTCTGGCTTGAGTCAGTGGTAACTAGGATCTGTTTTGCTTGATCAGGTCAGGGCTGAGGTTTATAAATACAGGACACAGAAACAGCTTGTGATGTGGCTGTGTAAGTTTTATGGATAGATAAGAAATATCTCTTTCCTTGATGTTCTGTCAAGCAGGATGTTTGGGTTAGGAAAGGCGAGGAGAAAAGGTCTTATTTCCTTGACAGGAAGACACTAGGAAAGAAAAAACACAACTTCAAAAAGGCTGAGGGATGTTTCTAAACAGAGCATTTTGTCCCTGCTCCCCATTCTTTTCCGCTGAAAATGTTTTATCTGCAGCACAGCATCCTTTAGGGATTGCCCCCAGGAGCTGAGGGGTGTTGGATGTGCCTGTAGATTCTCCTGGGACACTTAGCTGGCAGCTGATGAAAAAGAACCTCTCTGGCTTTGGGGGCTGTTGCCCTTTCTCCCTGGAGCATTATTTTCTCTCCACTTTATTAATCTTCCTGGTGTATTCAAACAGCCTTGCTTTGAAGCAAGCCTTGCTAACAGCAGGCACTTGGATAAAGCTGCTCAAATAGGCAAGGTCTGAACAACCAGGGCCTGACTCTGTTCTTAGCTGTGTCACCATAAAACCACAGGCATAAACCCACTCCTTTTTCATGCACCCACAATCTTGCACTCACTCATGAACAGTTTTACCCTTCGGTCTAGAGCCTGCTCTAGCAGCCAAGCACACCCACATGCATTTACACAAGCACTGGCAGCCTCGTGTACTCTCCTAGGACATGCTAACAGGCTCTGCATGCAGTCATGCAGACACACTCCCGTGTACCCATTTCACCTTCTTCAGCCTGGTTCCCAAGCCCCCAATAGTGCTTAATGGAAGTTCAGTGCTCAGTTGTTACCCAGTCCTCTCTGCTGTATGGCTGCTGCAAACTTAAAAGCCTTTCAGGCAATCAGGCAGTAATAGACCTTATGGAAGCTGAAAGTCCCCCAGATAAAAGCTACAAGGCCTAAGAGAGCCTGCCTGGCATTATTTAATGCTTTAGTAATGAAGACTCGAACAGGAAAGATTGCTTGGGTAGTTTTATTCTGCATAGATGAGCAGTCAGAATTTCAAAGAGAGGCCATAAATATAAGCAAGCAGAATGCCTGATTTTGGTGGGGAAGGCAGCGCTGAGGCTGGGAGATAGTTAGAGCACAAGAATAAAGGAGAGGATGTTTTCCTTCAGCTTCCCAGCTCTGAAAGGCATCCTTTAGCCAGGAATAGCTTTAGGTGCAGGAGCAATCCTTTTGCTGCCTGCTGGTGCCTGTGTGCCTCTGTGCTTGTGGCCAAGAGTCAGTGAGCACACAGCTTGCTAACGAAGGCTGCAGTACAGTGCTAATGACTCTTGGTGTCACGCGTGTGTTTGTGTACCTCTGTGGTTAATGAGGACAACAGCAGCACGCAGCACCTCAGCCTGTCTCCTCTTTGCCTGGCTGAGTGTGGGGTTAATAAAAGCCACAAATAATGCTAATTCTATGTAGGTGCATTTGCATTGTTAATGGAATCCACAATAAAGCACTGTACTGGTATGTGCAAGGACTGTAGGTACAGTTCGGTACAGTTCGTGTTTATGTGCACAGAGAGTGCTGATTCTGTAGACAGTTCAAAGCTGCATCTGAGTAGAACATGTTCAATTTAAACTAGTAATGAACTATTTATTTATTTTGGCAACACACGCTGTTTTGTGGGACACTGTGAGGCCTGAGGGAGGGATCATTTAGCAGTCAGAGGCTGATGCTCTCTGAGCACAGAGGGACATAGAAGGAAATGTTAAGCCAGATATGAAGATTTCCACTGTGCATCATCCTGCCCCTCCCATCCCCAAATGTTTGAAATGTGTTATTTCCTTCCAACACAGAATGAAAACAGAGTGAAACCATAGAAGTTGCCTTAGAGCAGGACTGTCAGCCACTGCTTCCCATCTCATCCCACCTGTCCCGGTGAGTATTCCACTACAAGTCTTTTTGAGTGCTGTGCAGCCCCTGTGTGTTCATGGGGTGATACTTAACAGATGAATGTAGCAGTTGGAGCATGTCTGTAGTGACAGGGAAAGGCATGTTCTCCATGTATATAACATAGGTGCTAACACAGCAAGAGAAACTTCTAGCTTAACTAAGGGCTAGTAGCTCTGTGGGGGTTGTGTGTGGTGAGGGAAGATGTCATATGTTTATGCTGTTGGAAAACCATGTACAAGTTTTAGAAGCTAAAGCTGTCAAGTTGATGCACTTGTGCCTGCAGAGAGGAGACGGGTACGCTTCATCCATCAGCAGGTGTGTCAGCATCACTCGCTGTCTGTTTGCCCACCTGGGCATCACAGGACCTGGTGCACCACAAGCCTGTGAGAAGAGGGGAGCTGGGGCCCAGCATGGGTTGTCATGGGCTCACCTGTGTGTGCCTGTCTGTGCCCCAAGGGCTGTCAGAAATGCTGCTGAGGAGAATCGTGGTGTTGTCTGAAGGCAGTAGGCAGCGCTGACTGATAACTCCCTGCAGATGGCTGGGCTCTGCTGTGTGATTGATGGAGCACTGTCCCTCATGCCAGCCAAGGCTCCCCTTGCATGACCAGCAAAGTTAGAAAAAGCCATTTTTGCCTTTACTGTACACTTACAGTTTTCAACAAAATTGCTAACCCCTCACCATCACCTTCTCTGCAGAAATCTCCATCACTGGCACTAATGTACAAAGCTGGTGTAATGCTGGTTTACTTTAGGAACCTCATTAAATTTGCATTCCTTGGAGCCCCACAAGGAAGATGATGGTCTGGCTTTGTCTGCGTGGCTTCCTATTCACTTTGGGTGATGCATCAGAAAGAGCCAATGGCTCTGACACAGCTGCCTGCCTGCAGTCAGACTCAGGTGATGAGCCTGTCTTACTGTGCTGCTCTCCATTCTTATTGACTTGACAAATCAAAAAATTGGCATAAGGTATATTTTTCCCAGGCATTATCAACCTCAAATAAGTGAGAATATTGGCCAAAACATGCTTAGATCACCTCTGTAATGTAGCCTGATTAAAAGCCATTGCCATCAGCAATTTTCTGACATAATCCTGCTCTTGCATGAGGAACAGGTCACTCCAGTAAACAGGCCAAGCATGGGGGAAATGCTCTCTCCCTGCCTCTAAAACCAGAGTGAGTCATAGAAGAGTGCACAGTAAATGAATGCAAGACCACTGCATCCAGCACAGTCAGTAGAGACCTTCTGTCAACACTAAGCAAAGCCCCTGAACTCAGGGATGTCTTTATCATAACTAGGACTCCTTTGGCTCCTGAAAGCCAAGGCAAGGGTCCATGGTCAAGTTAGATGACCAGAATGCCTAGCTGTGTAAGAGGCAACCATGAATATAGAGAAGATTTTCTCTCCCACCATAGTTAACAAGCCTTGCCACCTCCTATTTAATGACTCCTACCTAATTCAGGCATTGTTGCTGCATACTTCTGTCACTGAATGCATATAGATGTCTCCTATACGGAGCATTCATCTAGGGGTGAGAGAACCAGCACGCAAACCGTCTGAGTCCTTCCCAGAGCCCTGGCTCCTAACACGGGGTGGACCTGCAGCACTGGCCACTTGCTGCAAAAGTTTCTGGCCGTTTCTGTTCTAAGATCCTCCTGGTACCCGAGGCCTGCCCTGGCACAGCCACATTCCCACCCCCGTAGCCCGTTACTCAGGGTATTTCCCTCTCTCTTCAAACGCAGCCTGTCCACCAAGGGCTCCCTCCGCGGACAGGCAGAGCGGCGATCCCGAGGCGGGCAGGGCAGGGGAGGGCGATCCTGGGGCGGGCACAGGGGCGATCCCGGGGCGGGCACAGGGGCGAATCCCAGGGTGGGCAGGGCGATCCCGGGGCGGTCCCGCATCCCCGCTAGGCTCCCAGGGTAGCCTCACCACCTG
>VWZO01008109.1:159462-201274 GCA_013396975.1 Bucco capensis
CTGCCTTCCTCTCTGCCCGGGCGCTGCGCGGGGAGGGCTCGCCCCAGAAGCCGTTCCCTAGGGCTCCGCACGCCCGGTGGTGACGGCGGCGGCCCTCGGGCCCCGCGGCGGAGCCGTCTCGGCGGGGCTGCCGGACCAGGGGCTGTCGCGGGCGGGGGCCGCGCTCGGGGCAGGGTTTATAGCGCGGCTACAGCGGACAGCGGGCAGCGGCCGGAGCTCGGTAGCGCTCGGCGGCGCAGCGGCGGGGGNGGCACCCGGGTGAGGGCTGCGGGGAGCGGGAGCGGTGCACGCCGCACGCCGCTACTGGGCGGGCATCCCGCACCGCCGTGCCCGGCTCTGCCCCGGCATCGCTGCCAGCCCGCCCGGGCGGAGGTGAGTGCTGCGCTCCGCGAAGCGGCCGCGGGAAGGGGTGGTTGGGGGTTGTGGGGCACAGCCGTCTGCCGTGGTACCGTCCTCTCGCTGCCCGCCGCCGGTCCCCGGCTATCGGCTCTGCTGTGGAGGTTTCCCCAGGGAGTAGGTTGCGCTCCTGGGTCCCGCTGTGGCTGGCGGTGAGAGGAAGAGAGCACAGCTAGCAATTGCTCCCCATCCCCTCGCTCTCCTTCCTTTCACTCCCCTTTCCACAGAATCACAGAATGTGATCCCCTCGCTCCCCTTCATCTCTCTCAGTTTACTTTTTTTTTTAAGCCTTCCACCCCCACACCCTTTTTTCCTTTTCTTTTTTTTGTTTTCTGCTGCGGATCCAGGAGATAAATCCCTCGGTTGTACGTTGAGCCAACTCTCCCTGGAAGCTCTGGAGAGTTCATGAATATGCACAGAGCAGAGCGTTTCCCGGGGAGGCTGCCTCGATAATAAGCTGATTGAGCTGTGCCTGCAGCAGGGCTGTTCTTCCTGGGGTAAAAGTTGGGCGCCAGAACTAAGCAGCTTTGTGTCCCCGACTTCACAGAGGGTTGGCCAGCCTCCCTGAGGAGGAGGAGAGCCAGCAGAGCCGTTCTCCATGCTTAGGGTTGTTAGCAGGTCCAGTCAGGCAGGGTCCTCATCTCTGACACCAGCTGGTGTCAGGTGTTTGTCTAGAAGATGTAAAGAGAATCATGTACCTGGCACACGTAAGGTAATCTTCCTGTTTTATACTGGCTTGCATAGAAATCGACTTCTTCCTAAAAACTCAGGGCACTTACATTGCTTAGCATCTGTTCCAGTTGCAGCCCAGTCCTGGGCTCTTACTGTGCCATCTGCAAAGACATGGCAGCAAAAGAGCCTGTGTCCTGGCAATAAGTGTTCTTTCCCATTTGGTAATGTGATGACCAAACCAAAAGAGGGAGGCTCTTTACCACTGCCCAGGTATTTGAAAGCACTTGAGGAGGGTTGGAGATGCTGGGAGCTGCATATTACTGAAAACCTCTGGGACAGATGGAGTGAGATCAAAGTGGCAGGTCCCTCTGCCTTGCTGCTGCATCCTGTGCTGCTTGCACTTTTGTTCTGTGCACAGGCACAGCAGCCTGCTGGTTAGCAACCTTAGCTTATGCAATATTAGGATGGTATTTTGACAGCTGTGCTGAGTCTGTTAGGGTTTAATGTAATATGCAGGCAAGTAGGTTCCTTTAAAACAAGGCTGATGCATGCCCTCTTCTGCAGCTACAAGACATGACTCAAGTTAAGTGGGATGAGGACTTGTGTATTGGAAGAGAAGTACTTTTACAATTCAAAGGACAAAACAAACACACAGACTTTTTGCTCACAAAGCTGTGTGCTTACACACATAAAATTGACTACTCTAAAAACTCAATATTTTAAAACAATTTTCCTGTGAAAATTTGGGTGAGCTTCTGAAACTAGCTTTCTATTCTCACCAGTAAAACTTTGCTTGGGGACAATATTTTTCCCTCTTCTTCCCCAACAGCCTTGTGAAGTGTTGATAAAGATACTATCCACAGCGTCAGCTTCCTTCGATTGCTCTTTTAGGCTGTGTGTCTAGATGGAAACCTAGCAACACAATAACTGTATTGAAGGGAGATGCTTCAATAGCTATGCTTCTTTTATCACACTGGATGCATCTTCAGAGGTTAGACTCATCAAGCCAGTCTCTTTACCCTTTGGAGCCTTACAGTTTGATTCCCTAAGTCTGGAATAAAACAGACCTCAGCTAGTGAAAAAGACAACAAAGATGGGATGGAAGTACTTAATTTGATAAAAGATGTGTTCATCCTTTCTTTCTCCTGCCCCTGTGAGTACCTGCTGTATTCCCACGGGAAAGTACTCCACGATGGAAGGCAAATGCTCATCTGATAGAAAAGTGATTCAAGGGGAAACCAGCCATCAGCATTTGTGACCCTTTCACCTAGACACACATGGGAAAAGCTAAGAGGCAAATGGCCCAGAGCAGTGTGTAACAGCATAATATGTGAGAAGCAGGCTGGCACTTGGGAAGTAGCATCAGCATCATTCCAGTATCTGACTAGCTCTGTGTAATTTGGGGGCACAGGAGTGAGGGATTTCACACTGGTGAAACCTCTGTTTGTTTTCAGGTGTTTGGGGAGAATACCTTTGCTAGGTGCTAAGAATTTCCTCAATACCTAGTGCATGCTTGGCCACTCGTCCCAAGATCGTGTACTTTTTCAGCAATAATGAATTGAACAAATGCCTTTGTCAGGCCAATAGAAGAAGAGATTAAGTTACAGGAGAACTTTGACTGTTTCTGTACCTGTCATTTCTGAGCTGTCAATGAGAAGTGTTTTTACCAAGCTGTATTGTGCAGGAGTTTATGGGGTAGCTGCACTGTGTGTATGTTTATGTAGCTGTGCAGCATGGCAGTGATAGGATGTGTGCATTTCAGTCTGGCACTGGGGGAGGGGATGAATACCAGGTTAACAATTTGCATCCAAAAAGCCACAACACATCTGAAATCCTCTTGTGATGCCAGTGCTCTGAGATAAGTGCTGCTTATACAAAGACTTGCCTGTTGGGTACAAGTACTTAATAAGTAAGCTTGACTGAAACTGGAGAGGTATAGGAGTTCATATCCTGATGGCATATGGAAAAGCTGGATAAGCTGTGATTTTTATTTCTGAAGTTTGAACAGGTCCTACTGTGAGTCCCAGGGTCTCTGGGTGATGCTGCTGTGGTCTCTCTGCATGCCAATATGCAGTAAATCCTGGCAAGACTCCCTTTAGCACGAAGCATTTAGCATACAGTTGGTTTAATCCTCTAATCTTATCAAGCACTGACATAAATGAGAATTGAACAGATTAATTCATTCTAAAAAATCAAACCCCATTATATTTCTCAATGTAGTGCACAAGATTTCTCCTTTCACTTACCTGATTGGCTTATTTTTTAATCCATTGTTTGTTTAAAACTATCTGACTATAGATTTGGGCTCAGTGGTGAAGGATACTCTGTAATCAGCTCTCCTGTGATGGGAGTTTATCTGCTCTTCAAGTAGCCTCAGGGGATTGCAGGATCAGAGCCAGTAATGTGATCTGGGAGACTTGCTTGTTGGAAGTTTCAAGCTTGGCAGAGGAAGGAGTTGCTGGGAAGTGTGGGTGCTTGTTACCTCCCTGGTCACAAGCAGTCCTGCTTACTTTTTGTTCTTTTTGTGCCAGCGAAGAGGAGTGGAACACATCCATTACCTTCTTCCTTTCCACCCACCTCCTTCTTTCTCTCTCTAGAGAGGTAAGAGTCCTCAGGACATGCATGTGCAAGCTGCCAATTGGCTCTGTGAATGTGTGGCCAGGGGCAAGGGAATGTGTTTCCAGACTTTGTGATGAAGTTGAAGAATGAAATATTAGTTTCTAGCACTCCCTTATGTCTCCCCTGTGATAGCACAGAACAGACTATCTCTTTAAATGATTGATTTCACACAGATTTACTGGAGTTCATTCATCTTGATGCAGCTTTACCAGGGAGAATTTTCTCTGGGGTCTAGCCTTACTGATACTTTTTTAAGGGCTGGATCCTGCCTCCTTTCCTCTTGAAGAGCAGTACCTTAGTTCATGAATAGCTCTGCTGCATTCACTGAGGCTGTTTAAAGAGTAAGGTGCTGTGGTGCCTGTGACTCAGACTAATGCAAGTCAATTTAAAGGACAGATGGAGCACAGTGTGAGTATGGACTGCAGTGTCTGGCCCTTAATGAATAATTCAGGAACATGGAGGAGACAATGTAAGAGTTAAGTGCTTAATCCAGCTCTAGATGAAGTCAGTAAGAGACTTGCCATTGACCCCAGTCCAGAGTATGTTTCAGCATGGATTTAACTGTAAGTTTGTAAGTTGTCCCATTGATGGCAATGTGCTTCAGGCATGAGCTACAGCTGTCTGAAGTAGTACCCAGACCCTCTTGCCTGTCATACTGCCATTAACTGTCCTCTGCAGCACCGTGAGAGACCTTTCTGAGGTCTCAGCACTGCTCCTGAGCCATGCTTTTATAGTCTTGAAAACCAGAAATAATTGGAGTGCCACAGCACTACAAGAGAAAATACAGACACAAAATGTTTGGCAAAACAAGTTTCAGAGGATTAATTTTGGTGCCTTAGTGCTGGGGATGATGCCTTTCTTTTGCAAGAACAAGGCAGTTGCATGTCACATGGATTTCACCAGAACTGGGCACTCAGCTCTTCACAGCTCAGGAGATCACTTGTGTCTCCTCCTGCCAGTGACTGGGTGTGATCTGGCTTTATGGGGGTGAGCTGAACCCACAGGCAGTGGGGTCTGGGCTGTGGGTCTGCAGTAACTGTGGGATCCTGGCCTTCCAGCTGCCCCAGAGGGATTGGCTTTCCCATAAAGGTACAGTTCAGTGCTAGTCATAAGCAGTGCAGAATTTTTGATGAGAGCAGCATCACTGACTTTGAGGGGCAGAGCTTCTCTTTCTTCTTGTGACTCGGGAAGTAGAAAACTTCCAGTGAACCTGTGGATCCTGGCAGTGCAGCAGTCTGTTTGTCTGTGGGCAGCAAGGATGCCCACTGCAGAGCAGGGCATTCAAACATAGGCTGTCTCCTGCACTGAAATTAGGGCCTCACCTGATCCTTTCTTCCTGTTTGGAGTTACCTCTGCTTACTTGGAGGTTTGGGGAAGAAGGCTGAGATGCTTTCCCTGCCATCTGCCTCAAGGCAGCAGGCTTGAAAGTTGGCACAGTAAATTCCTGCTCTTTGCCAAGCTCTGTTAATAGAGAACAGCTCCTACTGAATAGAAGGCAGTTCATGTTACATAAATAGTGGAGAAGGGGGAGAGGCCAATGTGTTTGCAGGGAGTGAAAGACATACTGGCTGTCGTCTGAGTCTTAAACTGCTGCTGGCCTTGACTCTCTGCTTCCTTCGGGGCGGGGGAGGCAGAGGTGAGAATCATTTTTCTGCCTGGACTTCAGGGTGTGGATGCTGTTGCTTCTGGGGCTGGTTCCACGGCTGCTATCTCCCTCACTCTGTCCAAGTGCAGTCATGGCAATGAAGTCACTTTGGTTTTGTTACTGGGATTGTGAGGCCAGGATCTATCTACCTGTTAAGATGACTGAATGGAGGAGCTGGTAAGGGCTTCAGGGCTTCCTGGCTGATGCTGCCACAGATTTTCTTCCCATGTTACTTTTGCATAGCAGAAATTTCTTTGACATGAACACAGAGTAGGATTCTGGGAGACCTGTAGTTTTACTCTGAGCTTACTTGGCTGTCTGGTTTGGGCTAGCAAGTCACAGAATCTTAGTTTCTTCATCTATATATGGTAATATATACTTAATAATATTGCCCTACATGAAGTTGGCACTTCCATTTCCAGCATCATTTGGCTCAATACATTGTTTCTTTCACAGTCTGTCTACATAAATGCATCACAGAAGCCCTGGGGCCTCCCTATGGCCTTAAAGGATCTCTGTTTTTGCAGACCAACAGCAGAAGAGATTCATGTGTTAGCATCACAGACCTGTGCTGGGTATTAGCATCTTTTGATATTGAGTATGGGAGGAGCTGGGGCATCTGGTAATCAAAACAGGATTTTTTATCTTTTTTATGTCTCTGCTTCTGGGCACCCAGCTTGTGTTGCTGTTAACTGGAGTTGTGGGTGCCACAGCTGCTCCCCACTTGCCTGCTCTATATCTAGTTTCTGTTAAAAGTCAGCAAAAGTAATGCCTGAATTCCAGCAGAGTTGGAGCTAAACTGCAGACCCTTGTTTAATTTGTTTGTAAACCTGCATATAATCCAACCTATTTCCCTAGAGGAATAAGGAAATTGGATCTGATAAGGTGTTTGCAGAGGGTTTATGCAGTCTCTGATAGAAGCTGATATGATGCACAAATGCAAAGTGCTCTTTGCTCCTAGAGGGATGTGCTGTATGTTGACTTGTTTCTTGGCTTGCTTGTACACCCAGGAGCTGAGAATGAATTGCTTTTGAGAGCTGTATTAAGGTCTGTGGAGACAATTTGGAAAAAAACCAAAACAACACCTAATCCTTTCTACTGCTTGGGGTACTGCTGAACATGCAGCATGCTTGATTCTCTGAATCAAATAATTTGTCTTTTTGTTCCTTCTTTTAACAAGGCAAATGAATTCCTGAAGAAGATGGGGCTGCAAACTCAGATTTGAACTAGAGCCCAGCAGGGCATTTTAAACATGGCTGAGAAAAGCCCAAAGCAACCCTGGCTCCTGCTTGTACATCAAATCTGGCCAAATCCTCTGTCTTCATGTTTCCTCTGCCACCTCCCCCCTTGCACACTCTCTCTTGCTCTCCAGCTAACAATTCCTGTGCCAAGTTTAATCTCCAAGCTAGTTTTTATGGCTGAGTTGGAATGGAAAGGTGGACAGACCACAAGGGCATGACAGTGACTCAATCAGTGGGCTCCATTTAAACTGAGGGCCATGAGTCTGGACAGTAGAGACAACAGCTTGTTTTGAAAGCTATATCTATTTCACTGGAAATCTTGAGCTAGTACTGGAACCATGCAGAAAGTTGTTTCTTCTCGTGCTTCCTGCTAACAGTTGCAATTCCTAGACTCCAGCCTCAGGCATTGCAAACTGTGATTCTTCAGGACCCACTGAGCACTTGTCAGTGCCTTGGACTCACCTGAGTGTCATATCTACGGACAGGTTTTTAGATGAAGTGTCTCAGAATCTGATGTATATGCTTTGAACCATGTTTTTTCCACATCCAAACTGAGTATTACTTCCATTCCTTCTCTTTCTCACAATCCTAACCCTTCTATCTCAGCTCCATCACTTCCCATGGGGCCCTTTGAGCCAGGCAGCAAGTGGGCAACTAAGCTGTGGTCTTTGGTGTGCTTTGATCCATTTCATTGTATCAATATACCTGATATCAGTAACATGTCAGTCTACTCAATCAATATATACAGGATATCAATGTATTTGTGCATAGAGCATGGTAGAAACACTGCAGTGGGGTAGAGAACTATAAAACACCAGCCTATGACAACTGGAAACAAGATATATCAGCAGGTAAATGTTTCATCCCCTGTGGCACTGCTTAAGCTGAAGAAAAGAAGCTTCATTCCTGTAAATCTGCTATGTGGAATCAATTCCTTGGTGAAAGTAACCTTACACTGACTGCAGAGTTCATAGCATAGGTTTCTGTGTAAATGGTACAGTAAAGCATTTGACCTTATTTAGATTCCAGTACTGTAAGTAGCAGAGGCAGATTAAGTCTGTGATGACATTTCCTTTACAGACCTCTTGCTGTTTCTTTTATTTCTGATGTGTTGTGAGGGAAAGGGTTCCTTTTGGATCCAAATCTTGGCACACATATAACTAAATTGATTCCTGCTTGTACACCACCTGCCTACATTCCCATCTTTTCCATTCTGTGGCAGACCCTGGTCCTGTTTGTGTTTCTGTTCCTCTGGCTGATTTGGGGAGTACCTGCAGTGAGCTTGGTCTCTTACTCAGCCAAGTGGGTCTGGTTTCCAGACTGCCAGACACACTTCCCCTTCAGCATAGGGCAGTGGAGTGAATCCCTTTGAAAATCAGTTTACAAGTGTCTGTACAAGAACAGTATTTGCTTGTGGAGGGGGATCCCAGGAGGCTGTGGGACAAAGGCATATTGTGAAAGGATGGGAGATGGGGGATCTCAGACTCCAGAACACCAGAGCAATTCAGAAGCAGAAAATGTGATTTGCCCCAGGAAGGCTAGAAAAACTAATGGCAGAGCCACAAATGTTAATGTTTCCTTCGATTTTGTGTTTTAACTGCAGATTTTGGTCCTGCAGTTGGCACATGAAGCAGCCTGTGAGTGTCTGGCTGAGAAGTGTGGGATGTGGTAAGGATCTGGGAGCAATTGCCTGAAATGCTTTGATCCTTTGCCAAATGGCAGTCCCTTGGTATCCCTTGAGTTGGGTGATTGCCATTCACAGCTCCTGAGCTTGTGCAGCTCACTTGGCTTCTAATCTCTGAATCTTTAGTGGTAGAAGGGGAATAGGGACAAAAGTGGTGTCTGCCTCTTTGAACTGCTCCTGTCCTGGGCTTAGATCACTCTCCTTAGGGTCTGTGCTGGCAGAGAGAAGGCACACTGCTGCTGTCTCAGTTCAGTCCTGGTGGCCTAAATCTACATCCTATAGACATGGCTTCACCAGCAGCATTTCCCTCCCCTTGCACAGGCACTAGCAGGAACCAGCTCTTAGAGGCTTTTGTCTGTGTTAGGAAGCAATCTGGACTCTCCCAGAGATTAATGTGTCATTAAAGCCTGTTTGCTTATTCCAAGACCCTGCCCCCTCCTCTGCTAACTGTCTGTAGAACTGTGCTCATTGAGCTGCAGTAACATTTAATGTGAGTTTCTGCATGGTTGGTGCAGCTGGCAGTAAGCTTTAAGTCCTTGTACTGGCAGGGGATCTGCTGATGTGCTGTTCAGGCACTGAGGCATCTTGTCTCGTCTGCACATCCTCCTCTTCCCTTGGGAAGTTTTCCTTCTGTTCTGAAAAACCTCCTGTTCACCCAGGTCCTGCTCTGGAGTAGGCAGCTGTGCCACCAGAGGCTCTCCAGCCTCTGGGTTTTACACCTCTGCTTCCAGCTTTCTCCCTGATCCTGGGAAGATGAAAAAGCAGTGCTAATTAATCCGATTCCAGAAGCACCAGGTTTTCACAGGAGGAGAGTAGCTAGCTGTGTATGTTTGAGAGAGAAGTGTGGGAGTAAGAAAGATATACCTGCTTAGAGCCCTCTTTAGAGGCTGCTGAGAGCCAGCTAGCTACAAGCTACTTCCAGTGTCTCCTGATCCAACACTAAGTTTTCCATGGGTAACAGCAGAGCATGGTTTGCTGCAGGCATTCCCACTCAGCTGTAGTGACTCTCAGGATGCATTTTTCCCAAAATTCTGAGAAATAAGAGGACATGTCTATATGTCTAGCTCAGCTCAGTGCATGGAGCTGGAATGATGAACAAACGACCTTGGGTATGTCTTCTGCTCTCTCATTTGTGAGGAGCCTGCAATTATCACCCATTCCTCTTCCATGCTGGTATGTGGCAAGTCCTGCTGAAGATCTGAGGGTGACTGAAATGCTGTGGGAGCTGTGTCCCTGCCACATATTGCAGTCCTTAGAGCCTTCCTATTGTGAATCTGGCATTTTCTGATGTCAGTAAATGATAGTAGCAAAAAGACAAGACCTTTAGATTGATTTGAGTGAGGCTAGGTAGCATCTGGAGTGAGGAATCCTGACCCCTCCAACTCTGACATGTGTAGATGGGACATCCTACCTGTTCCTCCTTATCCTGCAGGTTCAGAGCATGATCAGCAGAGCTGGCTGAATAGACACTTAAGGTGAAGGGGAGTACTTGCAATGTCTTTTAACCTTACATGTACTTTTTATGGAGTAGGAAGAAGTGAAGATGAAATAGCTGCTTGTGCTGTGGCTAGCAAGAAGGACTGGGACCATAGGTTGGCATTCCTGTGTTACCTTTCCTATCACTGCCCACAGAACCACAACTAGCAACATCCTCTCAGCACAAAGTGCCACTTAGGCTGCTGGGGAGAGAGTGCAGGAAGAAACCATCCTCCTCAGTAATGAACTAGCAGCTTATGGGGAGGCTCTGGAGAGGGGCCTTTGGGAGAGGGTGTTTTGACTAGTCCCAGAAGCACAGTGTGCACACAAGCAGGCTATTGCTGGGAAGCTGCAGATGGAGGAGAGTGCACAGCCAGCCCTTGTCTTCAGACTTCCTCCTGCTGCAAGGAGCAGGTGTGGGGAGCAGGCCCAGAGCTGGGAATCATGCAGCTGAGTATAGAATGGTGTCAGTACCCATGGTGACATGAACTGGGGAGCACAGGGTGGAATAATGAATGACTGGCAGGCACTGACAGCAGGACTTGGCTTTCCTTTCCAGGGTGAAAGTGATGTGGGAAGCTTGAATTTAACTATAGAAGAGCAGCATACAATCTTTGGGGATGGTGGTTTATTCCAGGGGCTTGGGTGAAGATTCCTTCCTGGAGTGAGTGACAATTTGTGGGATAATAATACAAGGACCTGGTTTGTGGCAGCCATCTGTATTTAATGATCTGTAAAGGCTTTGCTGTGAACACAGGTGCTCAGGGGTAGACACTGGAGCGTGGAAATCCACACACTTTTAACAAGCTTGTTATCATGGGCCCCTGGTAGGTGGGCTCCAGGGTGCTTTTGAAGTCTCTGTCAAAGCACCCAAAGGCACACAGCTGATCCAGAAGCCAACCCTCTACTTAGCAACAGAGAGTGGCTGGGGCTCAGACAAAATCTAAGTAATTTTTGTAGTGGTTAGGTAAGTCATTTCTGAAGCATATCAGAGTCTCAGCTTGCTTGGTGTCTCTGTGCAGAAACCTGCAAGTGCCACATGCCTGAGTGACAGTGAGGCCTTATCATTAACACAAGCAAGGAGCTCAAGTGGTAAACATGGCACAAGGCTGCAAGGCATGTTTCGTGAGATGATAACCAAGAAGCTGTCTTCTGACACCTGCAATCATTAGTTACAATAACCAGCAGCAAATTATTCTATCAGCAAATGAATTCTCTTGGCAATGACATGCATGTTAGCAAAGTTCTCGTGGAGGTTTTCCTCTGAGGCAAGTATTTTGGGGCAAATTATTGTGTCCTGTGGGATTTTTTGAAAATCTATCAGGATACAGATTCTTCATGAAGTCACTTAGGAAGCTGTAGCCTAGGACAAACCTCACAACACAGCTGGTACCTGCTGGGGCCATGGTAGGGCTGCCTCAGTTTCCCAGATTGGTGCCATATGAAGGTCTCTCCCTGATCCAAGGGGATCAGTCTTTTTCCAGGAGAGGTGTGGTGTTAAAACAGGAAACTCGGGTGGCTGAGCTAGTTCTTACTAGCAAAGCACAGCAGAGCTGCTGTTGCTCTCTTTTTGCTTTTGCTGTACATACTTGTGTGGTCACAGCTGCAAGGTTACAGTATCACAGTATCCCAGTATGTCAGGGGTTGGAAGGGCCCTAGAAAGATCATCTAGTGCAACCCCCCTGCCAGAGCAGGAGCACCTAGACCAGCTCACACAGCAATGTGTCCAGGCAGCTCTGCAATGGCTCCAGACAAGGAGACTCCACAGCCTCCTGGGCAGCCTGGGCCAGTGCTCTGTCACCTGCACTGCAGAGAAGTTCCTCCTCAGCTTAATACTAAACCTCCTGTGCTCCAACTTGCTCCCATTCCCTCTTGTCCACTTTCTTCTTGGTCTGTTCTGTGTGCAGGCAGTGACTTCTTACACAGCAAAGCAAACACCTTTTAGAATGATAGAATGGGCAGGTTGGAAGGGACCCTAAAGATCATCTAGTTCCAACCTCCCTGCACTGAGCAGGGATGCCAATCACTAGCCCAGGTCACCCAGGGCCACATCCAGCCTGGCCTTGAACACTGCCAGGGATGGAGCAGCCACAACCTCTCTGGGCAACCTGTGCCAGTGCCTAACCACTCTCTGGGTAAAGAACTTCCTCATAATCTCCAATCTAAATTTCCCCTCCTTCATCTTATAACCATTCCCTCTTGTCCTATCACAGTCTGACCTTTTAAACCAATCTCTCTCCCTTTTCCCCATATACTGATCTTGCAGTCCCTTTCTCCAGCCTGTTCCTTGTCCACATGGCTGGGTTAAAGAGAGATGAGGGAACTGCTGGTCCTTGCATTCTCTGGCACTGTTAAGCCTTTCTGGGGTGTCCCAGTTAGCATGGATTGTGTGAAATTAGCTCTTGTTGTGGAGGCTGGATGGCTCTTGCCAGCTTATGTTGCACAAGGATAGTTGTGCTTGATGTTACAGCCCAAATTATGCTCACAGAACAAGGAGGGGTGTGGGGGTTGTTGCACACAGACCCCATCTGTGCCATTCTCTTAAGAAATTATGTGTCTTCTGTATCAAACTAGGTACCCAAAATGAGTGTCTATTTTTTTCCCCTGGAGCTCATACATCTGTCAGATATGGACTAGACCACCCCCTCCTTCTCAGAGATGCTAGGAGGAGATTCAGCTCACTGCTGTTTGTTCAGCCCTCAGACTCTGTCGTGACAGGCACTGTTGAAAAGCTCATGAGAAAATTAATAATTCTGCCTCTGAGGCAGGCTCCAGCAGCATGCAGGAAATGAGCCATGAGACCACATGCTGAACAGTGAGGAGGGAACAAGGTAGCAAATAGCTGCTGGGGCTGGGGAGCAGCAGCTATCACATGCCCTGGTGGAGGCCAGACTCCTTGCCTTTGGACTTTGGGCTGGGAAGAAAAACTGCACTGCAAAGCATTTCCAGAAGGGGGGCAAATTAAGGATGCTGTGTGAGCCCTGAATTTGGCATTTCCTGACTGGTGAGTGCTTAACTTTGCAGCTAATCTTTCCACACTGCTTTTGGCATGCAATTATGAGGAGATGTAATCAGTGCTTGTCAGAGACATGGCATAGCAGGAGAGCCTGGGTGATGGAGGCTGAGAGTGCTCCAACCAGCCTTTGTCCAGTCTGAAAGCTCATTGATAGGACATGGGTTGGAAGAGACCTTTAAGATCATTGAGTCTAACAGATTCCTTCCATTTCCAGCTGCTCTTATCTTAGCCAGGGTGTAAAAGTGCCTATAAGGGGAAGGAAAGGTAGGACAGTGAAAGGACAAGGGGCAATGGTTTTAAATTGGAGAAGAGTAGATTTAAACTGGATATTAGAAAGAAGTTGCTCCCCACGAGGGTGGTGGAACACTGGAACAGGTTGCCCAGGGAGGTGGTTGAGTTGCCATCCCTGGAGGCATTCAAGGTGAGGCTTGCCAGGGCTCTGGGCAAGCTGCTCTAGTTGGGGATGTCCCTGCCCACTGCAGGGGGGTTGGACTAGATGAGCTCCAGAGGTCCCTTCCAACCCAAACCAGTCTAGGATTCTCTATGATTCTGTGAAATAGGACAGCTTGCTTAGAAGTGTGCATGCATATACCTGATTTCATAAGGCTTGGGAGACCAGGCAATCCTCCATCCTGTATACAGCCCTATCTATTGTCTTGCCTCCTGTGGGCAAGAGGAATTGCAGTTGATAGAGCTTTACTTTTTTTTTTTCAATCATTTTCTTGAACTTTTTTCCCACCAGACACATTTACATCATGCATTGCAGTTCCAACAGCACTGTGCTGCTGGAGCATTTTGATGTTATTCTGATCTGCAAAGTGCCTGGGGTCTGGCAGTGGTTTTGTGTATCTCACCAAAGATTTAAAGCAAGCAGGAAGGGAAAGGCAAAGGGTCCAGAAAGAAAACAGCTTGAAGCCTTGTTGTTGCACTGTGCTTTAGAGGTGGAAGAGTAGACCTGCTTGATGGGTGATGGTGGAGCCAGCCCAGCCAGCAGTTTAAACCAGTGCCTTTAAGCAGCATGTGCATCTCTGGCCTTGTATCCCACTGAAACAGGTTCTGGGTTGTATCCTCAGGCAGAGGTTCTGGTCAATGCCTGAGTTAAGCCAGTGTTTGCAGAAGTATTTCAGGAGATTCAGGGTCAAGTGCCCAGTCTAAAGTGTCCTAGGCCTGCTTTACTTTTCCAGGAGAGTAACATCTTGGAAAGTCAGACTTCCAGTTAGGGGCCAAGAAATTCTATCTAATCACAGTATCACAGTATATCAGGGGTTGGAAGGGCCCTAGAAAGATCATCTAGTGCAACCCCCCTGCCAGAGCANATGCCTCCTTACTATTTGGATTTTCCCACTGATGAAAGGTAGTGTGCACTGCAGAGGGCAACAGACAGCTCCCTCCATGCACTCAGTTCCAGCTCTGCTGATAAAGGGAGAGCAGGGACCTGACAAAGCCTTTCTTGGGATCATTTGGTAAAATGATACTGCTAGACTAGTGCCAGTGATTCAAGTGCAGAGCAGATCTTGGTCCTGAGGTTCAGTGTCAGTGTGGAGCCCTGCTTTAAAGTGAGTATACATTAACAGTGCCCTCCAGTTGTTTTACACAGCCAAAGCTGAGTACAGTGCTGTTCAGCATAACAGGGCCTGGGAGGCACTCTGTGCATCCCTGCTATCAGCTGTGCATCATTACAGAGAGATGCCTTTTTGGAGGAGCTGGGTGCTCTTAGGATGATTTTGCAAGCACAAAGGCTGTTTCTCTCCCTCTTAGAGGGATTTTATATAGCTACCAAAGGGGCCTAAAGCTACCTTTGGTAGAAACTCCAAGAGTTTTCAGGAATACAAATGGGACCACAGAACTGCTAGCTCTACTCTGAAAGCTTTACCCATGGGAGGAAAAAAGTGGGAAGTTTAATTATTTTGTTGATAGGAATCTCCCATATTACAGAAATTGTCTTTCCCTCCCCTTCTAGCCTTGTGCTTTCCTTCCTTTTTTCTTTCTAGCTTGCTGATGCGGAAGGCTTTCTTCTTCCTGTAAGAAGGAACAACTGAGTAATTGAAATGGAACACTAGTGATGATTTTTTAATCTGAAAGTCAGCATTAATTAGTCAGGTCGGGTGTAATTAGCTTCCTCATCTGTCACTGCCTCTCCCCAACTTGTCAGTGACTTTCCTCCATCCTAGATTTCACTGAAAAAAGAACTGTCAGCTGGGAACTGTATGGGTGTTTTCCCTGGTTGGGATTTGAGTGACAATCCTTACAGGGCTGTTGGGGTCTGAGCTGGATCCCACCTGCTGCAGTCAAGAGCAAAACTCTTGCTGATCATGAAGTCTCCCAGATTTGGCTTTGTCCCTTATTTTGTTGCTGGGTGCCCAGCTCGTAGGAGTCACAATTACTGCTACCCTGTGCTCCATAGCCCTGCAGTTTTGAACCAGGAGGAAGCCTGTTTGCTTTGGAAGGGGCAGAGGGGAGCCCAGGAAATGTGAATGCCTACCCCAATGGGCAGATTCAGTGGCTCTTCTCTAAAGAAATGGATCCAAGGCTCTTAGGAGTGCTCTTATTCTTTGCTTCATCCATCCTGGGGAAGGCTAGGCTTGTGCAGAATTGAGGCAGAGCTTTGGAGAGGGCTGCATCATTAGGTCCACTGTGTCCTGGAACTGGAACAGGAACTGCCATGCTTCACTGCTGGGAGTCCTTGTGTAGTAGGGAAGATGGTGGAGGGAAAACAGGCCAGCACCTAAGTAGAAGTCAAGCAGAAGCAATGCATTTTACTCCCCCTCTGGCTGATTTCAGGGTTTATCTCCCCTGCTGATTCAGTTTGCTGTGTTTTGGGTTGGATAAGCTTTCATCCTGACCCAGGCAGGATCTGACGAAGGCAGTAAAGCCAGACGAGTCCCAGGGGCAATGCTAAGTGAGCTGTGTCTGGCTTTGCAGCCCAATCATGTGGTAAACTCTCTTTTGAAGAGAGTTCAGAGCTGTGGTGGAACTAGGGCAGGATGCACGCACGTGCTTACCCTGCATGCAGAGGGAGCCTGGCACTGTTGAGGACAACATAGCCTCCCTCCCTGCCCAGGCCAAATCTTGATCCTTCCCTGACTCAGTTCTCATGTGAGTGCATGTAATTTGGGGCTTTTCCAGGATTTGCTGTGCTGAGGTTGACACCAGCATCAAAATTTGTATCAGTTTTCAGCTAGAGGGTAGAATGCCTTGGCCTTCACACACTGTGGGGCTCATCTGTTCCAAGGTGGGCTTTGCAGTCATCATGAGGGTGGATGGGAGAACTAGAGGGAGATGCCTGAGATCCTGATCTCTTCCTTGAGTTGAGGATTTAGCTCTTGGTTCAAAACAAGGATGGTATGATCCTTTCTCTGCTGCCTTATTACTATCTCAGTCACTCTTGTTTCCCTTTCTTGTCACGTGCAGGCTCTTCTGTTTCAGGATTAGAATCTTTTTTTCTCCTTCTCCTCAGTAAGTGCAACAAATGAGAAATTATTATGGCTCTTTACCTCTCTTTCTAAACAGAGAATACATATGCTTCATCAGGTCTTGGAGTGACAACATTCTGTTGAAGAAGAGCCCAGGCCAGTGGGAGAAAGGGCAGCTGGATGCAGTGGAGATATCTCCATGTACACACCAACTTGCCCAGATGCATGAGTGAGGTTTGCACCTGCATGCAGCACCAGTCTGCACCACTGACCTGAGCTGAAGTTGTAGCATGGTTGTCTCTTAGAGGCAGAAGGCTGATAGTCCTTCTCAACCCAGTGATGTGTGGGAGTTATACACAGCCCAAGGGCTTGCATCTGCTGCAGGTGTTTGTCTGCAAAGGTGAGCAGTAAGGGGGTAGCAGGGACTAGCACTGTGCTGTGTTTGGGGAGGGAGCTAATGTGCCAGCAGGCTTTGGACACAGTAGAATCTCAGTGCCCTCCACTGCTTTGTCAGCACTGATGGGATTCTGGCTGCCCTGTGGGGACAGTTTGGGAGTGTAGAGTGTGGGGAGGAAGGCAGGACTGCAGTAAGATGCAGCTAGGAGAGGATTTGGATGCAGAGTCAAGGACTTGGGAAAGCCTTCTTGCTGTTGTGATGCAAGTAAGACTCTAAGCAACAACAATCACAGAATCACAGAATCATTAAGGTTAGAAGAGACCTCTAAGCTCATCAAGTCCAACCATCTACCTATCATCTCCATGCCACTAAGCCATGCCCTAAGTACCACATCTATATATTTTTTAACCCCTCCAGGGTTAGTGACTCCACCACTGCCCTGGGCAGCCTGGGCAAATGCCTAACAACTCTTTCAGTAAAGAATTTTTTCCTAACATCCAATCTAAACCTCCCCTGGTGCAATCTGGTGCATGTCCATGAAGCTGGGGTGGAGGAGCATCTGCAGACCAGTAGCTGTCTTGGCTGGCATTGTTTGTATGTTCTTGGCTTTGCCCCAGTGCCAAAGGCTCACACAGTGATGTGTGGCTGTTCAGGGAAACTTTCAGATGCTCCCTGGATGTTTAGGGTTATGCATCTTGCATAGTAAAGAGATCTTAATGGAGCCTAAAACCTGCTTTTTCCTTGCTGCCCAACAGCTCTACGTGTGAAGAGGGAAACAACAGAGCAGATTTTTGTGAGCCACCCTCTCCTATCCTATTTCTTAGTCTCCTGAGTGCTGGAAGTCTGGCAGAAGAGGGACTGTGGCCATCTGCCATCAGTGGTGCCCATCTGTTTTTGCACTGTGAAATTGCAGAGCAGGAGGTGGATTCAGCAGAGGCTTACATGTGCCCTCCTGCACAGCTCTCTGCAGCCTGGCCAAGGTGGGTAAGCCAGCTGCATGAGTCTAACCATGGTGAGAGGGTAGGAGAGTCTCTGCTCTCACACCAACAAGAAGGGCAGGATGTTTTGAGGCAGTATCATTTGCACATTAAAGCCACTGATCAACATCTGTGCTTCCTTTGGTGTGGGCAGGAGCAGGGAGACTGAAGCTCAGAGGTTCCCTTCTGCACAGGCTCTGCAGTGCTGGGAGCACAGTCCCATCCTGCCAGCACAGATGCTATTGAGACCATAGTGAATCCCATGGGAGCTGCTCTAGCTGCCATCAACTTCCCATGAGCAAAGCCACAGGCATCACTTAGGCTGAGCAGAGCCAGGGAGATTGCTGTGACTCTTGCTCCTTTGCACATCCCTCTTCTGCCAGGGAACATTTCTGTCCCATTGCTTTTCCACTCTGTCCAAGTTCAGGCAGCTTCCAGGTCTTCTGAGGACCTAGAGTTAAGGGGTGCTGGCAATTCATCTTCTTGCTGATGTAAGTCCTGTTGAGATAGAAACAGTGGTTAGAAGCAGAGCTGCTAAATTGCTTCTGGCCTCCTGTGTGTAAATGGCTTGAAACTGTCAGATAGCAAACTGAATCTGTTCATTCACTCAGTGAGTGAGGGCTGCTGGCTTGGTGGCTGGGAGCTGAGCAAGGCAGTGGCACTTAAGAGTGTTTGGGCTTTGCTCTGGAAGAATACTACCTGTGGCTTCCTGGTTTGGGAGGCTACCACATTACACCCAGGAGAGGCACACTGGAAAAAATTTAAGAACCTGTGTGTGCTGGCAGCCCCCTGCAAGGTAGAGCACCTCCCAGGAAGTCACTCTTGCTTTCGTCCCCAAGCATGGGCTGATCAGGGAGAGTTTCCTTCTCATTCCATGGGGACAGTAACTGCTTTTTCTTCCTAGTTGTTCCATAGGAACTGGGAAAAGCCTCTCCGCAGACACTTATCCCACGGGGGTAGAAGGAAAATGGGGTTGTTCAGCCCCTTCCCACAGTGGTGGTGAACAGGAAGCTAGAGCAGGAAACTTGAGGGACTAGAGCAGGGTCTCACTGACTTCTCTGTAGGGTTTGTGTGCAAGGTGTGTGTCTGCAGGTGTGGGTGTGTGTGCTTCTGGTTCTGTGTGTGCACATGCATGCTTTGTGGGAAAGATGAATACAGCTATAAATAGCTGGGAGAAAACCTATTGTCAGTTTTAAGGAGAAGAAGACAGGGTCCCTTGCATTTTTTCATTTCTGGTAGCATGAACTGTTCCTGGGCATGAGAACAAGGTTAGCTAATTAAATGTTCCTGCTGCTGCAGACTGAGCAGCATACCGTGATTTCGTGCCGTCTCCATGTCTGGTGTTCCTGGAGCCATGCAGAGCCCTCTTCTGCCAGAGCAGAGCTCTGGGACTGCAGTGTGAACTTCTCCCCTCTCTCGTTCTTCTGCCAGGCAGGGTGTGGGATACCCCATGCTGAGCCTGTTCTTTCAGTGGCTGTAGCAAGTCTGTAGGGTTTGGAAGGAGTTGTTCTTTGCTGAAGGTACAGGGCTGAGAGAGCTGGAGTGTGCGTCCCTCCCCAGCTGTGTTGCTGAGACCCTTTGGCAACTGCTATGGCTTCATGGCTGTGCCTGGTGACCCTCATTGCTGGACCTTACTGACTGCTTTTCTCTGCCCCTTTGTGTAGGTGCTGGACATGGACACAGAGGATGACCCATTGCTACAAGATGCCTGGCCAGATGAGGAAGATGAAGAGGTAGCCTTCAGCTCCCGGAAGAGACGAGAGGGTTCTCTGTTGTGTGGGAAAAGCCCATGCAGAGTCAAGCCCCTGCATGTCACACTGCCAGTGTCTGGCTTCTGGAATATTGTTGGCTGGGTATTTACCAACCCATACTGTGCTGGCTTCATCCTTTTCCTGGGCTGTGCCATCCCTGCTGTGCTTGCCATTGTCATGTTCCTCCACTACCCAGCCCTGGATATCGACATCTCCTACAACGCTTTTGAGATCCGTAACCACGAGTCCTCTCAGCGCTTCGATGCGCTTGCCTTGGCCCTCAAGTCCCAGTTTGGGTCCTGGGGTAGGAACCGCCGGGACCTGGCTGACTTCACCTCTGAAACCCTGCAGAGGCTCATCTTTGAGCAGCTCCAGCAGCTTCACCTCAATGCTTCCCACCTCGGGGTCAGCGCACGGGCCAAGCGCAGCTCCCCAGAGGACAGGACAAGCTCCCGCCAGCCTCGTGCCCCCCTGAACGCTGGGAACAGGACTTCCCGCAGCGGGAGGGGTGCCCCACGCTGGGACTACTCCAGCACTTACATCAGTGCCAACACACAGACACATGCCCACTGGCGCATCGAGCTCATTTTCCTGGCTCGGGGGGACTCTGAGAACAACATCTTCACCACAGAGCGCCTGGTTACCATCCATGAGGTGGAGCGCAAGATCATGGACCACCCTCGCTTCCGGGAGTTCTGCTGGAAGCCCCATGAGGTCCTGAAGGACCTCCCCCTGGGCTCCTACTCCTACTGCTCACCTCCCAGCTCCCTCATGACCTACTTCTTTCCTACTGAGAGAGGAGGGAAGATTTACTACGATGGCATGGGACAAGACCTTGCTGACATCCAAGGTGAGCAGAGGGCTGTGGGTGAGGGCTGGCATGTTTAATGCATGCATCTCCTGCAAGTTCAGGTAGTCACTTACTGGTGTGCAGCTAAGAGGGATGACTGCCTTGTGCAGGAAGGAAGATGCTGCCATGTTCTACCTTGAGGAATTGTCTTTTCTGTGCTAGGGCCCTTTCAGCAAAGCCCCTGCAGCTTCAGTCATGGGTCACAGAGACCACAGCAGAAGAGCAAGAGGGACAAATGAGGGGGAGTCCTGCATTGTACAGATGCCTTCTAGTGACTCTTGTCCTCTGTAAATGACTGTGGTTAACTAGAGGAATGTCAGGTCTTGACAGACAATAGGGATGAGCTTCCCTGTACCACAGAGCAGATGAAAGATGTCTGTGGGCTGCTCTGAAGCTTGAAAGGCAGCTTGTGAATCACCAGCTGGAAAGGCTCCTATAAGGAGAGGAGGAGGAAGGCCCTGCTGCCACCTCCCAGCTCTGTACCCTGTACTATGCTCCTCCAGTAGAGCAGAAGCTCTGGATGGTGAAAGAGAGGTGAATCATGAGGAGTCTGTGGGTGTGATGTGGCTGTGGGCTGGAGCCTCCATCTGTCTCCCAAGCACAGGCTGCAGATGATAGCTGTCCAGGAGCCATACAGGGAGCAGGCAAAGAATTAATTCCATCTGCTCCAGTGGGAGCAGCAGTTCTGCTACTTTCACTCAGGAAAGAATGTAGTTCCTGGGTCTTTCTGGTGTGTACTCAAGGGAACATGGATTTTGGGGGTAGACAGGCAGTACCTCTTACTTAGAACTACCTCAGTGCATCCTCACCATCAGATGGCAGAGGTGCCAGGTCACAGTAGAGCCAGGACTTCTCATCTTCCATGGATGTTGTTTGGCTCTTGTGCTTCCCAGTGTGATGGAGCAAATACTGACCCATGGTATGAGAACTGAGTGCATCCAGCAGCAAGAGTCCTGATGGGGATGTTGTGTGCATTGGTGCTTGGGGGATCTGTGGTTCAGATCACAGTCAGGTGGAAGATGCAGCTCTTGATGGGGAACTACATGCAGGCAAACTTTGCAAGCAGAGTCACAAAGTAGAAGTGTAATGTGAGCCTTTGCAGTCCAGCTTTCCCCTGCCCTCTTTGGTCTCTACAAGGCAGCAGCAAGTCTGCATCACTCTGATGAAAGACAGCATCACTCCCAGCTTCCCTCTGTCAGGTTAGACCCTGTGCCTTGCCAAGTCAACTAAGCAGGACCTAACAAAAGTGGCACTGCTTTCTGCCACAGGGTCTCTGGAGCTGGCCATGACCCACCCCGAATTCTACTGGTATGTGGATGAGGGTTTGTCTGCTGAGAACATGAAGAGCTCCCTGCTGCGGAGCGAAATCCTCTTTGGGGCACCACTGCCAAACTACTACTCGGTGGAGGATCGCTGGGAAGAGCAGCGCCACAAGTTCCAGAACTTTGTCATTACCTATGTGGCCATGCTGGCCAAGCAGTCCACAAGGTGAGCCTGTGTGCAGACAGGGCAGGTGCCTTGCTGGGAATGGGTGAGAGCAGGGAATGGCAGAGTTTGGAGAGGATGGTGCTTTCTGTAGCTCTAAAGGAGTGGATGTTATAAGCCCTTCAGGGGGTGAAAGCTCTGTCAGGGCAGATGTGGCTGCTTCTTTCTGATAGCCCTGCTGCACTCAGTCTGACCTGGAAGGCACAGAAGGCTTGTGCCAGCTCAGGCTGCTGGTCAGTCTCAAACAGTGGCCGTGGTGTAGTGTTCCAGATGAAGGAGAAAAGCATCTCCTTTGAAGATGGGCTGAGGCACAGTGCTGTGAATGAGGGTGGGGAGCATATGGCTGAAATCCATTCACATTCTTCCCTTTAATGCCACCTCCACTGCAGCAACATGCCAGAGACATTGAGACAATGAAAGGGAGCCAAAGACTGAATACAGTGCCTGGCTTTCCACTCAGCCCCTATCTGGTGTTGGATCTGTTTGCTTCCATCTCATAAGTCCCAATTCCATCTGAGCTCCATCTGAGCTGCCTCTCTGCCTTGTGGGTCTGAATTTGGCCCTAGCTGGTCTGATGCAGAGGGTGAAATGGGCCTTGCTCAAGGCATCAATCTGTGGATCCAATTCTGCTTTTGCTCATGCCAGTGTAATTCTTTACAGAAGTGTTTACTCCTTACACAGAGAGATGGGGAGGGGAGTTTCAGGGCAGGATACATTTCAGGAAATGCAGGGTTTTTTCACCACCAGGTCTGTGACTTTGGTTCAATATAGCTTTGCTCAGTGCTTGTGAGAGGGAAATGGTAAAAAAGAGCTGAGTTTCCTAACAGCTGAAGGAAGGCAGTGAGCCCCAGTATCAGTGTGCCTTCTCAGTCTCCAGCTCTCTACTCCTCTGAACCTCAATAGCTCCCAGAATGAAGGCTAGTGATCTTCAAAAGCAGAGTGAGATGCAGGCAGCCCCAGAGTGTTCCCAGCAATGGGCTGGCAGAGTGGGTGGTGCTTATGGAAAGCTGAAAGGGAATTGGGCCAAGGCTTGGTTCTGAAGCTCAGATTCCTGATAGCCTCCTGTGGTGCTGCATTATTGTATTCCTGGTTAAATTATCTTGGATTACTTCCGCTCAGAGCCTGCTCCAGAAGCAGAAGCTGGTAAATCATGTGGTTTCTGCTCAGCTCTTGCTCTGCCTGCATCCGCTGGTTATTACCTTTGTGCTCAGTATAATAAGCTATGATTAGGATTCCAGATGGATTTGGCTTTGAAGGCTTCAGGAGCTCTCTGTTAGTGCCAAAGACCCACCGTGCACTGGAGGCATTTTAAAAATGACCTGCTCTTTTTATTTTTCTCCCTTCTTATGTGAATTTCACCTCCAGCAGCAACCTTGTTCAACCTGCTCTCACCAGTCTGAGCTGTGTCCTCAGAACTGCCAAGTGTATTAGAGCAGTGACCTCCTTTGGCTCTGAGGGAGACATTGTACTTTAAATGCCCTGGCTCTGCTCAGCTCTGCCTACTCCTCTTCCTTCCTTCCTACCTTCCCACCCTAGCAAAGGCCAGGTGCTGTATGGAGGGACAGATTTGTTTGACTATGAAGTGAGGAGGACTTTCAACAACGACATGTTGCTGGCCTTCATCAGCAGTAGCTGCATAGCTGTCTTGGTCTACATCCTTACCTCCTGCTCAGGTAGGTTGTAAATCCAAATGAGCTGTGACTGCCTGTGGCTGTGCAAGCTCCAGGAGAGGCTCTGGTGCCCTGACACCAGCCTGGCTTTGTGCCACAGAGGGTCATGCAAGTCTGATTCTCCAAGGCAGAGATTTGGGGGCAGGGTGGGGGCAAGGCTCAGAGGAGAGCAGGAATAAGGTGCAAATTCCCATCTTACTAATGCTGGTGTAAAGCTGATGTAATTTAGTGGATAGGCCTCATAGGAAGGAGTCTGCATGCAGTACTCTAGCAGCCCTGAGCTATTCTCTGTCACCAACACACTCCTGAGAACCAGTATCCCAAGAGGGCAGGTGCAAGGTGTCTGTTCTCCCAGGGGACAGCCAGTGCTTCTGTTTGTTCCATGCTCCTTTTCTCCTGTAGTGTTCCTGTCATTCTTTGGCATCGCCAGCATTGGGCTGAGCTGCCTGGTGGCTCTGTTCCTGTACCATGTCGTGTTTGGGATCCAGTACCTGGGCATACTCAACGGTGTGGCTGCTTTTGTCATTGTGGGGATTGGTAAGCATGTCCTTATTCAAAACCTACCTCTGCTGCCTTGCCACAACTCCTGCCTGCAGGAGAGAGAAAGGTGATGGTAGCAAAGGCAGATGGAGTTTTCAAGCCTTTTCCGTTCATTACCTGTTAAGAGAAATATTAGCAGGCCAAATGTTGAAGGAAAATTGGATTTCTAGCATATGGCCCTGCTGTGAGCCAAGTATCAAGGTCTCCCTCCTGTTTTCCCAGGGGTTGATGATGTCTTTGTTTTCATCAACACATACCGCCAGGCCACGCACCTGAAGGACCTGCGCCTGCGCATGATCCACACCATCCAGACAGCAGGGAAGGCAACCTTCTTCACTTCCCTCACCACAGCTGCAGCATATGCTGCCAACATCTTCTCTCAGGTACACTGCAGCTTTGGGATTTGGGATTTTCTGTTTCTGCCAGAGGGCCCTAATAGAGAGGGTAGCTGCCAGCACTATTTTTGTGTCCTCTCCTTTAGTATGGGGCATGCTGGACTTGCTTGCCCTAGAGGGCTGTCCTTTACCTGCCCTATGCCAGTGGACACTCTTCCTGTACCAGCATCCAAGGCAATATTTCCTGTGCCACTGATCAAACAGGATCCAGTGGCTGTCAGTCTCTGGCTCAGCTCTTCACCTACCAGATTTGCTGACTGCCATGACTGAGGTCAGCATGTGCCATTAGGTTCCTCCAGATATCTCTTTCTAGACTGATGTCTCTCCAGGTCTCCTGCCCTAGTTGATCCTAACTCCTTGCTTTCTTTCTCCGTGTAGATCCCAGCTGTGCATGACTTTGGACTTTTCATGTCACTGATTGTATCCTGCTGCTGGGTAGCTGTGCTCTTCACCATGCCAGCTGCTCTTGGAATATGGACCCTTTATGTGTCCCCACTAGAGAGCTCCTGTCAAACCAGGTGAGCCCTGGAGCCTCTTTGTATGGGTGGGAAGTTGTATAACAGTGTGCAAATCCCTGCCCTATCCTCCCAGTTATCCTCATCCCCCTCAGGCAAGTTGGCTGCACCATGCCCTGTTAGTCTCTAACAGAAGGGAAATTTAACTTATGCTATTTCAGACTGGAGCAAAATGGAAGGGCCAGGTCCCAGTCTCATTCCCCTTGGTGTATGCACAGGTGCCTCCCAGCAGCCAGATCTGCAATGCCAGTCATATCTCTCCACTGAATCCCATGGAGTATTGGAGCCATCTGTGTCCTCAGAACACTTACTGCACAGCTAAATCCTCAGGCTGTGGAGACACAAGCCCTGCTAGACAGACAGGTCTACATTGCTCCTGCCTGTGAGCAGAAGCAGGACATGCAGATTTGTATTTGAAAGTCAGCACATTTCCCCTTCCCCTGCTCTTTAGCAGTGCAGATGACCTGACCTGATTTAATTCATTAGCAGGGAGATGAATTGCTGAAACTCCTGTCACTCAGCACCCAGTGCTCCTGGCTCAGCCCTGCTCTGTGTATCCAGCCCAGCCCTGCTCATGCTTTGCCACAGCAGCTCAGCCCCTGACCTCACAGCACTTAGCAGTGGGAATTGCTCATGGCAGTGCCTGGTGTCTTTCCAAGTAATTGCAGCAGGCTGTTGCTGCTCTCCTTGTCACTGAAGGAGCCCACTGCTAACTGCAGTGTGTGGCTTAAACTCATGCCTTTGTCTCCTTCCCTGTTCCAATCCAGCTGTAGTCAGAAGTGCACCAAAAAGAGTGCCTTGCACCTGGCTGAAGATCTCTTCATTGCCTCAGAGGCCACGTCCAGAGCAAGCAGAGAGACACTTCCCTATCTTGATGATGACATCCCACTGCTCAGTGTGGAGGAGGAGCCTGGTATGTGTCTGCTGTGTAGTGCCTGCTGCTTCAGAGGAACCATGCTGCCCTGTTCATCCTGTAGTTCTTCCTGTTTCTGATACTGGTCCATGCCTCAGTTTCCCTACTTTTAAGCTGGAGATGTTGTCACAGGAGGTTGTAGAAGTCTAAACTCACTAATGATTGTAAGCTGCTTTGAGATCTTCAGTGGCTGATAATCCTCTTGGATCTAGTGGGGATTGTACTTTCTGGCTGGAATCACTGATTGTGATATGGATGTAGCCATGAAATGTCTAACCCATAGCACCAGGACAGTCTACCTTTGAGTAAAGAGGTTTCCTCTCTTCCCTGCCATTCAGAGCACTGCATCTGGGAAGCAGGTGAGAGAATGCTTTGTTATTCTCCAGCATCACCTCCTTAGATCACCTCCTCTGTCATGGCAAGAAGAGGGCAGTGACTTGCCTGAGACCACTAAAGCAATCTAGAAAAAGAGCAGGAGATAATCCTTCTTGACCTGTTTGAAGATGAGGGTGCTCAGAGTCATGCTTTGTTGTACTTGCCTTTTAAAACTAGGTGAAATCTTTTCCTTTTAAAACTCCTAATGGAAGCAATCTGGACAGTGAGTAGCTTTCAGGCCTAGCAGCAAACTGGACCTGGAGGCAAATGGATTAGTGTCTGGGAGCCCATTGATCCCACAGCAATGTACAGAGCCCCTTCCTGCAGAGCAGGCTCTGAGCTGCCTTTGATAGGCAGACAGCGAAGCTTTGGCCCTGTGCTGCAAGAGCTGGCACCTTAGTATGCCAGAGCCACAGGCCATGGTAATGTATGGAAATAACTCCTTCCCTTGGAGAGAGTGAACAGCAGGATGCTGTTCTCCAGGGGCCCCTGGCATCAGGTAACTTGTGAAGAAGCAAAGCAGCTTGTTCCAGCTGGTGACCAAGCATGGATTGTCATGGATTGGTCAGCTGTACAGCATGCCAGGCACACTTTGACCCCACGACAGCAAGTGCCCACTCCTCACCCACAGAGAAGAGAACAGGTCCCTAGGCATCCCTGAGCTGGAGTGAAGAGATCAGATAAGAGCAAGGCTGCAGTTCAGAAACAGGTCTGCTGTGTTTGATTAGCTGTAAGACATACTTAGTGGGACAGGTTGGCCCAAGAAGCATACACTGTCTCAGTGACTTTATGGACAATGTTAGTGGGATCTAGCAGAGGAAGAATAGCCTAAAGCACAGGCTTTGGACTGAGCAATAGATTTAGAAGTGTAGCTGTCACGTAGCAGTAACTTGACAAAGATGCTTCCTGTGAAATCCTGGGAGGTTGCTGCCTCTGCCTGGGTCTTACTCCATCTCTGTAGCTGGAGTGAGTTATACAGCACCTTGCAGAGTATTTTGTAAAGGAGAGCAGAAAGCTGTGACACTCACAACACTGAGCACTGAAACTGCAGTTCATTTCTCTCCTTTCCTAGTCTCCCTGGAAATGGGAGATGTTCCCTTGGTATCTGTGATGCCAGAAAATCTGCAGCTCCCTGGAGAGAAGAGCAACCGGGGTCACTTGATAACACATCTGCAGGAGCTGCTGGAACAATGGGTGCTGTGGTCTGCAGTGAAGAACAGATGGGTGATTGTGGGTAAGGAAGGAGTGGGGTATTCCCTCTGCATGGATTTTGGAGGGTTTGACAACATCTTAATTGGTCCCCAAGCCTTGATTATTAGCGATGAGAGAATGAGAAAAGGGTCATAGTAGATGGCTTTGAACTCAGTGGAATAGTGTCCTGAGAGCAGTCAGTCCCTAAGGGAACTGCACGAGGCACTCTGAGGCTTTTCCATCCATCTCCTTTCACTCAGTTCTGAAATTACAAGTCCTGATGGGATTTGCCAGGCATGGGGCTCACTATTACAAGAAAGCCTAATTGGCAGTGTGCTTTAGGGGCTGTTCCTTTTTCCCATTGAAAATACCATCTTTCTGCCACACCTCTGCTGTCTGAGTATGTGCTAAGTTCAAGATGCATGTAGAGTCCTACACACTCACCTAGGCTTCTCCTTGCAGGGCTCTTTCTCCTTGTGTTGCTCCTGTCCATATTCTTTGCTAGCCGCCTCCATCCAGCTAGCCGTGCTCCAGTCTTGTTCCGGCCAGACACTAACATCCAAGTGCTGCTAGACCTGAAATACAACCTGAGTGCTGAAGGCATCTCCTGCATTACCTGCTCAGGTGAGAGTGCTGGTCCCCAGACCACAGTGGGTGCATCCTGGCCTAAGCCCTGGGCTGGAGGAGCTGAACCATGAGATAGAGGCCTGGAGCATTCAGATACCTCTCTGGAGATTGGATGGACCCCACTGAAGGGAGGCTTATGTTGGGAATGGAGGGTTGAGGTACCTGTAGGAGTGGAGTATTTTGAGAAGTATTTCCTGTTTTAGCCAGGATCTGCCTAAGTGTTTCTGCAGACACAATTCCTTTATAGTCCATGAAAACTGACTTCTTTTCTTCATAAGTAAGTTCTGGTCACTTGCTGATGATCAGCTGTGGATCTGTGGCTACTGTGTTCCCTGCTTAGGCTACTGTGTTCAATAGAAGAGTCTGTGGTGTGCACAGGGCTGATTGATCTCTTGTCCTGCCATTCACTCTTTCCTCCCTGACTAACCTTGTGGGACAGGTTTGTTTCAGGAAAAGCCCCACAGTTTGCAGAACAACATCCGAACCTCCTTGGAAAAAAAGAAGAGGGGCTCAGGGTCACCTTGGGGAAGCAAAGGGAGCATAAGTGATACAGGGCAACAAGGTAAGTGAGGCATATTGACACTGACCATATTTATGCCCAGGGCCCAAGGATCCACTCAGGTAAAAACTGAATCACATGATCTCTGAATAGCTCATGGAGAGTAAGTCTGTTCAGGCACTGCCCCACTGAGCCCTAGCTCCTAGTAAGTGGCACCATTGCAATCCCCCTTCCCCTGTATGCCTGCTGTTCTCTAGGCCATGGTCCTATAGCCCAGGTGTAGGGCTAGGAGCTCACAGCTTTTACATTCCCATCCTGTGCCACAGCCTTGTTGGCAGGCCATTAGGAGGGTAAATTCGGCCTGTTTTGCAGGGGATTTTGAGGATAAAAGAGTTACTGGGCCAGATCCCAAGATGACATGAATCCATAAGCCATCAGGAATTACTGCAGCTCAGGATATATTTGTGAGACCTTTGAAAGATGTGCTGTGCTGCTAAGAATGCAGAGGCTGTGCCTACTGCCCCAGAGGAGACAGCAAACCACAAGAACACTCCCTTGCTGCTGCCCATGTCCATAGGATTTGCTGATTAAGAAGTGCCACTAGCCCTCACGCTCTCTGTTTTCTTCAGATCTGCAGGGCACTGTGTACATCTCCAAGTCCAGAAGCAAGGGCAGACCAGCCATCTACAGATTCTCACTCAATGCCAGTGTCCCTGCCCCCTGGCAGATGGTGTCACCAGGAGACGGGGAGGTGCCTTCATTCCAGGTGAGTCAGTCCAGGAGTGTTGGATCCCTCTATCAAGAGTGCAGCACTCAACAGGTGAGCACAAGAGCCTCCTCCTGTCTCTCCATGGGGTCCTAGCTTGCTGAGAGTGAAATTTGCAGGGCATTGCAGTAAGGTAGCTAACATGGAGGGCATTGTGCCTGGCATTGTTAAAGATTATTCCTCACAGTGCCACAATATTTACCTGTTGCTGTTGCAATGTGACTGTCAGCAATGGGAGCAGAAGTGTGGGTGTCTGTGGAGATCAGATGAGGCCTGGCATATTGGGCTGAGCTCATTCTAGTAGCAACTGCTATTGAGACAGCTGGATTCCACAGACACAGGAAGCAGGCAGCACTGCTTGTGCATAGGCCATATTGGGCACACACCCTCCCAGGAGGACTCACTTTCAGATGTCCCTCACCCTGCACAGAGCAGCCTCCATTCAGCCTAGGCCACAGAGGACGGGGGTGGTGAGGGACCCCATCACACACTGACCAACCCTGGGAAGGAGGCAGGCTGGGGGCTGGCTGGTTTTGTGCCTACAGTGCTCATTCTGTGTGGCTGTGCCAGTGCTCAGGGAGGAGGGAAGTGTGTGATGCTAATATGCAATAGGCTGTGGAGTTAAGTGTCTGTTTTCATTAATCCATTGCTTAGGTGTATAGAGTGCCTTTCGGTAACTTCACCAGGAAGCTGACAGCTTGTGTGTCCACAGTAGGGCTGCTTAAGCAGACGAGCCCCAGGAAGTGGATGATGACCACCTTGTCCTGTGACACCAAGAGAGGCTGGAAGTTCGACTTCAGTTTCTACGTGGCCGCCAAGGAGCAGCAGAGGACACGGTAACCTTCCAAACCACTCAGGGCCAGGCAGCAAAGCCAGCTCAGCCAAACGGCTGCTGTGGGATGCCTAATGTCCAGTGACAGTCCTGCCCTCAGCTGGTGACATCCATGGCCTTAGGACTTGCTTGCTACAGATGTGCCCCATCTGCAAAGTTATTTTGCAGGCCCATAGCATCATTAACGTGCCAGAGGCTTGACAGGTGCAGGACTGTGACTGGGAGCTTCTGTGCGTGGCAAAAAGATATTGTTGATCTTGGTCTTGCCCATACCCACCTGAAGTATCACAGTATCCCAGTATGTCAGGGGTTGGAAGGGACCTAGAAAGATCATCTAGTCCAACCCCGCTGCCAGAGCAGGATCTTGGACTGAACAGGCAGCACAGAATATGCAATGGCTAGGCATCCTAGTCTGGTGTTGCTCACCTTTTCCTTCTGTACCTGAAAACACCTATTTGGACACATCATCTTCACTACCTCTGGTCCCCCATAACAGACTTTCTTTGCTGCACAGGAAACTGTATTTTGCCCAGTCACACAAGCCTCCTTACCATGGCCGAGTGTGTCTAGCACCTCCTGGCTGTCTTCTCAGCTCTAGCCCAGATGGACCCACCAAAGGCATCCTTTATGTTCCCAGTGAGAAAGGTAAGCTGATGAGGACCTGTTCAGCCATGTCTGGCTGCCAGGGCTAGAGTTAGACCTTTGTTTTGTCGCTGCCTTCTGAAGTAACCAACTTCTCTTTTGTATTTGTCAGCAGCACCCAAAGCAAAGCTGTCAGCCACATCTGGGTTCAACCCTTGCATGAACACGGGCTGCGGGAAGCCGGCGGTGCGGCCGCTGGTGGACACAGGAGCCATGGTGTTTGTGGTGTTCGGCATCCGAGGTGTCAATCGCACCAGGCGCCTGGACAACCACGTCATCGGAGACATGGTACACACATTGTGGTGTGCTGGACAGGCAGGCTCTGGGCTGAGCACTGAAGAATGATGGTGTTTAGTTAATCCCCACAGCCCAGGCAGCATGGTCTAGCAGTAGAAACAGATGGAATAGCAGGGGTGGTAGCATTGTGATGAGCCAAAGTACATTTGTGGTTTAGCAAATTCACAAATAATGGAGCTCAGGAAGCCCTTACTGAAATCATTTCAGACTGTTCAGAAAATCCCTTTCTGAGTGCAACATCTAACCTTCTAATTTTGAGTCTAAATCTGGCTTTCCTGAGGATTGTAGAAGCAAACACATCTTCAGCTCAGTATGAAAATCTCACTACAAATTCAAGATCTAGGGAACTGGTATTTTTCTACAACTGTTTATCTTCTTACAGAATATTAACACGAAAAAATACAAATCAATTACTCTGGGGAAAGGGTACTAAATGTGACTTTTCTAGGAACAGCTTGTGTCTCTGATCCAATACCTTAACACATTCACAGACTTTCCCCAGAAAAAACATGCTTAGCTCTGATCACTTGGCAGCTGCACTTCAACTTTTCTGTGCTTCCTCCTCCCTTCTGATCTGGGGACAGTGTGTGGGATCAGCCTTTGCCTATTTCCTCTGGAAAGGGAAGTGTGAAATGCAGGCAGTGGAGTGGGCAGAATGCTTGGAGTTTCACACTGGGCACTGCAAGGGATTAAGAGCTGTTCTTTAGGCAGATCCTAATGGTTTTGAGCATGGCTTCTGTCATACTGCCTGACCTTTGCCTTTTTTGGGGTGGGGAGGGAGGCTGGCATGTAGTTTCTTCCTGGGTTATCTGGTGAGGGAAAGAGATGTGGTGGGTTTTTGCAATATATAACCTGTAGTCTACGTAAGCTAGTCCAAAGCTGGGTAGCCAGGAGAGAAGTCAACTTCTGCCTTCTTGTGCCAGTTGCTGTGTGTATGCCTCACATGTTGGTGCTCTTGTTGTTGTGTCTCCTTGTGAAAGGGCAGCGTTATCTATGATGACAGCTTCGACCTCTTCAAAGAGATTGGCAACCTGTGTCGCCTCTGCAAAGCCATTGCCAGCAACCCCGAGCTGGTGAAGCCAGGAGGGGCTCAGTGCCTGCCCTCTGGTAGGTAGCACTAATGCCAGCCACAGAGTCCTTGGGAATAGGCTCTAACTTCAGAGACACTGGATGTATTCTTTAGGATTTAATCCAGTGAAGATAAGAACAGAATTGCATCCAATCTTTCCAGTCATAGATACTGCTTGTGATGCACTTACAGTCTTTCAGAGAAGTAAATGTCATCTTAGCTCCTGAATAACCATCAAATCACACCTGAGCTCATTGTGATGAGGCTACTTAAGGCCCATGTGGCTTCACATACCTAACCAGTGACTGTCTCTTCCAACTTCAGAGTTCACAGCGTTGTGGAACCGAGTCTAGAAAGTGTGTATTGGCTTCAGGCCAAAAGCCAGTCTCATGCCTGGAGAAAAGCCCTGCCAAGCCAGGCAGGCAGCTCCTCAGCACTTGCTGTTTGCACTGCTTCCTGACAGCTGGGGGCAAACAGCAGTGGTAGTGTCCTGTCAAGTGCTGATGGCACAGAGTGGCCTTTCAAGCTAGCAGCAGCTGAGGGCTCTGGTGCTGAGACCTCAAGGGATTTGGCAAGTCAGAGTTGCAAGGGGAAGCAACTGCTGACAAATGGGGCCTGCAACTTTCTCTTGGGTTTTTTTTTTGCTCCTTGCTCCAATGTGCTTCCTTTCCCTGTCACGTCCCCCATCCCTTGCTCTTTATTTCTCTCCAGGTTACAGCATCTCCTCCTTTCTGCAGATGTTGCACCCTGAGTGCAAGAACATCCCTGAGCCAAACCTGCTGCCTGGACAGCTCTCTCATGGGGCAGTGGGGGTGAAGGATGGGAAGGTGCAGTGGATCTCCATGGCATTTGAGTCGGTGAGCACGTAGCATGGCACAAGTTGCTAGAAGTGGCTGCTTGTGCCACAATTTGCTCTTACCTTGAGAGCTCAGGCAAAGAGCTGGTGGCTGGTTCTACCTCTTGCCTTGCCTTGCATACCCTGTCCCAAAGAGCAGGACATGAGAATAACATGTTTATCTTCTTACAGACAACCTACAAAGGGAAATCTTCCTTCCAGACATATGCTGACTACCTGAAATGGGAGACATTCCTGCAGCAGCAACTCCAGCTCTTCCCAGAGGGCTCTGCTCTCCGGCATGGTTTCCAGACCTGTGAGCACTGGAAGCAGATCTTCATGGAGATTATAGGCAAGTGCCTGCTGTAGTTTACTCCCTGAGGAGATAAGATACATCTCTGATACATCTGCACAGCACAATCTGTCCCACCTGATGGGCACATGCTATATCTTCTGTCCCTTACCATTGCTGTGCAAACTCCTAAGGCCTGTTTCTGCCTCAGGCAGTGTATACTGTCAAAATCCTAAGCAGAGCCCAGGGAGAAAGAGGGGGGAAGGGACTCTGCCCTGCTGATGTGAAAGGCAAGGAGTTGATCACCCACATCTCACTTTCATCCTCCCCTTCCCATGTCTCCTGGTGTGAGTCCCTGCCTGCCTTGTTGCCAGCAGGGACGTGGTACCTTTGTCATCCCAGCTGTCACCTTCCAGGAGTGAAATGAGCTGTCTCTTCTCTCCCAGGAGTGCAGAGTGCCCTGTATGGTCTTGTCCTCTCACTGGTTATTTGTGTGGCTGCAGTGGCAGTGTTCACCACTCACATCCTCCTCCTGCTGCCAGTGCTGCTCAGCATTTTAGGTGAGAATGCCAACTCCTATGTGTCAAGCTCTCCCTTTGTCTGGAATTGGTGGGTTATGGCACTGCTGAGTCTCTGGTGATTTGAACTGAATTGCTCTTACTCTGTGTAAGCCTTTCTGGCTTTCCAGGGGTCAGTCCTAATGCACCTAGGTGAATGGGAGAAACTCTACAAATGCACAGGAACCTCATTGGGAAAGTAGATTTGTGTGTCTAATTCCCAGTGTGTTTTATCTACACAATCCCTTCTATTTGTTTAAATAAGGGTTTTAGCTACACAAATGTCATCCCTGCCTGTTATGTATAATAATGTGATTAAGTCCCACATGCTCTGAATAACAATTGCACTGCTTCCAAGGATCTGTACCATGGCTGCTGTTTCCAAGCAGTGGGAGATCTGAAAAGCTGAATATTTTAGTGGTTTTGTTAGTATTTGAAGCAAATTTGTAAATAATTCCCTCTCCCTGGCTGGTGATTTGAGAATATTGTGGTCTAAGTGTGTTGCTAAACTTTTCCCTTTAAAAACCAAATCTATCATTTTAAAATCACTTAGTCTCCCACACATGACTCACGAAAAAATATCACTCTTGCCTCTCAGAAAAACCTGTGCCTGTGCTCAGCCTGTCTGTAACTCCTGCAAGCAAAGCAAAGGGTTCTCTCTTCTGTCAGTGCATGGCTGCACACATGCACACTCACAGGTGCTTGGATTCATTTAACAAGCATTAGTCTAGGTTGGCATCAGTCTGTCAGTTTGCCTAATATTTAACTTGGTGTTTGACTGTCTCCATCAGGTCTGGTTGCCTGGTTGAATGGTTCCTGTGGCAAGGAAAGGCAAGGGAAGTGTTTGCTGCTGTGGGCAGGAGGGATGCATAGCAGATTCAGACTTGCTAGCCTACAGATCCCAAAGTCCCCAGTGATTGACTAGTATCAGTAGGCCTGGGCAGCAGACCCAGAGTCCTTTAAATTTATCTAACATGATCTTCTTCACACAGGGGTGGTCTGCTTGGTGGTGACCATCATGTACTGGTCTGGCTGGGAAATGGGAGCTGTGGAAGCCATTTCCCTCTCCATCCTTGTTGGCTCCTCTGTCGATTACTGCGTGCATTTGGTGGAGGGCTACCTGCTGGCAGGGGAAAACCTGCCACTGCATCAGGCAGAGGTGAGCTCTTTTCTTCCTATAGCCTTATATCCATTCCTGTTATGCCCTCTGTGTGAGCTCTTTTCTTCCTGTAGCTTTGTATCTATTCCTCTCATGCCCTCCATGTCACTTGGCTGTGGTGCAGGACCTAAGGGTCCTTGATGGGCATGGGGGGATGTGTTTTCCCACCCTCACAGCATGCCTGGGATGCTTGTTGCTTGTCCAGCTGGCTGGTCTGGGACTGATGTGAGCTTGTGCACAGTAAATTCAGCTGAGGGTCCACATGGTTGTCCCTTTCTAACTGGCCATAGCTGGTGTCCAAAGCAACCCCTTTTCATGCTCCAGCAAAGACAGTCTTGTGCTGGAATGACCTAACACTCGTTCTGTAACCTCTGCAAATTGCTGTGCTGTATCTCCAGGTCTTCTCCAGCCTTGTTAACATCTTTTGCTTCTTTGAGAACAGGGAGACCACAAAAGTGTGGTGATCTCTGAGCCCAGGTATAGTGTCTGTGTGCAGTGCCTCTGTGTAGGCCTAGCAGTCAGTCTGGTGTGACTGAAAGAGGCACAAAACCCAGCAGACTTTGCCTCTGTTGGGTCTTAACCTCATGGCTCAGAGTGTTCAGAGACAGCACAAACTGTCCAGCCTGTACTCACACAGACCTCCTCTGGAACACTGTGTCCAGTTCTGGAGCCCTCAATACAGAAAGGACATGGAGCTGATGGAGCNTGTCCTGGACCAGGACCCCATGAGCTAGTCCAACCTCTCAAAGGTTAAAACACTGCTGCAGCCCCACATGCTTGTCCCCAGTGCCCTTAACAATGCTGTCCCTCCTGGCAGGACCCTCAGGCGTGCCGCCAGTGGAGGACGATGGAAGCGGTGCGGCACGTGGGCGTGGCCATTGTCTCGAGCGCTGTCACCACAGGGATCGCCACCGTCCCGCTCTTCTTCTGCATCATCGCCCCCTTCGCTAAGTTTGGCAAGATCGTGGCCCTCAACACAGGAGTCTCCATCCTGTACACCTTAACTGTCAGCACTGCCCTGCTGAGCATCATGGGGCCTGGCACCTTCACTCGCAGCAGGACTTCCTGCCTCAAGGCTGTGCTGGGAGTGCTGCTCGCTGGCCTGCTGGGGCTGTGCATCTGCTTCATCCTGCTGAAGAGTGGATTTAAGATCCCTCTTGCTAATGGGACAGCCCTGTAGACCCTCTGCCAAGAGCCACATGCTCTGTCCTCTTGCTCCCTTTCTTTTGTTCTTTTTTTTAAAGGATATTTTTTTGTAAGAAAAAAAAAGAGGAAAAAAATCCCCCTTTTCCAGAAGTTTTTCAACTCCAGATGCACTTTATTTTCTAATGGGTTTTGCTCTAAAATTGTATTTATTTTGGGTAGTGATGGATGACGGACAGTGAGGGCTGCCCAGGGAATACCTCAGCCCATGAGTAGGAGGGGAGGAGGTCTCCTCTCAGTTTTCTTTCTGCCTTTCTTTTCCTTTCTTTTCTTTGTTTCCCTTCCTTTTTTTCTTTTTCTTTAAATGAACAGAGCTTTCTGGAACCGCAAGGCTAAAGGGGAGAAGTTGGGAAGGTGATCTGATCCCTCTCAAAACCCTTTCCTCTGTCCCTCCACTTCCCTTGGCCAGGGTCAGCATTGCAACGATGACTTGTGAGGTGATGTCCTACCCACATACAAAGCCTATGCCTCCTTACCTGAGCCTTTGAAAACAGCACTGAGCTGTTGGGCAGGCCTGGGAAATAGCATTGTCTGGGCAGCACTGAGCTGCTGGGCAGGCCTGGGAAATAGCATTGTCTGGGCAGCACTGAGCTGCTGGGCAGGCCTGGGAAATAGCATTGTCTGGACAGCACTGAGCTGTTGGGCAGGCCTGGGAAACAGCATTGTCTGGACCCCTTTGCTGTGCCCTGGGCCCAAGCTAGACCAGCAGTGAACATGCTGCACAGGAGCTTTTATGGGTGTTTTTGTGAGATCCAAGCTAGACATGTTGAGTGACCTGCTTTCATCATCCATGAGGGGTGTCAGGACACATGGCTTTCCCCTTCTTCCTGGAGCCACAGCACACCTTTTGCTGGCATCTCTTGGGTCTGTGAACAGTCATCAGAAATTCAGTTGGTGCCCTCAGTGACCAGCCCTCCTCACCCTCATGTCAGTAGTGAGGCCAAGGCAGTATTGATGCCAGTCTCACCTCCTGCTCAGTGCACAATCTCACCAGTCACTGGCTCCACTGTACATGGTGGAGAGAAAACATAGCCTTGAGGTCCCTGCAGAGCCTTTTGGTCATGGCAGTCAGCTCTTAGCCTGAGGATGAGCTAACCACTGGGGCCAGGTAGGGCCTGGTGCATCCTCTGTGGCAGCTTAGAGACACCCTTTGTTGTGGAGACACGAGGGCAGTGGAGCTTCAGCCTGTGGCTGCTGCCTGCTCAGTGCAGATGGTTTATATTAAAGTCAAATGAAATCACAAACTGGTGCCATTAACAAGAACATTTTAAGCATCACTGATTCTATCATATTTTTAAAATTGAAATGGCTAAGTGTGTGCACTGATATGTAGCACATCTGGTCCTTGGCAGAAGGGGAGGAGTCACCCCCCCCGGGGGATGCATTAAACATTATTTATAGGGATGCCAAGGGAGAGGGGTGGCCAGAGAGCAGCCTGACTCCATTTGTTTGCAGATAACATGTCCCTGGTGGCTTTATGTTCTCTGTCTGGACTGAACCTGTGTTGAAGATGGAAATTCCAGGAAGCCTCTCCCCATGGTCAGACAATGCTGCTGAGACAGACCAGCAGCTGCTTCTGCTTGGCTCAGTGTATCCCTGCCAATCTTACACCTTCACATCATGTCACCCCTGTGACATGATGATCAAATGTTTGTTCCTGAAGAGGCTTAGAGGTGGAGCCCAGCCTTCTCCAAAATGCTTACAGCACCCTGATCTCCCTAAGCATCTGTGGAGACAATAAATCAGCAACAGATGTGCAGATCCATCTCCACATAGGCAGCATCCTCCTGGGGCTTAGAAAATATTGATAGAATAATAGAGGTAAGCAAATGGGTGCCTTTATCTGAGCAAATGTGAAGGTGGAGCTGACAGCCCTGCTGGGGATCACTGTGCCAAGGCAGATCCACACAGCAATTAAAAGCAAGGCCTCACCTGTCTGGTGCTGTTCCAGGAGCAGATGCTCACCCTAAATTAATTCCTCCCACATCTCTGCCCATCTTCTTTCTCTGATGATTCTTCTGTTTCCCAGACCATCTCTTGGGCTCTGTCATCTTGCTGAGCAAGGTTCAGTCTTCTCCATGGTAGCTGCTCATGCCTATGGTGCTCACAGAGTCTAGACTAAAAGTGACTGGAGATTGTCTCAGGGAGAACTTCTCAGGCAGGGGAAGCTAGGGAGTGAAAATGCTTCATACCAAGCTGTCAGTTTTGATATTTTTGAACAGTAGAACACAGCAGACCAGCCTCACTTGGAGGAGAATGCTCCAGTTTCCCGTTTTCCATTTCAAAACAATCTTACTGCAATTAAAAAGAAATGTCCATGAATTCTCAGTTCCAGCACACTGCAGTGGAGTATTGCTGTTTACTGCACACACCCTTGTTTCCAGTAAACCCTGTTTTGATGGTTACATTCTGAGGAGCTGATGTTAATGTTTCAGGATGGAGGTCCTGTCCTGACCAGAAGCTCTCTCCCCACCAGCCCAGGGCACTGCTCCATGGTATTGAAGCTCTGTGATACATACACAGAGCTGGTGCTGCTGCTTTTTGCCTCCAGTGCAGCTGCTGAGTGAGTTGAAGGCTCCCCATGGCTGAGGATGCTCAGGGAGAGTTTCTGCTCACAGCAGCCCTGTCAAAATCAGCTCTGGAGTAAGGAGGAACAGGGCTGACCTGATTTGCAAAGATCAGTGTCAGAGGAAGGAACAGACCCAGGTCTTCTTGCTCTCTGTGTTTTCTTGTGTTGTGTAGCCTGCTGAGGTGCTGGGTTCATGCAGGGTCTGTACAGGCAACTAGGGCATCAGGTTTGACCACTGACCTCAGCAATTTCAAAGGCTGCAAGGCACTAAAAAGGGAGCAGTGGCTGAGCTGGGCTGTGTTTCTTGATCCCTGCTGCATCTGAAACTGCCAGAGCAAAGGCAGCCAGAGAAATATCTGCAAGGAGAAGGACGTATGGCATGTTTACAGAGTTACTGGGACTACTTATATGGTAGTCTGGATGCAATGGGCTCTGGAAGCCTCTGGAGAAAACTGGGGTATTGCTTTTGTCATGGCATCTAATTCTTTTAGCTTATCTTGCACTGAATTTTCTTGCCAGAGCAGCCTGGCCTCCTGGAAGGTTTTAAGAGGCTTTTTATTTAACCCTGTGGCATGTATAAATCCTCCCACACTGTCCACCAAGGAAGCTGTGCTGATTGATTTGCAGCCAGGCAGGACAAATTCACAATCTGTTGGTTACTTCTTCTGAAATCACTCCTCACCCTAGATAGCACACAAGCCATAGTTCACAGGTTTTTCAGAGGCCTCTGCTGACTGCTCTTGCCCTGGATTAGTACCTAGGGTCCTAGAGCTAAGAGTCTTTCAAGGCCTGTCTCCATCCCAAGGACGTAGGTGTTTAGCTTTCTCCCCTCTGCTCCTCCTCTGGGCAGTTGCTAGAAGGGATGGGAGGGCAATAGGCAGCACCAGAGGCAGAGCGACAAGCAGATGAGCATAAAGGTTTGCAGGGGGAAGCAGAACAAATGGGAGGAGGGTGGTTCAAAAGCCAAGGGGAGAAGAGGTGTGAGCACCCCAAAGACAGAGAGAGGGCACTGCCGTTTCCCCATGTGATGTGCAGCCCTTAGAGTATCGGTTCTCAGAGTGATGTAGCACAATTCCTGATGTCATGTAGGTGTGTTACTTTTGTAAGTTGTCTCCTACCCTCTCTATTTTCAGTGTTCCTTGATTTTTGGAGACTGTTGTAAATAAAAGATTTTGACATTCGCACGTTTGGATCCCTCACTCATCACCACACCACTGTTCCCTGTAAATATAGTGGTGGCCAGTGTGGCACTGACAGGTTATGTGCTGTGTGTGTAAGGCAGCAGGGATGACACCACAGCACCCAACTTACACAAGATTGTCTACTTCTGCTGCTGAAATCCAACCCCTCGAAGCCAATTTACCACATCTAGAAAAGCTGACAGCCTGGAAGAGCCAGCTCAAGATCCCACACAGGTCTGCAAGAGCACTGGCTTGAGCAGGAACCTTATCCAAGTTTTGTGGAGACCTTTTACTCCTCCGTTCCATCCTGTGCTTGTTCCAGTGCATCAAGATTGCACTTCTGTGCTGACTCCATGAGAAGATCCATCTGCCTGCTCCTGCAGCACCACACTTTGTCACAACACACAATGCCTGATGTGAACTTCTGCTCAAGGTTTTGTTTCTGTATCCTGTGCTGCAGCAGCAAAGCAACTGCCCTGCACCTCCCAGGACCATGCTGAACTGGAGCACACAGAGGCTAGCAGCAGGCTAGGAGGAGGACTCAAGCATTTACCTCCCTGCACCCTCTCATTTGGATGTGCTTGCACTGTACCCAGCTGTGACACTGCTGGGAAGGACAGCACATCACAGCAAAAACCTCCCATCTTTTCAAGTCCTGAGAGGCCAAAGTTGTTGGTAAAACCTGTTGTAATAAATACCAGGATGAGTAAGAAAAAGATGCAGTATTCACAGGAAGGAAGAATGCTGAGACTTGCAGGTAGGGGAGGGTTTATGCTGCAGCCTGCTGCTGGCAAATTGCCAAGCAAGGCTGGAAGGAGGTTGGTTTTGGCTATGAATTCAGCGCCATGCCCCAAGGGCAGGCACAATGGGCACTCCCTTGCATGCTGGCAGGGAGCTGTGGACCACAGAGAAAGACACGTTTCCCTTCGCAGGACTGTGGGACCACCTGGCAGTGGGGAGTGCCCAGGGCTGCCAAATGTGGGGATGGAGGGGACAGGAAAGGAGTGCCCTGGGGTACAGCAGCTGCAGACACAGGCAGAGATGAACAGGGTTTCCACAGCTCTTTAGTTATCGGCTGCTGGGTTAGGAAGGGCTTGGGACAGGAGAAAGGGCTCAGAGGATGGATTCCATGGGACTACACCTGCTCACTATTCATTTCAAGCTGGCAGAGGCAGGAAGGAATTGAGTTTGTGTGCGGGAACCTGTCCGTGTAGGGCTGCTGGCTCAACCCCGGTGCTAACACTGACAGTCCATGCTCTGAAACCTGCTGGCCGCGATTTGGCAGAGCCCCATCTCTTCTTCCAGGTGAGTGAGTCTGGTGTGAAGTCTTCATTACACACTGCAATCTCCCCCTGGTCTCCTGTCAAGCTGCAGCACAGTGAAGTCTCCATTGCCTCCCGCTGCCCCTCCAGCATTTAGGGGCTCTGCCTGGGCCCCCTGGGGTGCTGCAACAGGGACACTTCACATCCCTTCTTTTTCCCACCCCAAAATCCAACCCCAAGCCCCGATTCTGTGCTTTTGAAAGGGAAAAAGCCACATCTTCTCTAAAAAACTGCCTGCTAGATCTTGCCCTTCCCACTTCGGCAGGATGCTGTTGCTATACCTCATCCCTGGATCACCCACTCGGCTCTAGGAGACTTTTTGGGGAGCAGGGAAGATGGGGCAGAGCCGGTTAACACCCCGTATTTGGGGGAGCTCCTGAAATCGCTGAAGCGCCTGCTGCGAGGGCTTTAAAGGAGCATCCGGTGTGGGCAGACATAGGTGTGGGCAGGCACAGGTGCGGTCCTGAGCTGCTCAGGGGACGCGCGCGCGCGAGCCGTTGAGGGGAGTTCCGAGGAGAGCCCTGAGGGGAACGCTGAGGGGAGCTGCGGCCTCTGTAGCCTCTGCCACGGCGGGACGGGGTACAGCAGGGCACGATATGGTGAGGGAGAGCCCTGAGGGGAACGCTGAGGGGAGCTGCGGCCTCTGTAGCCTCTGCCACGGCGGGACGGGGTACAACAGGACATGATATGGTGAGGTAGAGCCCTGAGGAGAGCTGCGGCCTCGGCCATGGCGGGACGGGG